>RJWH01001662.1:0-332859 GCA_004363575.1 Solenodon paradoxus
ATCATAAAAGCCTCCTTTGAAATTAGCATACATAATCACTGGGACATGGAGCAGAGAAGTGATGAAGGTCAGGAGAAGGAAGAGGAATGAGGAGATTTTTTAAATGTAAACTTGAGGAAGGTCGATCAGAATTCAAGTTCAAGAAATTGCAAATGTTCCTTTTTCTTCATTCTAGCTATTGGCAATTAGTAAGCCAACAGTTCTATCTGTGACTAGAAAAAGTAACTGTAAACATCAGCCCATGAAACAGACAGGATAAGGAAGGTTATGCTTTGGCAATATCCTGCCCCCAAGTCTCCATGACTTAACACCACCGCTCTTTTCAAACCCAGTCTGGCCCTTAGGTCTGGCCGTATCCTTTAAGCAGTGTCACAGAAATCCTGGGGGATTCCGTCTTGTGGCGCCACCATCTCGGAGTGTAACATCCAGTCTTGGAGGCAGAGGGAGAAGAGAAGTAGGGCATCTCTCAGGAGCATTTTCCACCTCAACTTGGAAGCATCACATGCTAGTCAATTGGCTAAAACTTGTCAGGTGGCCCTGCTAGTCTCTAAGGAGGCTGGGAAGCATGAAGAACCCATGGATATTGGTAATTATTAAATTTCTTTCATGGTCCTCTTTGTCCCTTTCAAATCTGCCAAGCAAAACAAAGCTTTCTAATGAACTTAACATGTTAAAGAAAACCCTAATCTTCTCCCTAAAAATGTCTAGGAGGTTGCTCTGGACTTTACTTTTGGCTTTAAATTCATTACCATACATCCATATGATCAGCATCAAAATATTAAGACCATTACATGATTACTGATTTTATGTATAGTATTAATGATGTGGCAGTGTGATATGTATATATTATAGTACGTATGGTATATTGTTAAAATCAATACTGAATGAACGTTATTCAACTACTACTTTAAAAACCTAGGCATACCATAGTTCTTGAAATGCCCATTCCAATACTAAATTCTTACATTATACATAACTAAGGCTCAGAGTAGAATCATAGAATTGGACCTAAAATTAAGCTAGCAAAATTCTACAGTAATAAACTAATCCATTCAGTCCCCTTTGTTAACACTGACAAGGAATTCACCAACTCACATCACAAAGAATGGGATGTTGGACTCTTAGAGAAACTTTTGAGGACAAATAATCATTTGGGGATGTGTAAAGAAAATAAGATGTTAAATGGCTTTCTGAGGTCTCACACAGAAGCAGGATAGGCCACCACCTCCGGCCTCCAGGCCCACGCAGTTCCTTTCCAATATGTTGCAAATCTGTCATCAGATCATACAAAGGACAATGTCCATTCTACATACAGGTACTTCCTTTGGAATCTGTATCCTATTTTAAAAATCTATATGACTTTTCATAGAGAAGCCTTTGGGGACTCAACTACCACTATCAAAGGAAACAAAAAGAAAAATAAACAACTGGGACTACATCAAACTAAGGAGCTTCTTCAAGACAAAAGAAAACATCACCAAAACCAAAAGGAAATCTACCAACTGGGAAAAGATATTTGCACTTGATATATCTGACAAAGGCTTAGTATCTAAAATATACAAAGAACTCATAAATCTCAACAACAGAAAAACAGGCAATCCAATCAAAAAATGGGAGAAGGAATTGGAGGGACACTTCTCTGAAGAGGATATACAGATGGCCAGCAGGCACATGAAAGATGTTCCTACTCCCTGGCTAAGAGGGAAATGCAAATCAAAACAACACTGAAATATCACCTTGTACCTAAGAGACTGGCTATTATCCAAAAGTCTGGAAACACAAATGCTGGTGAGGATGTGGAGAAAAGGGAACACTTTTGCACTGTTGGTGGGAGTGCAAATTGGTGCAACCACTTGGAGAACAGCCTGGAGTTTCCTCAAAAAACTGAAGATGGAAATCCCATATGATCCTGTCATTCCACTTCTGGGCATCTACCAAAAAGATACAAAAGCACCCATCTGCAGAGACGTTCGCATCCACATGTTTATTGTGGCCCTATTCACAATGCTAAGAACTGGAAACTAACTAAGTGCCCAACATCAGATGAATGGATAAAGAAGATGTGAGATACACACACACACACACACACACACACACACACACAATGGAATACTACACAGCCCTTAGAAAAGATGAAACCCTGTCATTTGAATCAATATGGATGGAACTAGAGGGGATTATGCTAAGTGAAACAAGTCAAAAGAAGAAAGATAGATACCAGATGACCTCACTCATAGGTGGAACATGAATAAACAAAACAAAGGAACAGAGGAAACATAATCAACCCTGAAACATCTGCTACAGAAATGATGTTACCAAATGGGAAAGGGGCGGGTGGGGGCAAATGGTGACGGAGCCCACTGGACAATGGGGAAGAACACTTGGTGATTTGGTGGAGGGCAGGAAGTGTTGAAATATATCTAAGAAATGGGGAACCTCTACATAGGAAATTATTTTAATGTGTAGAATAATTACTACAATAAAAATTAAATTTAAAAATGTATATGATTTCTGTATTCTACTACATTATATGTTCATTTTCCTTTAGCATAAAAATACATTAAAATTAATTTGTTTGATGGTCAGGAAGAGCTGCATGTCTATTCTGTGCTTGCTGACATCCTAAGACCCTCACTCTGCAGTTCCAATATTATCTATGACCTATTTCAAGAAGCAAATGCCAATTAAGAATTAAACATTTCTTAGATCCATTCAACAAATACTGCTTTGTGTACTCATGCAAATATTTCTTTTGTACCTACTGTGTGCCAACTGCTGAATGGACATGACATAAATTATCTCATCCAATCTGTGGGCAGATCACTTTTTCCCCATTTACAGATAAGAAAATGAGTTTGAAGAAGTCAGGCAAATTGCCTAAGTTGACACAGCTAGTCAGTGAGTAGTAGACTAGAATTTGAATCCAGGTCTGGAATTTTAATCTGAGTCAAAATTCATTTGCTTTCAAGGTCACAAATCAACTCAGGTAGCCGGGAAGTCATTGGTAGAGCTAGCCTCAGGGACACAATTCCAAATTTTGGTTCAGCTTCTCCTGAGTACAGATGCTCTCCTGCTGCAGATGGCATCCCCACATGGTGGGGTATGGGGAAAATGAGTGCAGACAGCTCTAAAGGACTGACACTCCCTTAAAGGACTCTGGTGAACCTGGATGGAGTCAGTGGCCGTCTTAAGACCAATTACAGGGCCAAGGAAATGAGACAATTACAATTGGCTGCCTGGGTCATATGCCCACCATCAAGGCTGGAATAATTGTGGGGTCGAGGTGATGACAGTAAGTAGTAGCCCTATACATTGCAGGACCATTCAACCAATCCAAATGAAAGGATTCTTGGTGACAAAAACACAATAGATATCCTCTCCAACCACCCAGAGACAACTAATGAAGTTGTCTAAAAAGTAACACCAATAATAAAAATCAATTGATTGATCTTCAACACTCTTCACTGCCCAGTGGTAAAAACAGGAAAGATTAGCATATACCCAGGCCCCAATTTTACAATAACAGTTTTGAAGGATTGCCTGCTTAGCCTGAGCAAAAGGACAGGGATGTAGGTAAGTTCCCATGATTAGAACAATCAGCTGAAACGAGTCACCTAACAGAACTAAAGCCCTGAATCAATTCTCTTTGAAGGAAAAGTAAAAAAGTGTTTGATTCCCATAATCTCTCCCAAAGAGTGTTATCACTTGGTAGCTGTCCCTTCCCCTGGACCCCACACACTTCAGCTGCCCCTTTGTCATGGTGCTCAACCCAAATCCTGAATTGTAGACAGAAGGCAGGTAGCAGTTGACATCACTGAAGTCCAGATTTCTAGGCCAAACTCCATTCTTGCCAGTAACTAAATTGCAGAGGCAAAGCACAAAGCCCTGGTGGGCCTAGTTGGGGCTAAGCAGCTGAGAAGGAGCCTTAATGAGCACAAGAATCTTGCTTTCCCAGATAAACAAATGACTCAGGTTTAATATCATGCAAATTCAGGAAGAATACCTTGTTGTGACTGAAAGATCAAAGCATTTTTGATCAGAATGTCCAGACAAATATTTTAGCCTCCAATTTATTCTTATTACACAGAACAGGCCTGAGGGGGGGATCACAACCAGTTAGAGAGATGGTCACTCAGCACAGTCAGAGGGGCGACAACGCTTGTTTGAGAGTCTCAAGACTGTAAAGTATTCGATGGGGGTCAAGTTGTGGCAAGTCAAAGAGCAGACTGAACACTCCTGGCCCTGCTTGCTGAGCAAGTTGCTCTTAGATGAGGAGGGAGAAAAGTAAGATCTAAAAGGGGCCTTGGAGACCTCCTTTGGTTCACAGCCATGCTCCTTGACTTGCCACACAGTCAGTTAATGGCCAAGTTGGGAGGGGAATCAGGTTACCCTTTCCTAACCCCGCCACCTGCATTTCTCCTTGGTGGATTGTGCTGAAGATGATTTCAGTGAAGCATAAACCCAACTTCAAACTAAAAGCCCTGGAGGACCATCCATAAGACACCTTGGAGCTGCCTCTGAGAAGTTGGGGTGAGCCCATCCTCATCACAGCTGCAGCTCTGAGGGGCTATGAAAGGGCTTTGAATAACCCAGGGAGGAAGGGCTGCCTTGGGAGCAGCAAATGCACTGGGAATAAGGGCCCAGCAAACTGAACCTAC
The DNA here is from genome assembly GCA_004363575.1 of Solenodon paradoxus. Lineage (NCBI taxonomy): Eukaryota > Metazoa > Chordata > Mammalia > Eulipotyphla > Solenodontidae > Solenodon > Solenodon paradoxus. Next base: position 4,659 of record RJWH01001662.1, read on the forward strand.
ATTCTTCACAGATCCCCAGGGCCCTGAATCCCAGGCCATCCCTGGAGGCCTTTACTACAACTGCAGATATTTGATAAGAACTTACTCTGTAGCAGGCACAGGTTTTTGCATAACTTCATTCATTGAATTCTTGTAATCATCTTACAGTGCTATCTCCATTTTAAAATGAAGAACCTGAGGTTCAAATGAGATAATAATTTGTTCAAGGCAAACTAGCCACTTCATAGCAGATATAGGATCAGAACCCAGATATGTCTGTCTTCCGAACCTTTTCAGAATCAAGCAGCTATCCTGACTTTCCTGTATGAACCGTACCTTGGATTAACTGAAGAATTGGTGCCTTTTAGAAAATTCCCACTAAATGAAAAAGAAATGATAGATTTAGAATATGGTGACTACTAATAGAGAAATAGTTCTAGGCAATCACCAATGACTGAGAAAATCATTAGACAGAAAGGCTGAATGGGAACTATCAACCGAATGAATCCACCCTGATATCACAAAAGAAAAGACAAATAGTCATAAAGTGCCTTCCAGTGTGATACAGTGTACACATCTGTTGTCAAAAAAACAGATCTGAATTTGACCAACACACTGATCTCTATCACCATTTTATGGGGAATTGCAGAGCACAGAGGAACATGTCAAACTAGTCCCTGGGGAAAAATCCAAAATATGAGAGATTCTTCAGTTTAAAACGACCTGATATTTTCCACAAATAAATTGCAAGAGGAGGTAAAGAGGAAGGGGAACATAGGGACTAAAAATGGCTCCAGAAACAATCAAATAAAATGTGTTGACCTCACTTCAATCTTAACACAAACCAGGTCTATAAAATCATTTTTTGGAAAAGAGGGGGAATTTGAACACTGACTAGATATTCAATGATGGCAAGTATATTTGTTTTCTATTGCCACCATAATAAATTGCCACAAATTTAGTAGTTGAAAGCAGCGTAATTTTGTTATCTCCTAATTCTGCAGGTCAGAAATCCAGGGATAGCACAGCTTGACTGGTGTTTCCCTTAGAACCATGTGGCCAAAGTCAAGGTTTGGGGTTCTGGGGAAGACTCCACTTCCAAGCTATTCAAATTATTGTCTGAATCTACTTCTTTATGGCTGTAGGTTTGAGATGCCCATTTGATTTTTTATGTAAATAAGGTTCGTATGTAAATCAGCAGGCACAGAACTATGATGTGTTTGTTAAAAGGAATGATGTGTTTAGAGTTATACATTCCAACCCAAATCCCTGTTTCAGAATAAATTCCATTTACCATCTTTTCTAAACTTGGTCAGAAAATGCTGGAAGATTTAGATCTGATGTGGCTCCTAACATGTTTACCAAACTAAGACCACCACTCAGCAATTTCTTTGCAGGGGTCTGATGTCACAGGGCTGTGTAGCTCCAAATGAGCCCCTTCTCCTGTCTGCCTTTTTCTGCTTTTACAAACACACTGTACAGAATTAGATGCTTGCCTTAAAAGAGAAATAACCAAAGTGGCAAATCTATAACAGATTGTCAAGAGGTGCTATTTTAAATCCTAACCAAATAAACTTATTTTTCTAAGTATTGACAAATCATGGGCCACTGTTTAGAGAGATGAAACCGACCTCACATTTTTCCTTGTATATTTTGAAATTCCTGAGAAGTAGACAATGGAGTTGAGAGGTTGGGTCTGTGTTATCCCTTTGGGAAGTAGAGAATGTAAATTATCACTCCCTTTTCTTCTAAAAGTGTCTCTTATGTGTCCAAGGAGAGTCTAAAAGACCCAGAATATTTCACAACTTCTTTGCCCCTGTGAACTCAAGAGTTCAGTGTTAAATAGTTATGATTGTTAGAGGAAAATAGAAGAGGAAAGTGGATACACACACACACACACAGAGTTTTATCCAAATGGAAGGACCATACATTTTCTACTGAATTGCATTTCATCTAAGACACTATGGATTATAAGATACATTATTAAACCATGATATGCTATGGATTATTAAATGCATCACAATTTCAAAGAGGGCAAAATGTCAATCACTGAAATATAGTATTTTGCTTAAATTCTACTCTAGAACACAGTTCAAATTACACCTTCCAGAAAGCCTGTTATTATTTGTCAGCAACATTTATAGGAACATGAGGTTACCACAATGGCCCCAGCAAGGCATATCCCCAAGTACCCAATAAAAATATATTAAGTAAAGAGCACCGAACTTGGGGTTAGGAAACCTAAGTTCAGATACCAGGCCTGCCATCTACTCCCTGTGCAAACTTGAGCAAGATTTGAAAACAACCTGGGTTTCAGTTTCCCTTATCTGTTAAAAATGAGTAACAATGCCACCTTAGTCCGTTCAGGATGCTACAACAGAATACCATAAACTGGTGGCTAATCAACAAGGGAAATGTATTTCTCAGGGTGCAACGACTGGAGTCTGAGATCAGGGTACCAGCAAGTTTGGATTCTGGTGAGAGCCCTCTTCTGGCCTACAGACGGCCTACTCATAGTCTCACTGGTCAAAAGAGCTGTCTAGGGTTCCTTTTTAAAGTTCCTAATACCATTCATGATAAATCCACACTCCTAACCTCCTGAAGGCCCCAACTTATCATCATCATAAGGGTTAGGATTGCAATATTTGAATTTAGGGTTGGGAGTAGGGGAAAATATTCAGTCTATTGCACTTATCAAACAAGATTGTTGTAAAAATAAAAGCATAAATCCAAATAAATGTTCCTAGCACTGAATCTGTCATAAAACAAGTGATTACTAAGTGCTGAATCCAAATCCAAGTGTTTAAGTCACACACAATTAATGTCATGCATCCTGAGGATGCACCTGAGAAGGGAGGTGTGTTGCACGATGAAATCAATAGCATCTTAAGGCAGAAGCATATTCGAGGATAAAAGTGGCCATTTCAGAGGGATAGAAGGAAGAATTTGACCAGGAAGATATTACAATCCTGAATTATGTGATCGTCGTACCATAGTCTCAGGTTATACAAAGCAAAATTGAACAATTGCCAAAGGGAAATGTCAAATCCACTGTCATAATGAAAGATTTTAAGACATTTGTCACAGAAACAAATAGAACAAGCAAACAAAATATAACCAGAAAATACACAGAAGACTGGAACATCCTCATGGACGAGACCACTGCACATTAATAATGCCCCATATTTGGAGAACACATGCTATCTTCAAGAAGGCAGAAAACACGTACAGACCAGGTAAGATGAAAGTCTCTTAAAGAACTTGGAGTCTAGTAGAAACATATGCCCATTGGCCTTATGACCTGTTCCCTGATGACATTTCAGGAACAAGAAGCCAAACTAAATTAGATAGATGCCCTGTGACATGTCTCAGAAAGGCCTCCCTTCCAAGTTCTGCCTCCTCCTCTGAGTCCCCTCCAGCCCCAGCTGAGGAGCCTCCTGAGGTTGGGTTCCAAACAGGGCCTTTCTATGCCTTTACAGATGACCCCTGTAGGACTCTAAAGGCTGGGCGTGTGGAACCAAACAGACTGAGGGACCAAGAAGTCACCAACTCGATGAAGAAGAATAAAAGCTCCCTCTCCTCACTGAGGGAGAGGACAATGGAAGAACACTTAAGCACAATGGCAGAATGTGCTTTCTGCTTGAAGATATCACTCACATTTCTTTCATATGGAGCCTGGAAATTTCTCTCTTTCCTGAACTGACCTTGTGCCACAAGTTTGTTGACCACAGGTGTGACAGGAACAGAGAGAAGTGCTCCCCCAAGTATTTCAAGTCACTTTTCTGTGGGGCTTCTAGTAACATCTTACAGAGCTGCCCTTCCTACAAAGCATAGCTTGGGAAATGGAAGGTTGAAGAAAGCATTTGCCCAAAGACTTGCTTTCTGCAAGCACACATTGCAATGCGGCCCATCACCAGCCGAACGCTGAAACCAGAAGGTTCCCCAGCAGACTTGTGTGGGAGCCTCCTAGGCCCTGCCACCTCCAGGGTTGGATTCCCCGGCTCCTCTTGTGCAAACAGGTTAAACCTGCAGAAAGGAGGCTTGGGGCTAGTATACAGCCTGCAACAGAGCTGTTTATTTTCCTGCCCCAAAGTAAAGTGAACCTTGGCTTCCATGCTGTACACTCTCAATAGTGGGAAGGTGTTGTGCTATCATCATTACCACTCGCACTGTCTTTCCTTAGAGAAGCCGCTGAGATATGAACAGGTCTTCATACGCCCGTGCATGAAGGATCTAGGATCTGTAAACATTTCTTCTGAGAACTTGCTGGTGACGTGTGCTCTGCTGTGTCACTCACCAGTATGACCTGTGATCTGTCAGCAGGTCCTCTTCCCACCGCGTTGATCAGGCAGCATAAAGCATTGCCAGGTGGCTCTCCATCTCCATCTGGAAGCCTGCAGAATAGCCCGGATGAAAATGCCTCTCTACAGACTTGGTGCCGACACCATTCACTTTCCTTCAGAAACCAGACCAGGGCAGGGACCTTAGATTTGACTTTGATGTGTCCCTGCTAGCCAGTGAAACGTGCTAATTCTTCATGACAACGACATTGCCCAGTAGTGACTGAGGACACCATGGCTGGATGAATGACAGGGGAGCTGGGCAATATATTGTAACACAGCTCCCATCATGTTCAATCAGCCGAGAGCGCCTTGAATCTGAGAGGCTGGACCGCTGGGGCCTTCGGGAAGTCTCGGGATTTCAGCACCCTCGTGAATGACTCATGGTGCACTCTGGCCAGCTGAAGCGTTAAAGATGATTTAGAGCAAGTGGGACTCATTTGTGGTTAGATGGACCTCTTTAAAGTCCAATTGCCAACTTTTCTGGGGTTTCGAAACCAATTGATCCTGGAACAAAGCAAGGCCCATGCAAAACCGTGGATTCGGTTTCTGCTCCCCTCTCCCTAGCCCTTTCCAGTGTTCCTTTTCTCCCCTTGGTTCCCCTGCCCTCAGGCCCTCAATACACTCATGTAATCCCCAGAGATCCCCACCAGGATCACAGAACACTATGGGAGACTCCTTCAAGTGAGTATGACACCAGGCATTAATCACACATAGAGACTTTTTTAATCCTCACCGAAGTTCACATCTTAAAAGATAAGGAATTAAATTATCTTCTCCAAAACCACAGCGAAGGTGAAAGAAATAAAGTTGGAACCCAGGTTGAGGCGATTCCATCCTCGTCCCCGCATTGCACTGTGCACATCACTGCCCTCCCACCTCTGCCTCCTCTTTCTCAGCTATGAACTAAACTGCCGAGAGCAGTGGTTCTCTAAGTGTGCACCCGGACAGACATCAGCATCACCTGGAAAGACAATTCTTAGACTCCCATTTTGAACTTACTGAATTACAGACTCTGGGGATGGGCCCAATGATAAAGCTATTCTCTCCCCAGGACATATAAGAAGATACCTAAGATTCTAGAAGATTATAGTTGTGTGGATATTATAGAAGTAAGCAATTATTTTCTTGATATCTTGTCTTCTACATCATACCTACTGTTCACGCAAGTTTAGCAGGCAATGATAATCCTCTTCTGATCAGCCTGAGCTCTAGTTCTCAGCCAATGTCTTGAGAACTTGACACATCCAGCCATCGAGTGAGGTTGCTTCATTTGCATTGACTTGCCCAGCAGTAAACTTTCAGAAGTTAAGAAAACTCGACCAAGAATTTGTATGGAGGTCAAGTGAAAGGGGGAGACAATGGGGTTGGGGAAGCAAGGAAAAGCTGGTGATGTGTGCTCTGCTGTGTCACTCACCAGTATTGCCTATGATCTGTCAGCAGGTCCTCTCCCCACCATTTGTTGGCAAATTATAGGATTAGGATGGGTTTTCTTACAGCAAAATATCCATAAATTTGACCATCATAGTCACATTTAAGTGCACAGTTCAGTGGCATTAAGCGTATTCACACTGTTTTATGATCATCACTACTGTTGAAGTCCAGAATGATTTCATCATCCCATACTGAAACTTTGTGACCATTAAAAAATAAACCCCCAATCCTCCCTCCCTCCCTCCCCCAGCCCCTGGTACCCACCATTGCATTTTATGTTCTATGAGTTTGACTATGCTAAGTGCCTTGTGTCAGTGGATTCATACAATATGTGTCCTGCGACTGGCTTATTTCACTTAGCAGAATGTTCTCAAGTTTTACCCATGCTATAGCAAATATCAGGATTTCCGTCCTTTTAAAGTCTGAATAACATTTCATTGTGTGTGCGTACTACATTTTGTTTACCTATTCATCTACCAGTGGATATTTAGATTGCTTCTACCTTTTGTGGAATATTTATTTAAGTTACTCCTTTAAATATTTTAAGCATATATCCAGAAGTGGAATTGCTGAATCATATGGTAATTCTGTTTACTTTTGTGAGGAACCATCATACTGTTTCCCACAATGGCTACACCATTTTACATTCCCATCAGCAATGTACAACAATTTCTCCACATCCTCACTAGCACTTAAAGTTCTCTCTTGTGTGGTATGTTTTTTATAATAGCCATCCTAATGGGTGTGTGTAAGATAGATTTTTAAAGATTATTGCTCTCATCCTTGCTCACCAAAAAGAAAAAAAAAAAAAAATGTTTGCCAGTGTCCTGTTGTATTTCTTAGGATTTTAGATCCAGACGTAACTAAAAACTTGATTAGTTTAGTTTTGTTCCAAATATTTTAACAACAGAACCCTTCCCACCCTCAGTTCAATATTAGTTGGAGCTCTATAATATAAAAGAGATAAAAACTGAGGTGCTCTGCTTAATGCAAAGGTGGAGACAAAACCCCATCCTATCGCTTTCTTCTCTGCCTCCAGCTCCTGCAAAACTGGAGACACCTCCTCAGTCTGGGACTCTGCAGAACTCCACATGAAAACCATTGATCCAGTCCAATGTCAGCAACAGGCTTAAGTGACAACACTGAGGTGTCTTTCTGTATCCCTCAGTGGACTACACACTCTGTGAAAGTAGGACACCATCTATCTGAGTTATTTCTATATCACCAGCAACTAGCATAAAGCTTGCTACATATAAATGCTCTGTAAATCTGTGTACTAAATGATTTGTTGAAAGAATGAATGAGACCAAGTTCTAACTAGCATCTAATGCCAAAGCTAAGCAAAAGCCCATGTTTGCTGATTCTCATTCAGGTATCTCTCTATATAAGTAGTTCTCAAACTTGGACCCGAATCAGAATCACCTGGCGAGTTTGTTAAAACACAAATATCTGGTTTTCACTCCCAGAGTTTCAATGTTAGTAGGTCTGGGTAGGGCCTGTGAATTTTCATTTTAATGAGTTCCAGTTGATGCTGGATTTGGGGTGGGTATGGTGAGTCAGGAAGAAGCTGGGAATACTAAGAAGGGGCAGAAACATATGGGCCCTGCTTGTTTCCATCTTCCTATTTTTTCAAGATGAAGCCAAATCTAAATTTTTGTGTGAAAAATCTAAATTTTTCTAATGAAAGCTCTTTTATTTTTTAACCTGTACAGACCGAAGAGACTGATGAGTGGATAAAGAAATGCATACATATATTCAATGGATTACTACTCGGCTATAAAAAATATGAGATCTGGCTATTTGTGATGACATGTATCAAACTTGAGTTGCTTATGTTAAGTGAAATAGATCAGAAAGAGAAATAGCAGATGGTTTCACTCATATGTGAAATATATAGAAACAAAATAAGCAAACAAAACACAACAAAAGCAACCCTTATACTAACAATAAAATGGCGGTTACCAGAATGGAAGTGGAGGGGCTGGGGAGCAGTAACTAGAGGTGATCAGTTTGATAGTGGTGAATTATCCTAGAACTTTTTTTATCCACTCATGTGAGAATTAACTGACATTGCAAGGTCACCAGTTTGTCATCTTAAATTTAAAGGAAAAATGTAATCAAAACAAATAATAATTTCCACAAAAAAAACACCATACAACGAAGGATAAAAGACATGAACAGGATCCCAGGGTGAGGACCAAGATAGTATGGGAAAGGAATGGGGATAAAGAGGAGCTATTTGTCTAAGAACTAAACAAATTGTTAGACTGACCCATCCATAGTAATTGAATTTTCCAGATGATTACTCAGTTCCCTACTTCATAGAAGCTGTTAAGTATTCATTTTCACAGTTACATCCTCAATTTTTTTAAACTATTTTTTAAATTAATGTACCATTGGTTTACAACACTATAAGTTTCACAGCACAGTTTTATGCCTTGATAAATACCACTCTGCACACACCAACAAAGTTCTAGTATAATTCACCACTATCAAATTGATCCCCTCTAGTTATTCTCCCCAGTCCCTCCACTTCCGCTCTGGTAACCGCCATTTTGTTGTTAGCGTAAGGGTTACTTTTGTTGTGTTTTGTTTGCTTATTTTGTTTCTATATATTTCACTTATGAGTGATATCATCTGCTATTTCTCTTTCTGATCTATTTCACTTAACATAAGCAACTCAAGTTTGATACATGTCATCACAAATAGCCAGATTTCATATTTTTTTTTATAGCTGGGCAATACTCCATTGAGTATATGTATGTATTTTTTTATCCACTCACCAGTCAATGGGCACTTAGGTCATTTTCATGTCTTGGCTATTGGGAATAGCAGCTCTGACTTCTGATAACCAGGACCTTGCTTCAGTTCTATTCTCTGACTAGTCCTGGCTAACATCCAAAGTTCTGACACCCTAAGGAGAGTTGAGAAGAGACCACCTGTCTCTTCAGGTCTACTGGCTCATGGCCCGAGACAGAATGTGAGCAGTTACCAACTGCCTGTGGCTCGTGGAGTTGACAAGAACTGGCTGATGGACTACACAGGCATTTTTAGAACATCTATTATATACTTAGTCCATACCTTTAAGTCCTAATATAATTCTCCATAGGTCATTCTTATTTTAAATAAGAGAACATCAGTGCTCAAGGAGATTAAATAGAGTCCTCAAGGCCACACTACCAATAGGTGGTAATGCTGAGATTTTTACCTGGATCTCCTGATGTTACATCTACTCTTCTTTCCACTACATCTCAACAGGCTGTTGAAGTAAAATCAATCCAAATTACCTCCTTACTAAACTGCTCTCAATAATTCCCTTGTCCAGTGTATTAAAAACAAAACAAAATACAAAATAAGGGTATTAGAGGCTACCAGGTTTAAGTCCTGGCTCTGCCACTTGCTAACATGCAAACTCAAGCAAGTGACCCTGCCTCTTTGCTTATCAGCCTTCTCAGCTGTCAAGTGGAGATTGCATCTACTCAGGAAATGCCCTGAAGGATCCATTAGTTATGCATTAAAGAATCTAGCCCAGGGCTTGGCACAGAGAGACACTCAATACATGGGATTTTCCCTCTCCTGATTCCCATAGGACTGGGCAGCTTCTACACTGTATGTTGGGCGACCCACATACCTGACCCCTCCCACAATACCTGGCTACTTGGCAGATTTGCCAAAGTTCTGCTGCTCCTCCTCCCACTCTGGAAAAGTGGAGAGGCCCAACTTCTTGTCCCCACCCTCAGAAACACTGTGTCTCCAGGAGTGATTCCACAAAAGGCAGTTCCATTTGTTATCTGTAGGTCCTGAGGTCACAAACTCCCAATATAAGCACAATAAGCAGTTGTTGTTTTTTTTCCTGCAGAACTTTCCTGAGCTTTTTAAATACTAAGATGTTTTCTGACACTCCTAAAAGAACAGAGTATACTATCTTACTCAAATTTGTGTGACTATAATGACTTTTTTTCCCCACTGAGAAGCTTACTGAATTAGTGTCCTAAAACATACATGTTGAGAAATACTGGTCTGACGCTTTGGACTGGGACTTGTCCACTCCCATCACCAAACTGAAGTGACCGGGCAGCTCTGCGGAATCGGGACCAGAGATTCCCCCCACCCCACCCCATTCCAGAGGATCTTACTGAGCAGGACTTTCCAATACCTCCTCAACTAAATTTCTAACAAATTCTTTTCTGCACTAACAGCATCCACTAGCATCCAGGCTCTGGAAGTTTAGACATATTTCAGAAGCTCTGACTCAATATAACTAGGACTGGAGCATGAAGATTTTTGGTCAATTCCAGGGAGATAATAGGGAGGTAGAGCCACCTACAGGACACTTAGGTTACTGCACAAGAAGAGCATCCCAAGGCAGGTGGCCGGAGGGACTCAAGTATACAACACAGCATCTAGTAGAAATTGTTTTACCTTTTCTTTAATGAAAAGGGAAATTTAACAATGAGAACAGAGTTTTCACAGACAATCCTTTTATTATTTTAATGGAGATTGATAGAGAGACATGATCGTGAAGTTATATTAGGACAAAATGTGCCTGTTGGTGAGGGAGGGGATTTAAAGTAGCTGTTTCCTTGGTAGGGTTGTAAATGTTCATTAAAGTGCACATCAAAATGAACCTATTTGCAGCATCTCCATCTCAAACATACTTTCATTTAACTGTAAGATTGTCTTCACTCTGACAACAGGTGTGTCCTATGGTTCACAAGACATTCTACACACAGTTTGAGGTTTCTTCATTATACCAACTCAAACCTCATGGTGGTCTCCTAGCTGTGTCTTTTGTCCACTATTTTGAAAAACTGACTTTTTTTCCCAAATGTTAAGGCAACAGTACTTATGTCATCAGAACATACTACATCCAATGGACCTTCTTAGCGATAAAAGCAAGATTAAAAAAAAATGTTAATGCCCTTAGTGCCAGATGTGCACAAATATGTTCAGGCCCATGGGAAAATTCTAGCCAAGCCTCTCAGGGTAAGTGAGGGAGGACAGGAAAGCCACATGCAAGCATAGGTCATTCCCTCTCCTCTTCCAGGCAGGAATGAGGATTAATAGCTTCATCCAACACCCAGCAGTGTTTCCTACATGCTGTTCCATATGAGAAACTGTCTCCAGTGCAGTGGACAGCCCAGCGAGAACGGGCCCCATTGTCCTCATGATGTCAGTTACCAGCAACCTACAAGAGTGGGACATTTCCAAGTAGGAAGAATCTCAAAGCTCATCCTATGAAAAATCATGATTTAAAGATGTTTCCATATCTAAAGCAGAATTTGATAACAAGGATTAAAGAGGGGAGAGTTATATTTATAGGCAGAATAGTTATACCCAAAGTGGGTATCAATTCATCATTTCCAACAATTTCTTGGAAGGTGAGATCAGTGCCCTTATGTCACTATTTCCATTTGAGAATCTTTATAGAGAAACTTTGCTCTATTTCTCTAAGAACATTTACCTAACCAATCTGCCCACTTAACATAAATATCAATTATCTTTATGACTGATAGTTTATACTTAATAAGCAATTTTGTCATCTGAAAATTCAAATCTTAAGAATTCCCAAATGGTGCTTATCATTTTGAATGCTCTTGAGCCACTCTCTTATTTTTATTTCTTTCTTCTTTTACATCTATTTTCTACTACAATATATTTCTATTTTTATTTTAAAGTTGTCTGAAATCCTTCAAGGAATACATAAATTAAATTTGTTTTAATATTAAAACCCATTGTGGGTCTAAAAGGACTATCTCATATGTTTTTAACATGGATTTTCTAGCTGAAAGTCACCATAGAAACCTTGAATTTAAGCATCCCAGAAAGACCAGATCAGCAATAGCTTAGACATAATAAAATAAAGTTGAAAAAAGCACTCAAATCCATAAACCTCAAAATACCACTATTACTACAGTCATGAAAAAGCAATGTGATTCTTAATAAAAAATTCAAAAAACCCACAAGATGTGATTTTGGCCATTAAAAAAAGACAAATACAGAGGACAAGAGACTTTTTGCAGAAAGATATAATCAAGATTCAAAATCTAACAATTTATAAATGGAAGTCTGACTAGTAGTTGCCTTGGGCCTGGGGTCTAGACTGAGAGGGGGCATGAGGAAAACTTCTGGAATATAGGTATATCCTGTATTTGCAACTGGGTGGAAGTCACAGGTTATTACATATGCTAAAATTCATCAGCTTGTGTGATTGAGGTGAATACACTGCTAAACCATAAAACAGAAAGAGGAAGACATAGACTTTGCATTTCAGCCTTAAAGATGTTGTTGGGGACTCAACCCCAATGGCAAGGAAAACTAAAGAAAATATAAATGAAACTACTTCAAAGTAAGAAGTCTCTGCACAGTGAAAGAAAATAACAGCATTCCATTAAGAGAGCCTACTGAATAGAAGAAGCTATTTATTTGCACATCATATAGCCAATAAAGCATTAATGTCCAAGATATTTTTTATAATTCATGCAACTTAACAACAACAAATAATAATTGGGCAGAAGACATGAATAAACATTTCTACAAAGAGAATATACATATGACCAACAGAGACATGAAAAAAACGCTCATCCTCACTATTGGGAAAATGCAGATAAAACCACACGAAGTATCTCACATCTATGAGAATGGCTTATATCAAAAAGACTAGTAACAACAAGTGATGCTGAGGATGCCAAGAAACAGAAACACCCATGAATAACTAGAGATATAAGTGGTCCAATCTTTTTAGAAAACAATGCAGTTTCCATATAAACTAAAAATAAAAATATCCTATGAGCTAACAAGACTATTTGACTATCCAAAGAATATGAAATCTCTAACTCAAAAGATATGTTTACTGCAGCACTATTCTCAATATCTAAGATATGGAAACAACCCAAATCCACTGATAAATGACTGACTAAAGAAAATGTGGACTATATACACAATGAAAAACACAGCCATTAAAAGATGAATTTTGCCATGTGCAGCAAAATGGAAGGAACTCAAGGGGATAATGCTAAGTGAAAAAGGTTAGAAGGAAAAGGAAAAATCCAAATGACGTCACCTGTGCTGTGTACCTAAGGAAACAAAGCAAATGAACTAAATGGATAAAACAAAATCAAAATAAACCAGTGGCCTTAGAGAACAGAACTGTGTCACCAGAGGGGTGAAGGTGGAGGATGAAAGAAGGGGTAGTGGCGACCCAGGGGCTGGTGATAGTAGGTTTTCCTTTTTTTAATTATTATGATCCATAGGAGAAGCAGGTATACTGATGGACCCAAGGAATAGCTGCCTGTTTAGGAACTCAGAAAGTTCTTGCTCACCTGCTTGGGCCTGGAGGCTCCCAGAAAGCCAGAGAGTTACAAAGAAAGCCAGGGAGACCCGCAAAGAGTCAGGGAGTCACCCAGAGGACCAGGGAGTTGATAGGGAGAAGCTGTTCCCCAGGGCTCAGCAGGACACACTGACTATGCGTTCTTTGCAGCCATGCTGCACTCCCTGCCTCATCACAACAGTAAACAACTTGAGTTTCAGGGCATATAAATGCGTACCTGGAAAATGTGCATTTCCTGAAACGCTGTAAACAGCAAATGGAGGACTGCTGAAACCTAGCAATGTAGTGTCCAGTGATGCTTCCTGAGAGAGGCTTCCATTTAAGTCAAGGAAACCAACACTGCAGACACTCAGTGCCTCATGCTGGGCAGTGTCCATGGGAAAGCGAGACCCATTCCGTCCAGTGTGGAAGGCAGGCAGGTAAAAGACCATCATCCTCTTGCTGGCTGTGTCACACAAAGTTTCAACAGAGAGATGAGGCAGGGGAGGTTGCTTCCACCCAGGAGTAAAGGAGACTCAGAGAAGAAATCATGTCCAACTTTTTCTTGGTAAGAACTACTTTCTGTAGGAAACCTCACGTGCTCGAACATAAGATATGATAAAGAAGTAAAAATGCCCCAGAGTCCAGGACAGCCACTGTTAGCCTCTTGCCTACCCTGTCCCTCTCTCTCTGCCCCACCAGTGTGAATGCGTCATCGACGCTGCACCTGGCATTTTGCTACGGGCTTTCCACAGTCTCACCTTTTTCTCCCTGAATTAGAGACTGTGGTATTTATTTGGGGATTGGCATGAGCGTCAATCCCATTGACAACTGAGGAGCTGGGGAAGTTTAAAGAAGGTAATTAACTTGCCCAGGCTGCCCCAGTTGGTCAGTGACTGCAGAACGCTATCTCCTAGCCGACTCCTGGTCCTATTCCCAGTTGCTGCCCCTGGGAGTTCAGGGTGACCCGAGGGGGAGGTGAGTGGAGAATGCGAAACTGGGTGGGGGAACACTGAGTGCTTTGACAAGAAGTTTGGGCTTCTGCTAAAGATAATGGAATGCCGGCTAGGGTTCTTAAGAATGAAACTGATGAAATCTCGTCTTCTAGAAAGCTCCGTCTGGTGGTAATCATGCCATGGAGAGCATTATTTGCAGTAGTGTGAATCGTTTTGAGTTAGTCTAGTTAGAGTGAGGAGACCCTCAACCAACAAGGTAAAGCTTGGAGAAAGAGAGCCAAGAAACTCGATCTTGGGCGGAATCACCTAAGTGATGTCTGAGTGAAAGGATGGGGGTTGCAGGGATGAAGGAGAAAGGAACTCCAGGAAGGCTCTTGATCAGGGTCCTGGTTTCTATAGGCAAGGGAATCTCTGTTCGTGATGACTGCTGAGCACTGCGTTAGATCCCAGATCACGAGGATGGATTAAGACTGATCATGGTGTAAAGGTCATCAGCACTCTGGAATGGACCCACAACAGGACCACCTTATACCAGATTCCACCTGATGGAGAAGAGTAGGATAATATGGCTCATGTGTACAGTCTGACACAAACATGTCATTGGACATAGACTAGCCACAGATTTTCAAAAGCAGCCTTTCTCAGTGGTCCAAAGTCAAAGGACTGGACCATGGTTGACTTTTGATCATTTACAAAAAATATGTGGATGCTGTGATGATCTGTAGGGGAGGAAGAAAGAAAGAAGCCATTTGTTTCCATTTCTTTAATGCCATTAACATGAACTTTGAATTTTCATGTTCAGATCTTGGTGTCATGAAAGGACACAGTCAATCAGAATCTTTTAAAAGGTCATTATTTTAAACTCATCCAGACTTGAGCTCTTTGTATTATTAGAAAAAAACACTTAGACATACCTTTGGCTGAATTGAAGAGTCGTATTAATGCAATTAAATCTAACTGAACAAGATTTAAGAGACCCTGATATTTTATATATAGTGACGTGGCCCCATTGGAGTGGAGATTCCCATAACTACAGTGGCTTTTAGTTTTTTACGTCTCCAGATATCATCATTCTATGTAGCAGGAATTTCAAACCACAAACTCAAATGAGGAAGATTATTGCTTTGTTTATATCCTATGAAGAATATTGTTTTGTTATTTCCTATCAAGTCCTTTAAGGCCTGACTCATGGCCTCCTCCCACTGGGTTAGTAGGACACTGAGCATCTTTCTGGGGTTTCAGCTTCCATTCACCCCTGACCCTCCCTATGGGGTGTGCCTCACTGGGTATGTCAGTGGAACAGGGTGCCCACCTGATCCTTGATCACTGTCCACAGGGCTTGTGCTGTCCCACAGTCAGCCTTGCCCATGTGACATTTGGGCACAGAAGTCCTGAGGCTCTCTTTGTCCCTGTCTGCCTAGACTTGAGGCTGTAAACTAAAAGCCTACGGATGCATGTGGCCTACAGAAGCTTTTATATATTTAACTTTTTTTTACCCTTTTTAAAAAAATCAGTACATTAATAATTAATTTCACATTTTAAACAATCTAGAGTGTACCTCCTAACACCTGTCAGATGTAGAAACACTGGCCTCGCATGCTCTCTGGCACTAATCGCCTGAGGCTGAGCGGTGGCCGCCCCTGCACCTTCGGCGGCCTGAGTCCTCCAGGCCGTCCTGTTTCAAGACGCCCACAGACACCTATTGCCATGCACCACTTGTGTCAGAGCCTGCACATCTGCTTTCTCATAGGAGGGAAGTCATTTTCTTATGTCATTTCTTATTTCCTCCTGTCGTACATTGATTCCTTAAAATGAACCAGAGACAGAGGCTAACATGATATGCTTTTGGGTGAGCACTCGTACAGGGGAGAGAAAAGGGCCGCATTGGGAGAGGTGAGCTGCCAGGCAAACTCAACAGCAGCCTCCGCCCACCAGGTAAGAAGCTCCGAAGCCTGATGGCCCTTTTGTTGTGGCAAAATGTGTCAGCCCTTTATACAGTCACCCTGCTTAACAAGACTGCCGTCGACAACAGCCCGCATTGTATGGAAGGCAATGACTCAGCTCCGTTTTACCATTTTTAATTAAAAATATTTTATTTAATTGTCACTGATATACCAAAAATTTGTACATATTTAATGGATACGATTTGATAAACTTGGAGAGAGACACTTGTGAAACCATCACCGTCATCTATTTCTCCTCCCCTCTTTATTATTATTTGTGATAAGAACAGTCAATGTCAGATCCACCCTCATAGTACAATTTTAAGTATATGTTAAAAGATTGTTATCAAGTCCATTTTTCATGGGGCCATCATAAGGCTGTGACTGCTGACTGTCCTCTTCCTGGAATCTGTGACCCATTCCTCCTCATGTTCCCAAGACTCATCATTCCTGCTTAATCTTGAGATGGACAAAGGCTCTGAGGTATGTCTCCAAGACGCTAACATTATCTTTATTTTGTTACAGCAGAACATAAACACATACCAGAGGGGATAAGAAGACACTTAACTTGGAAGGTGGGTGGGCAGTTTCTGAATCAAAGCCCCGCCGACCAGCTCCCGTATCCAGGAACCCGATACAGAAGTTACCACATGAAATATCTCATAGATGTGCCTGCTTCATGCTTCAAACTCAGATTATTTAGTTTGGAGGAACCAGGCACGCACATCCAACTGTTGTTTCAACAGGCTCTTCCACAGAGCCTAGGTGTGCTGCAGACTCAACCATCTAAGAGCCTGTAATTACACTCTGACATTCCCACAAAGATGAAGTCCCCTAAGGACACATTTCTCGGAATGAATTCTCCTTGTTAAGTGACACATGGCTCTGCCTCTGCATCTACCTGTCATTGGATACGAAGTCCCCAGGAAGGAGCCAGCCACTGTCCCTTCTGCCCATGCAGTCACACACTCCCCTCCTTCTCTCACGTCTGCCCCTGCCCAGCAACACCAGAGCCGCAGAGACCTTTTCCTGGCCTGGCTAAGTCTCACTACCTTTGTATTTCTCCCACCAATGCCCTCGCTACTGCCTGGCAGCCTCTCTGCACAAGCCGGTAAGATCCTGAAGACAGAGACTTAGATCACAAAGGGAAAATGAACTGCTGGTTACTCTGCTTCCCTCCCTGCCACAAATCTCCCAGAGACAGTGAACACAGAGACAGCGACTTGTCGGACTAGAAAGAAGGGAAATGAGGAAACAACAGGAAGATCAGAAAAGCATACGTGAGTTCTGCTAACTCTCTACTCACCAAACCCTGGCCTGGAATCAGACCAAGCAGCGAGCCATGACACGGTTGCACCACACCCCACTCCACCAAGAGGATCATTTCAGCCCCACTCCCTAGCCAGAGTCCTGCAGCAGGGAAGATTTTCACTTTACTTCCTCTGAGAGCCCTGACTCTGTGGGGAGCCCAAGACTCAGAAGAAGTCCTGGCACCCCTCTTCTTTACCCTCCCCATCTCTCTACTGCCCCCAGCAACTGCCCTTCCATCCTCATCTGCCCCCAGCAACTGCCCTTCCAGCCTCATGTTCTCATTTTCCCTTTTTTAATCACTAGTTCTTCCTAGGTTCTAGTTACAACTGGGGAATCATCCAGAGATTTCATCTGCCAGGTGATAGGAGAATCTAGAATTCCAAGACATGGAAATGTAAAATGGTGCAGCCCCTATGGAAAACAGCATGGAGGTTCTTCAAAAACTAGAACTACCATATGACCCAGCCACTGCACTTCTGGGTGTTTATCGAAAGTAAATGAAAACATTAACTCTAAATGAAAGCACTAACTACCTGCAGACCCCCTGTTCACTGCAGCATTATTTACAATAACCAAGACATAGAAATAGTCTAACTGTCCATTGATGGATGAATGGCTATAAAGAAAATGTGAGAGAGATATATCTATGTACATAGATATTTATGTATATGATGGAATATTATTCAACCATAAAAAGGAAACTCTGCTATTTGTCTCAATATGAGCCTTGAGGATATTATGTGAAATTAAATGTTAGAGAGAAAAGACACATGCTCTGTGATCTTACCGATAAGTCGAATCTAAATTAAATGTAAGAAAACAAACCAACTTATAGATACAGAGAACAGACTGGTAGGTGAAATGAATGTAAAGACACAAACTTCTGGTTAGAAGATCATTAACTCCTGGGATATCGTGAATAAATAAACAGAAACTATTCATGGAAACTACAGCTGGTCCTCAAAGAAAATTGCTTCATTTAACATCATGTTGCTGTAACACTGGTGAAGAGAAAATATCATTACTCAAAATCCCAGTTTTATACATTTTTTTTGCTCCAAGTCAGTTTTCAAGTCTCTGTTGACACTCTTCAGAGAGGACTTACTGCAGAGTCAACGACACTGTGTTGCGTGTTTGAAAGCTGATCAGAAAGTAGATCTTAAAAGTTCTCATCACAAGGGGAAAAATGTATATTGAACATCTGAAACGAATATGTTATGTCAATTATATCTCAAAAAAGTGTAAATATGCCATTTGGCTCTCTGAGGGCTTCTAACCCACCCTGCCACGGGGCTGCACCCACAGCAGACAGTGGGCTGAGACCTTCTGTTCCCAGTGCACTTCCTGCCTTGAGATCCATCAAACTCACAAACCTCTCTACCCCGGAGTATTTATACAAAGACAGCAGAAATGCATGCTTATAATTCACAGAAAGATACGTATTTAATAAAATAAACAGAGAAGCCTGACACTGACTTCAGGAGCATATGACGGATTTTGCAGCCACATCTGGACCATGATGTGCAGACAAGTCAGTGTTCCGCGTGGAGGGAGGGGAGTGACCTTCCATAAACTGGATCCCACAAGCTTTTGTCATCAGAAACTCTTTACAAGGAGCCCAGGTCCCTCTGACATTTTTGTGAACTAGTATATGCAATGAGAAAAAGTGCAGAAGAATGCCAACCCCGGACAGTGGGCCTGAAGAAGGGAGAGGTGTGCACGCAGAGGCGGCCTGGGGCAGGAGAGTTAATCCAGCAAAGTGCTGGGATGCAGACCACTCGGGAGGGAAAGCACAAGACAGGTAAGGAAGGTGGGCAGGTGGCAGGACCACATTTGCCCTTTTCCAAAATTCAAGAGAGAGAAAAGGCATTCTCCCAGCCCTCTAGAAGCTGTGACTAGAACAAGGAACCCAGGCAATAGCGGGGCGATCAAGAGATATGGTGCAGAGAGTGGCGTTGCGGGGACTGGAGCATGATTTTCAGGGTAGATGAGCCCTGTGGGGGCTTTAGAGGATGAAATGGGCTCCACCAAGCAGCAGGCATCTATTCAAGGCTGGGCGCAGAGAACCTTTGTACCAAGAGAAACTCTCACACACCCTGGGCGCTTCACCTCTGGTAGGCGGCACAGAAGTAGGAATGAGGAGATGTGGATTTAAGTAGAGGAGTGTCCCTCGAAGCCATCTTATTTCCCCACCTCTCCCTAACATGATCCCAATAAAATACAAACATGAGATCAGTTCTAAAAAAGCAAAGCATTTTCTTCCTCAGCAAACCTCATTTCAAAGCACAGTGCTTCCCTCGTGACATGCTGATGGAGAGTCAACATGTCAACAAGAGAGATACCTGCCCGTTTCCCTTAGGAAATGCAGGCACATTCCACGAGGAAGACAAAATCCTATTGACTTAGTCAACTTTTGTTTCATTTCTTTTACAGCTCACCAAATTTCTATGAACTGTTATCAGGTGACCCAATTAACTTCTCAGCTCCCTGAGTCAATGACTCCTGCTACATTGTGACTGGTGAGGGATGGAAAGCCCATTCAAGAAACATATTCTGCATACAGATGTTGATTTACAATGACACACACCCGAGCCTATTTAAATTTTAAAAAGAAAATAAATTTTGAATGCCTATTATGTGTCAGTCATTATCAGACAGCTGGAGATCGATCCAAAGATGAAAAACACACTCCAGAGTACAGAAATGTCAAGGAAGAAACCCGCTTAGACCACCTCCAGTGATGGAAATGTGTTGCATGAATAACAAAAATGTGGGTGTACAGAGCTGCCCTAATCCACATCATTCCCAGAGCCCAGAATTCCTAGGATGGGACACGGCGCAGCCAGGGTGGGTAATATCACAGGCACCCCCTCCAGCGAGGCCCCCTACTGAGGAGGGGTGTGATACAAAGAATTGTTCCGGGTGTTCCTTGTGAAATACTTGCAGCTCTACTATAGGTTTGCCCTTCTGTACAGATTCAGCTCTCAAGGCCTTAACAGAGTGCAGTCTGTGTCCAAGCACTGATCAGCTAGGCGCTGGTGCCACCTAGTGCTGGCAGCATTTTAATTACTTTTTTTTTTTTTTTTTTTTTACCAAAACTTGTATCCTGACATTCACACAACTTCTGAGAAGTCCTTGAGCCCTGGAACTCAGGAGAGCTCTGTCTGTGCATAGGGCAGACGTGGTCCAAGAACTCAAACCTCCTAATCACCAGTCCTAGGACCCATCTGGAGCAACACCGAAGACAACGACCTTCACATGCAAGATAAGTGCTACCAGTGCTTATTTTCCACCTGATAAAAAAATGTCTCCGATCGCATTTTAAAAGAAAATTGAGTTGTAGAGAAAATAAACTTGCTACAGCAGAACTCATGCACTATCACTGCAGTTGACACACCTAAATGTTTCAGCTGTGAGATAGCTCTTTGTGGGCTCAGCAGGTGGAAGTGTGTGAGTTATGCATAGCCCCTGCAAGTTCTGGTTTTGCCCTATTTATTTCTTAATCTGGAGAGATGAGGGAAAGCAAGTGTGCAAGGGGGTGCAATTATTACACAGATATCTTTGCATGGGTGCCAGTATGTAAAACAAATAAATCATCGTAAATGCTGGTCCTTTAGCATCACTGAGGTCAAGCACAGAGCTGGACAGGTGGCCTGGGAGATGAAAAGTCTTCATGCCATCCCCTGCGGTGGGAAACCCCAAGGAATAGGTTCTAAGGACTTTTCTTATACGTGGCTGTCTGTCATCCTTCCCTTAGAAGAGTGGACTGGTTCCTAACCGGTGAGCACATGGCTCTGTGCATGGGAACACAGGCTGCACCCAGGCAGAGAAGCAGGATGGCCGCTGTGATCCACTGTCATGCTGAAGTCACTGAAGCCCCCGGCACCTGCCTCCTCAGCTCCTCACTCAGTCTTTAAGGTTAGCTCCTCCCAGACATCTCTCTTACAATTATCACCTTAACCATGTGCTCCTGTACAACATGGTAATAACAGCCACATAAAACAGAATCTTCCATTTCTACCTTTGAATGGATAGGAAAATACTTATGTCATCACCTCCCCGCTCCTCCCTCACACCATGCCACCCTCCCCACACCTCCCCAACTCTTCTCTCCACAGCAGTACCAACCCTATCTCAGCCCCTGGTTATCACCTCCACAGGGTCACTGTACTCTCCGTGCCCTTTACCTGGACTGTCCTT
Organism: Solenodon paradoxus; assembly: GCA_004363575.1. NCBI lineage: Eukaryota > Metazoa > Chordata > Mammalia > Eulipotyphla > Solenodontidae > Solenodon > Solenodon paradoxus. The sequence continues at coordinate 26,131 of RJWH01001662.1, forward strand.
CCTTCCTCTCTCACCTAGTCACATCTCACTCCTTGGAGAAGTCCTCTCTGAATTCCCTGTTAGTTCTTTGGGAGTCTTCATGGCAGGTGCTTGCATTCTCATTTGAACAATGTTTGTCTCCCTGATAGGACTGCAAGCTCCATGTTAGATTTTGTTCTCTGTTTATCCCACAGTTGCTATGGTATTCTATCATAATACCTAATTAGCTGGGCACTGTGGCAATGCTTTACACATACCATCTCATGTATCTCAGAGCACCTCTGTGAGGGAAATTACCCTTGTTGCACAGATGAAGAGAATGAAGCTCGGGGGGAGGAGAAACTGCCTCACGAATGTTAGGTAGAGGAGCTGGCATTTGAACTCAAGGATCTGTGATGGTGATGCCCATATTCTATGTACCCCCACTGATCTAGTATATCTATCCCCTAGTTACATCGCATTTCTTATATCTCACAGGGAGCATCACCAGAGGATGAGCCCCTCGCCCTCTCTTCCATCCCCTCTCCCCTACCGCTTAACCCTACCCACCTCCCACACACACACTGTGCATAACTCAATGAATGACCCATGGAAACTCTTCGAGTATTGCCTAACCCGTGGCACACCCTCTCCTCTTCACTATGTGAAATCAAGATGGCCTAGACCTCTTCAGGACAGTGCTGGTCCATTGTGCTTGGAAGCGGTAAGTCTCACAAATGATTAAGAGTCAACAACACTCAGCTTCAGAGTCATCAACAGTCTGCAACTATCAAAGCTGGTACATTGCAACCAGAAACTCATATGGCAACTGCTTCTGTTCCATCTTTCTTGGCAGTAGCTTTCAACTTTCTTGGTTAATGATCCATATCCATTATGATTCAAAACATCTCTATGGGCTTCCTTTCCCAATTACTATGGCCATCAGCACCTTCATGGGAGGCAATGAAAACAGGAAGTCCGCATGCATGGTGATGAACAGAACTAGTGTTTAGATGCTGACCACGGTGTGCCATTGGCTTATAATATTGTTCATTTGAAACCTATGTAATGCTATAAACCAAAAAATGCATTTTTTTAAATTGAAGCTCAAATGACAGGAAGATGAAATCCAGGTTTTACAAAAAGTGAACCAATTTGCCAAACGACTGTGGTAGAAAGAAGCCTGTCTCCTGCTCAGTCAAGGCCCTAGGAGGCTCCTTTGACCTGAAACTCACTGAAGGAAGAATTCAAGGCAAGACTCAGCACCATTCACTCATTCGATACACATTAGTTAAGAACAATGACATTTACACTCCTAGTGCGCTACTTTCTTCTCTTTCTAGGATTTTAAGTACTTGGAATTCACAGTGCTGGCATACTGATTGCTTGCCATATTTTGGTTTTGCAAGTTTGAAAGAATTCAATACAATTGAGGGAACATAAGAAATATTCAGCCAATAAATGGACAAAGAGGATTGGTGACTTAATTGTTAGAAACTCCGGATGTACTTCCTGGAGGAAATATCAAGCTGACGAGAATAACAATATCAAAACAAAATGATAACAGGTAACAGAAATAATAATTGAGTGTTTGCTATGTGCCTGTCCACTCACTAAGTACTCAGCATTAAGATTCCTCTTCAGTCCCTCCTTGCTATAGGCCATGAGTTTGCCACAGGCGCCATCTCCAGTTTCCAGGGGAAGAAGCTGAGGCTGGGAGAGACTGAGTAATTATTTCAGGTCACCAGGCAGGAAGTGGCAGAATTTGGACTCCAACCCAGGTTTGTCCATCCAGAACCATGACAGCAGAGGCCTGTACAACTCCAAAGATTTTATCATCTGTCGCAGAAAATTCATGTGATTATAATTACAGCATCTCTTACAGGGAAGTAATAGCACTTAATAAATGACCAGCTTTTTTTCCTTGCACTTTAAGTTTTTAGGAAAAGGAGTTTTGCTTGAAGAATGTGGATTTTTTCCAAAGATTTCTTAACAGAAATATTCTTTCACTTAATTTTAGTATTTCTACTTCCTGATTCTGATTCTTTCCACCCTATGCAACTTTCATTCCTGTAGAACATGGTTTATCTCAGGCAGCTTGCAAACACAGCTGAGGACAAGCAAACAGGCCAAAAGAACAGAAGTTAAGCCTGTTCTCCAGTCTCACAGCCAGGTCCATGCACCAAAATGAGATGAAAGTGCATAACCTCTGTCTACACAGCCTGAGTTCACTAGGGAGCAAAATCAATCCATTAGTCAATTCACTTTAACTATTAATAAAGTTGATCAATCCACAGTACTCAAAGAAGAGCATTCCAACAGGAAAACAAACAAGTTCTTGAAAAGGCAGTCCACCAAAGAATAAGCATGAATGACTACAAATATATGAAGAGATTGCTGAAATTTTCTAGGAATCACTGAGACACCAACTAAAATGAAATACACCAGACCACTTCCCGTACAACATTTGGATTTGCTTTGTTTTTAAAGGTGGCAGTTTTTGAGGATTCATAGGAAAAGGCCTTCCACTTCCTTCTGATATATGATGGTATAACTTTTCTGTAGAATAACTTGGAAATATGCATCAAGCACCTTTATAAAGTGTATGTCCTTTTCTTAGCAGCTGGAGTTTATCTTAAGGAAATAAACAAAGATGCACCATAAGATTAGTTACAAGAAGTATAAACTATATGATCCCAGTTTTGTCAAAAAAAATCATATACACATCTTTAAGATAAGGAGAATATAAATCAGAACATAAACTGTAATTATCACCAGATTATGAGATTAGGACAGATTTTATATTTTCTGGCTTTTTTCAACTAGTACTTTCAATTTTCAATTAGTACTAAAATTATCTTTCTTTAGGTTGTATATGTAAAGATATATGAATAAAAATATGTATTATGTGTCTGAATGCATATATAAATATATACATATAATTAAAGCCAAAAAACCCACTCTGGGGGCTTTTTACCTTGAGCAGAGGTCTCCAGTATATGATTATGTGCATGCCAGGGTGAGCAGAAGATGATGCACTAAGATGTGAGGAGAAAATACTGTATTACATTTACATTTATCATTCACCAAAATTAAGCAAGATGTTAAGTATTAGGAATATTTAATGAACAAGTTAACACGGGCCTCCTACCAGGTCTACCAGTGAGCCAGGCAGGCGGCACATGTGGCTGAGAGTCCCCACAGGAGGCTGGCATCCCGGACAGAGGGCTCCCCACTCCCCACGGCCCTCCACCAGCTTTTAGTGAACCATGCCACAGTATATGTGTGCCCAGTGACATTGATTTATGCCTTTGTATTCAGATTTAACTAAACTAGCCCTCAGGAAATAGGCAAGTAGCTCTAGAAGAGTCTTGCCAAGAAACAGCAGTTTGTGGATGATGATAATAATAATGCAAGCACAGCAAACAGCAAACGCAAGCTGACTGACACTTCTGCTCCCCATGAGAGCGAGTCCTCAGCCACGTTATTAGATAAAGGAAATGACAATCTAATCAGATCTGAAAAGAAGTCAGCCAGAAACAAACAGAAAGGATCCGGGGTAGAGGTACCATTTTAACAAGGAGAAGTTAGGACAGAAATGACAGCTCAGCTCTGAAGTGAGTAGATTGTTGAGATGATACAAGATTGTGTTGCTGAAAAAGTGAAAAAAAAAAAAAAAAAAGGATATTATGTTGAGAGTAATAATCATCCACCACTTGTCAAAAAAGGGGGAAAATTCTCTGTGTGCGGGTTTGTGTATGCATTAACAAACAATGAGAAGACAGGAATAATGGTGGTCACATGCTCACGAGAGGAAAAGCGGAGGAGACTGGAGGAGAGGTGAGGAGACACTAGTGTTTTCCTCGGCACAATTTTTAGACTTTGAACCATGTGAGTGTACTGTCTCCTCAAAAAAGTAAAAATATTTATGCTTTCATTACCTTTCTTCTCAAGCCTTTTACCAAACGTTTCTGAGCTCTTTCCTACAAAAAGTCTCTTATTCTTGAGTCTTTCCTATTGGCTTACAAGATCTAGCTTAAAATTGCTGACAATTAGATTTGCCTAATTCTGAACACTTAGCTACTTACCTCAAAATTTTAATTTTCAGAACATTTCCAAAAGTGACAATAGGAGGCAAGTAAAGGAGAGAGGAGGAAAAGAGAAGAGAAAGTTTGAATGGCTGCCCTCTGCCTTCCACAGGGAGATACCTATCTGCTCTACCTCAGGAGCCTTTGAGTATTTGCCAAACGTTTTTCCACCTCCTTCTAATGGCACACATGTCACTGGATTAGAAATACCTTCTTAGGACAATGTACCCCATCTCCATCCTCTTAGATTTCTGCTTGACTGAGGAAGCAAGTCTTGGACAGCATTTTTAATACTGCAATTCTGAAATTAAAAGTTTTACAAAACCTCCAGAAACCTCAGGTTTCTAACTCAGCTTGGACCAGAGCTGGAAAGTTATTACTCCCACAGGAAAAAAGTTGACAAACTGAAAATCAACAACTCTTGTTAGATCCATTAGAGAAGTGAGACCACAGGCAAACCACTGGCCCCCAAATTGGGGAAACAAACAGGCAAATACAAAGAATCAAAACTTAACTGAGCAGAAATCTCTAGGGGAACTAGTGGTGGGTAAGAAATCTAAACCATTACTGATGAATTGTTGGAGGCAACTCTGGACCAAGTCTTAGTACAGCTCCTGCTTTTATGAGTTTTATCTCTGGAGTTCTACCAGGTTCTGACAGTAAACATTAGAGGAAAACATCTCTGCATGCTTTGACAAGAGGAAGAAAAAGTAACCATTTTGAAGTACAGCAGAGCATTCTGTTCTTTTAAACAAGGCTTCTCATCAAGAGAACTCTTACCAGAGTCTAACCAATTGAGGGAGGAGAAATACCCAGCTCCAGCTCCCTCTAGATTTCCTGGCTCATCTCACTGGGTGGTGGGCACTCAGACACACTTGGGAAGGTCACAACGCACACTAACTCAAAGTCTTAGGAAAGACTGAGTCCAAATTATAGGACCATAGAGCCTTTCCCTTCCTTCACATCATAACACAACGTCAATAAGGCTCCTATCCAATAACTGGAATATGATGGAAAGAACTGCACATCCTAGGCTGTATTTAAGAAGTTGCTAGAGAAACCCAGAAATAAGGACACCAAGGAAATTTTGTCCTCTGACACCTACATCTACAGCCAACAGTAGAAACAGTCTAATCCCAGCCCAGATACACTTAAAACCTCACAATAAAAGTTCTCATTATTTCAGCTCATTTAATATCTAGTTTTCGACAAAAATCACCAGTTTTGCCAGATCTGTGCTCTTTGATTTAATCTAATTTAATCATGATTTATTGGTTACTTACCACATGCCAGGACCACGCCTGGTGTTGGGGGTGGTGCTCTGAGAGAGCAAGTTCCGGATGCTGGGTACAGACAGCGTCAGCCTAAGCTGGAAAGGGACTCTGGAAAGGTTCCTGATGAAGTTTCACTCTAGCTGCAATTTAAAGGACATGGATTTATTTTCCAGGAAAGGAGGTGGTGATTCTAGATGAGGGCAATTCAGCAAAGACAGGACTTGAAAGACAGACAGTAGCACTGCAGGAACCTCTGTGGAGGGGGAGGTACAAAGCCTGTCAATCATAACTTCATCCTCTTGCCAGGTGAGGAGTTCCAACAGATGACTGACAACTTGCGCTGACAGTTGCTTGAGGTCCCACCCAACATGATAGCCAAAGTGACTTGATCCTTGTCACACAGGCACACGCAATGCACACAAACCCCATGTCACTCCACACCACACATATTACCAACAGCTGACCATCATGTGCTTAAGACTCAGTCATGTCAAACACCTACTATCAACTTTTTAATTTTAACAAGTGACATTAAGATTCAGGAGTGCTTTCAAATTTGTTTTCTCCACAATGGTGATGATATCAAGTGTCTAAGTTCCAGCATGGCAACAGCTTCTCAACCAAGTTGCAATGTTGCTATGGTTCCCACTCATCTGGCTCCTTCCCATTTTCTAAGCTCTGATTTCTAGTCTTGTGATTGTTTCTGTGAGGTGCCTACCAAACTTAAATTACTCTTCTTCTTAGGTTAGCCAGTTTGTATGACTTGCTCCCAACAACTCTGGCAAACTGAGTAGCTGTCCTCTCTCTCCCTAGGTTCTTAAGCTTGAAACTGTCTATGCTCCACACATGCACAGTGAGGACATCCTCAGCTTGAACCACAGCAGAGTCCACCTCAGGATTTGGACAGATTCCTGGGTATGAGCTGGCTGGCCCATGAGCATGGTTTGAGATAGCAGTCTCCTGAGAAGCTAAATTAAGCACTTAGCATGCATAATCTCATTTAATCTTCCCAACAATGCCACAAAGTAGAATTGTCTTTGTCCCCACTTTACACTTGGTCACTGGCAGAACTGGGTGGAGAAGTCATGATATAAATCTATTCTCTGCGATACTAATGGTGTTCCCTGGAAAATAAAGTGGGAATGAATATTAATACAATAAAGGCCCTGATAAAAATCCAGCAGAAAGGGACACTTTGAATGACTTTTCTCTATTCTTCAATATCCTCCAAAAATACCATAGAACTAGATCTCTCCTCTCTCTCTCTCTCTCTCTCTCTCTCTCTCTCTCTCTCTCTCTCTCTCTCTCTCTCTCTCTCTTCTGTTAAGAACACGAGTGATTCTGGGACATGAAGTGGGAAATGCTGCATCAGAGGGGTGTAATATCTAGACAGAGAGCCCTCTATGAAATGCTAAAAAAGTATTATTCATGTCACCTGTTAAAACAGTAAAGCAGACTTTGTCAGGATCATCGAGAGAGATGTGGGGACTGTGGCAATGTTTGGCAGTAATGGAGAGGAACTGGGCTCACTCCAAATACAAAGAAAAGTAGAATTTGAAAAGAAGGATGGGGTCAGTGGATGGACAGTTACTAAGAGGAACATCATGGATGAAGAGGGATTCTGACTAAACTGACCTAACGGGATTCTTCCCAAAGGCAGCCAAGGTGAGGAGACATTACCTGGGAGGGGAGATGGAGCATGAAGAACCTGACAAGATTTGGGGGAGAGGAGTAGATTCTAGCTAAATCAACTTAGCAAGGTTCTTGTTAAACTTGGCAATGCACAGACAGACATGGAAACCCAAAACTCAAGGCCTAGTTGGGTCAAGGGTTCAGAGCAACCTGACTAAAATTGGGTCAAGGAGAGACAGCTGTATCCCTGTGGGAGGCTCAGGGGGATGCAGAAGAATGTGAAGTAAGAGGCGAAGAGAGACAAATCAAGGGATATGTCAGAACCGGGCCTCAAAGAGGGATCCGCAGCCCAGAACGCACATGGAATCCCCTACAAACTTAAAAATCCAACAACATCTACCCACAAAGGCTCCGAGTAGAGGTGGAACTCAGACATCTGTTCCTTATCAGTGTTCACAAAGAATAAGTGTGCACTGGACTGAGAGCCCCTGAGGTGGGCTAACTCTGTCACATTGAGTATCCCTCACACAAGCAACTAGCAATGATCAGGAAGGCCTCAAAATGCCATACCTTTTCTGGGCTTCATGTTTCTTGAAGAAAAACTGATCTTTGGTTGCTCTGACCTCAGTAAACTGGAAACTGATAAGGCCAGGATGAGGAGAAAAGAAAGGAAGTGGCATCTTTTACAACTGGTTACAGCAAGGCCATACATAAATGGCTTCCTGTCCCTTAGAATCCACACTCTTGCCATCAAAAGTTGGAAACAGGATGAGTGATTACAGTTCCTTACAATTAATTCATAGGATCTCCCTTCCACTTATTTCCTAAAGAATTTGTTTGGAGATGGCCTTATTGTCAATCAATCCTGTCAGCTCTCCATATCATAACCATGCCTTTTCTGTTCTCTTGGAGGTGACCTTAGAAAGGTGTCTCCTGTAGACTTAAGATGTTCTGTTTTCATTTTGTCCTTCTCTTGCAGGCTTCCTGGGTGCTCATTTTCCTGGTATCTCAGTCTTTATATTAATGCTGATTTCCAAAGTGTGGCCCCAAGAATGTCAGGAGTAGTAGGAAGGAATCAGAAATGTAAATTATTGAGCATCAGCACCTTCTGTTTTTCAGCATGCCCTCAGGCCTTTCAGATGCACAATAAGACTGCTTTAAATTATTTTGCTTAAGCATCTAAAAGCCCTAGCTGGAGGAAATACTCCAAGACTTTAAGCTCCTCCCTCATATTTCTAGGCTCTCTGTACAGTGAATTCTTGAACAACAAAGATTTGAACTTCTCGGGTAGGTTATATGTACTTCCACATTCACTGACTAAACTAGCCACAAATGTTAGACTTGTGCCTTGGTGGGTTTATATGGGGAAGGGGACTTGACCGGGCTAACACCAATCCCCTATGGATACCAAGGGAATTTCTATAGTTAACTTTGGCGGCGTCAACATTTACATCCAGAAGTGCTGTGTCCCTTGTGGAGTAGTGATTAAATCCAACAATTAAGTCTATTTGCATCCAAATGACCTGGGTTCTTGTATAAACAACTAAATGAAATTAACAAAACTTCCTCCTCCTCTCTCTTCCTGCCTGCTACTCACCTACATTACTGCCTGCACCTTAAAAATAAAAATTGTACCTGGATTTTTGACTGAGCAAGAGGGATACCACACCTCTCCCCCCACACACACACAGAATTGTCCAAGGATCGACTGTAATCATCTGTACAGAGAAAGATAACACATCTATTGAGCACCCACTAAGGTGCTTTGACACCTAGTAAGGCTTGGCTTCATTTTAAAGTGGAAAATCAAAGCTTGGGTAATCAGGCGACTTTGTCAGGGGCGCAGCCAGGAGAGAATTGGGCCATAACCTACATTACCGCTGCCCAGTCTCAGCTCCTCTGGGCCCCACCTGGACGCTCAGCTCTAGAACATCACAGGCCCTCTGAGTACTGGCCTGTGAACTGGAAAGGTGAAGACCTTGCTAGATCCTTTCATTCTTTAGAACTGTTGATCTTGACTAAATAGAGGGTGGGTCCAGTGCTCAGGGTAGTTGAATATGTACAAAGGAAATGTATGTTTTTGTTTTGTTTTGTTTTTTAAAAAGAAGGTGTGGGCAGGAATGAAGGAGAACAGACAGAAAGGAAGAGAGAGGAGGAGAAAGCATCTTTATTTTTATTTAGTCATTCATGCTGGTTGTCCCCACCTCCTTCCAACCCGAGACTTGAACCCAGGAGTATGTGGTTTGCTCCTTTGATCAGGAAGGGATTGACTTAACCACTGCTCCACCAGGGTGCACCAAGCCAAAGGGGGAGTATTACAATAAACCTCCTCCCTTCCACTAAGAAACAACAAACACTCTTTCCTATTGATTCAACACATATTTACTGAGGATCAGCTGCTCTGCAGGTTCTAGAATAACAGCAGAGAACAACAGGTGGTCCTCCCACTGGGTGTGAGGGTAACAACGGCACTTCCTCTGACCCAGGCACTGAACAAAGTAAAGCCATCTCTGAATCCTCACACTAACCTGTGAGACTGCATCCAAGACTCAGAGAAGTGATGTGACCACCTGAGGTGATCCGCTGGGAGTGCCAGCACCAGGATTAACACCAAATCCCCCTGACTGGGAGCCTGAGCTCTTAACCATCTCACACCTGTTCCTTCTGCTGTTCTTTGTTTGTTACATAGTCATGTACTGCTGTCAACCAACGCTCTGTGCAGGCCCTGAGGCTTCTCCGTCACAGGTTGTCCAGGGAAAAGGTGTTGGTAGCAGAGCTCAGGATGCAATGCTTGATCAGCTGGGTCACAGGAGAGAAATCTAAGAATTAATCAAGACCCAAATCCAGAAGCAGTGAGCACAGGGAAACGAGAGGCTTCTGGGGGGCCAGTGGTGAGGGAAACGGCAGGGCTGAGGCTCCGTGTGAGCCCAGGAGGCCGGACTCTGCCCACACAGTTCTGGCTGCTAGTCCAACTCAGGGTTATAGCACCAGAAGGGACTGTGAACTATTCTGCATGTCTTCCTAGCAGGTCTTTCCTCTCATTTTCCTTCCTTTCTTTCTCAAAACTTATAAGCATGAAGCTCCAGCCCGGTCATCACTGAGGATGAAAAATCCTGTGTTGGGGCAGCGTCTGAGTCTCCAGGGTCTCATCACCTTCCCAAAGGGCAGAGCAGTCAGTTGGAGCCCAAGGTGGGTCTGGCCCGAGAGTGAGATCCAGGGACCTAGAACTGGAGGTTGGGAGCTCTTTTCACTAAGAGTTTGTGGCCTCTTGAGCAAGTGAAGAGGGTCCAAGAACACTCACCCTGCTTGAATGCCTCCCTAATGGGCCACCTACTGGACAGCCTGAGAGACACCCTAAAAGCTCTCCAATGTTTAGGCATCTTTCCTCTTAGAATTACTGTCTCCACTGGCTCCAGAAATCATTTTTTATGCAACAATCTCAGAACAGGCAAACCAGAAAGGGATGCTAAGCATTCTCTGCACCGTGTGGATGTATTCCTCATGAACCTGTGGTTCCTGCACGTTTACCCTCGCCCCAATGTGCAGCTGAAGAACCTGAGGTCCAGAGAGTGTGTTAATGCTGTTCCAGGGTTGGGTGGGAATGGAAGCCCCAAGTCAGAGTGTCTCCCCCAAGCCCATGCCTACCTTTTACCTGCCCACTCGTGTTTGCCTGTGAATACTCGAAAGAAGATTCCTGGCAATGAATCTTCTATCAGTGGTAAAAGAGGACAGAAAAGGCCCAGATCTTATTCTGAGTGAGATCGGATGTGGTGCATGAAAATGGGACCCTGAGAAATGAGGCCCAGAGTAGGGGGTGAAGGCGCATTCGTGTACAAAGCCAAGGGGCTGCAGCAGTAGATGTGAAGGCCTGTCCTCACCTCCACTCCCACCTCCAGGCAGTTGAACTAGGGAAATTGTGGAGCTTATAAGGATTTTAGGAGAGAGGATCCTGGAAAGACCTGTCATCTCAGATTCCCCTCCTAGTCCCAGAGATTGCTAACAGAAGTCATTTGCAGCCTGTGCCCAAGTGACTTCTGACCCTTGCAGCTGACCCTCCATCCAAACAGTCTTCCTTGAAGGTGGTCTGCACATCAGGCAGCCTGAGTCCTTCTGCCTCAGCCCCAGAGGGTAACAGCTTGGGCCACTCTGACCCCCCAAGCTGGGGAAGTCCTAAAAAGATCACAGGGCAGTCCCTAGAGAGGCAATAAAAAACTGAGCGGCTCATGCTTTTTGAGGATAGACGCTTGGCCATCTTTGGTGGACTTTGTTCCACTACTAGAGAAGGCGACTGTGGAATATGCCTGAGGATGTCATTTTGACTGATGCAAATCCAGTCTTCCTGGCTTCATTCTGTGAGACAAACATCATTAGGGTGGAGAAGCATTTGCATTGTGCTCAGATCACAAACTAACCCAGCACTTGAAGGAGAGCCCTGAAACCAGGGACCCAGAGGGCAGAACAGCTGCTGCCAGGAGGTCTGTGGGCTTCCATCTGAGACTTTTTTTTTACAAGGTAGATTTTTCTCTGCATCTACTATGCTGTTTGTATTGTTCATCCCCTCCTTCCTCCCTCCTTCCTCTCTCACTCCTGAGTGCCTTCTAATCAGGACTGGACATCAAAGTCTGCACAAAGATCTTTGAAAGGGAAAGTTGGATGGATTTCAGGGCTAGCCCTGGGAGGTCCTCAGGCTCAATGGCCTGGCAGAAGAGGTCGCCCAGAAAAGACCAGGGTGACACCTGGGTGGTGTCAGAGTTTGACTGGGATTACACAGGTGTTCTGTGACTTCATAATAGCTCATTAAATGTAAACTGATGTTTCAAGCACTGGGATGATTGCTGCATTTCATAATTTTTTGTTGAAACATGGCTTTTGAAAAAGACATCCTGAAGCATTTCCAATTCAATCACAAACATTGCCAACTGCCAAGGCCTCTTGAAAGCAATGGGAAATGTCTGTGAAAGGGAAAATGTCACCAAAGGAAAGATGTGATTTCACTCTACAAACAGCAGCTGGGAGAGCTGTGTCCCTTCTGGAGTGTGTGGGCCCAGCTCCCGTGGCTCACAGGATGCGGACTCAGTCTCAGGAGGGGCCTGGGGCGCCTGGACTGAGCGCCCGCTGTGCTGGCCAGTGTTGGCTCAGCTGAGAGCCTGCAGGAGGCGCATGGGCCAGGCGGTGCTGGCGAGAAAGAGCCAAAGAGCTTGCGAGCCTGCGTGGCCGGCCGCCTGGCCTCGCTGATCGCTGCTGCCATCGCTGCAGATTATGTGAGGCAAAATGTGTTCTTTATAAAGCCACTCCCAACTTTTCATTAGCTTGCTTTTTTTTTCTTAACAAGAAAACTAATAAGGAGAAACCACAAGAGATCCCCAGGCTGGACTGGAGCGCTTTGTTGTGTGGCCAAATGTGGCTGAACCCGGACCAAATAAAGATGTTTACTGACAGCCTAATAAACAAATGGGCCCCTTTGGACGTAACCTTGATGAATGGAGCATCCAGGTGTTTTCAATAATGGCAATAAGCACTACAACTCAAAGTATTTCTGATTCAAGTATAATGCATTATTAGGCCATTAGAGGCAGAGCACGGAGGACCATTTGGACACGGCCCTATCAATAATGCTGCTTCCCAGCCTGCATTTAGGCCCGGAGAATTAGTCATCCTGGTATTCTATTTAATAAAAACCTCAAGAAGAAGCATCAAAAATCACATTACATTTTAACAGGGTTACAGCAACCCAGGAGAACCACAAGTTTAATTTTCATAAGAGCATTCATTCCTCAATTATGTCAGACATGAAAATGTAAATGGTGAATTTAATGCTAACAATATCCCTCAAAGCACATTGGCAGGTAAAGGCGCATTATGTGGAGTGGATGCTGGCTGCATAGCAAGCAGCCCCCATAGTGAGACTTGTGGGGGCGGGGAGGGTGAGAGGAAGAAGGGAGATTCGGAGGACCTGTCTGGACTGCCCCTGGAAGAGCTGCAGCCTGGAAATGGGAAGCTGGGACTCAGAGATGCTCCTTCTCCCAGACCAGGGATGGTGAGTCCTAGATACATAGGCTGGCTCCCTGGTGTCCACTCATGGCACTTCTGTGGGTGCCCAGAGTCATTGTCCAATGGCAGCAGTCCACAGATGGCTTACAAGGGAACAGAATGGCCAAGAAATTGTCAGGAATTGTATGGGGTATCAGATGGGAATCTGCATTTTAAACAAAATTCCAGGTTAGGGCTCCCCCTGACTCAGAGGACTAGAACATCTTGCTAGTCATGAGTATGATGGAAAGAGAATTCTTTCCATATTTAGTGGAAGTCACTAAAACCAGCCACCAATGAATTTCTCTGCCCTTTTCCATAAAGAAAATTTTACCGCTGAAAAATGTCCCTAATATATTGCAAGATTTTTTAAAAAGTCATCAATGGCCCTCAAAGAGTAGGCACTGTGTATATAGGTGCAGGCATAAAAAATTATACATCAAACACTTAAGAATATCTAATGAGTGTGCTTTACTTTTGTAAGCAAAACTGATGATAAAGTATTGTCTGAAGATAGATACCCCATTAGAAAATGTCCATTCATGGATGCAAGCATCTCTCCGATGACAAGCAGCTGTACCACTGCTTCTGAATTGCTCTGTGACTGTAATTAAATCGCAATCACAAAACAGGGGAGCAGAACAAAATCTTGAACGCAACCTGGTCTCATCCTTCCTTTCACTCTGGAGGCAGCTATGCCCTAAAGAGGTGCATTTATTGAACAAGAATTTGCCAGGAGTTCAAAATATGCCAAGCAAGACTTGAAGCATCCCTCTGGGGTTTGATCCAAGCCTCACGCTGAAGACCTTGAGCACGTATATCACTCTGTATGTGACAGTTTTACCATTCTTTTCTTTTGGTGAGGTTTGTTCAAGTTCACCTTTTAAAAGATCTACTCAAATGTTTCCATTTTAAAGAAAGAAGAGAGTCACTGCTATATTCTTTGCTTTTTTCCATATAAAAAAAAACCTCTATAAAGGTTAAGTAAAAAAGGGAAAATTGTCAACTGCATTACTTTTTATGTGAAAGGTCCTTAAGAGAAAACACAATAAGGCACACACATTAAGTCGATGTTAGCAAACTTTTACTGGATAGCTGCCTCTTCTAAGTCACTGTGATGCCTGCTGGGGATGGAGCATCTCACAGTCTTGGGAGGGATCAAAATGCAAAAACAAATAGTACTGTACAGTGCTCTATGCATTTAGATAAAAGAGCACATTAGATGGTATGGCACTGAGCAGGGAATGATTGGTTCTTCCGAAGAATTCAGGAACTGCTGGGGTGATAGCCAAGCTGAGATTTAATAATGAATAGGCATTTGCCCAATGAACATAAAAATACAAGGTATTTCCAGCAAAAGGAGAAGCACATGCAAAGGTGGTTGCATATCAAATCACCTCATGTATGAGATGGACTAGTGCAGAGGGTGAAGGACCTCACTGGAGGGAGGAGGGTGGGGACCAGAGCACAGTGGGATGTGTTAACAGTGACAGAGCTGGATTATATTTCAACAGCTTTGAGGAAAGGAAAGCATGCTGTGGTCAGGTTTTCATTTTACAGATCATTCTGGGTTAAGGAGCAGGAATGGAAGACATCAGCACAGAGACAAGCAGACCAGAAAGCTAAGGAAAACTGGCCCAGGTGAAGAAGCGAGGAGGGACCAAACAGACCAGGAATGTAAAGCGAGACAGGAGGGGACACATGAAAAAGGCACTTGAGTAAAACGTTTGGGATGTGTGATTGATTGAAAGTAGGGATTAGGTGACCTTAGTGGCCTAGCACATAAGGCCACCAGACTTAGTCCACATACATCCCAAGGACCCAGGTTCATAATGCTTCTTTCTCCTCTCTCTTCCTACCTGCCTGCATATTCGCCTCCATTCCTGCCTGCACCTTGCCTGAAAAAAAAAAAATGTAAAGAAAGAAAGTAGGGATTAGAGAAACAGAAGAACGAAGGATGAATGTAGGGAGGACTGGCTCTGAAAGCTACGGGATTGGCAATATCTCCAATCACCTAGGGAAAAAAAAGAGAGAGAGAGGAGCTTGGTGGGCTAGAGTTGGGAATGAGTTTGGCTTTAGAAAGACTGAGTTTAGGGAAACTTTCACACACTCAGGAAGAGTTCGATGGACCTAGAGTCTGAAGTGCCAGAGAACATTCAACCTGGATACACAGGTATGCGCTTTATCAACAGAGAATGGATGAACCCATGAGAGTTAATGAACTTTTTGGCCCAGGGAGAAAACGAATGAAAAGAGAAAGTGGTTGCCAGTAGCTACAAAGGACCAAAATGATTAAAAGAACAAGAATTAATGAATGTGACAGAGAAAAACAGGCAAGTAGCAAAATAACCCGGGATAGTGACCAAATTATAGACACAGAGCAGTTTCTGGGGTACAAGTGGGGAATCCCTGCTTCTCTCTGGCCAGTGGTGGGGTCCTGCACCACGTGGGGCTGAGGAATGGGTGTGGCATCCGATCACACACCGTCAGTGGAGCTGCAGGCAGGATGGCCACACAAATCACACTTCGGGATCAAAGATGGGGGCCATGTTAGCATTACCGACAAGGAGGAGCTATTTGGGATCCTTCAACTAACTTAAAATAAGAACAAGATTTATCAAATTGTAAGAAACATCATATCTTCGGGAATTTCTTTGGTTCCTGATTTCTGGCTGGAGCCCAGGGAATCTAAAGCATAGTGTGTACAGCCCAAGCTCCCAGACATTCTGAACAAGGTTTTGAAATATTTAATTTTGTTTTAAAAAAGAGAAAACGCTTTCCTATCACCACATATCATGAGTCATTTCCAGGACCTTCCTCACACCGAATAAGACATATCCTAAGTCCGAGGTGGAGAAAATATTGTCAAGAGAAAGGGCCATCTGCCAGCCACAGTGACCTTCACCTTACCTTGGTCACATCTGCTTCCTCCCTATCAGCACTGAGCATGTCACATGCTGAATATCTTGACTCCCAGATCCCTTTTCTATGTCCAGCATCAAGAGAACAGAGGAGGGTTGAAATCACAGATCTCCTATATGTCAGCCAGGGAGAGGGGAAATCATGAATATTCCAAGTCAAAGAGTAATGCATTGTCTCCATGTGGGGATCAGAAATAGTCTGACCATATGGACCCTTTTAAATAGGACAGTGCCTTTTTTTCATAGTTTCCTATCATCCCATCATTTTAATATAAATGTCAGTTTGTCCCATTTTTAATAAACCAGGGTCATCTTTAATAGAGGACAAAAGGGCCAGTTGAGTTGCCCTGGGCCCAATCTGTTGAGGGGGCTCAAAAGCAGCTGCCCCTTTTGCTCCACTAAGGACAGCCCTGGTCTATGCTGACTGTGGCAGGCTGTGGCCCTACTGCTGTTCCCAGCCCCTGTGAGGACACAGGAGCCCCAAGGACGAGGACTCCCATCTTCCCATTCACCTCTTTCTTCAAAAGGAGCAGAACACTGCAGCGTGGTCCAGCTGCAGATAAGTACTATGGGGTTAGCTCTGGTACTATGAGGGTTATCTCTGGTACTGGGTGGGGTTGTTGGACATTTTTAGCAGTGGGCTGGTTAAAGCAGCATGTGTTTTAGGCAGGGCATTTAGAGCAGGGCTTATAGGGGCACCAAATTTGGTTTTTATTTAAGGTGTCAAAATTACTTGCACCAGCTCTGGCCATTTGTATGAAGTCCCACTGGACCACATGTCGTCACTATGAGATCGCTGATCAGCATTGCATAGTACTGAGTTGTTGCTGGCCTGGCTGCCCTGCTCCTGCGCAGATTTTTCCACCTTCTCTCCTCTGCTTGGTTGCCAGTGCAAAACTCTGTCCCATTTTTCCATCCCAATGCCCCATTTTTCATCTCAAGGAAATATGGTCAGCCTAGCCAGAGACAAGGCAACACAAGCAGGATCAGGCAAGGACCTTGATTCACAATGAGGACACAGAGGGTAAGGAAAACATTTTAACCAGAGATTTGCCTCTGGGTTCTTATCACATAATCAAGGTCTTTTCCCCCTTCCTTCAGGGGCCATCATTAACACAGACTGAAGGACATGTCAAGAGAAGAGAGGGGTTAAAAATGAGAGAATGACACATAAAAGAGCCAGGTTCAAGGCTGGCAAACACCTTAGACAGAGAGGGTTGCTGCCTCCTTCTCTCAGGCTTCATGTTTCACATGAGGAACTGATTCTTGGTTACTCCTTCCTCTGGGACAGAGGGGTGAGCTAGAAGATTGTTTACTTGGAACAAACACTTGTCTAAGGTTGCACCTGGGTCCCCAGTGTCCTGTAGAAGTCCCATCCAGAAGAAGGGAATTCTTTTCTGAGTTTCACATGGAGAAAAAGAGTGTTGGTGACCATTCCTGTGAGGCACCTGACTGAGCTTCACTCTGGACAAAATAAATCTCCCTTGGGGATTTTGATATGTTCTAGGAATTACTTCACATTAGCAAATACATTGATGTTTCAGGACACTGGTTTTCCCCAGAAGATATCAACAAAAACAAACACACACATATTAACTTAATAAAAATTAAGGGAGAGAGAGAGACTGAGAGAGAGAGAGAGAGAGAGAGAGAGAGAGAAAGGCCTTTTTGCACTCTGAGCCATGCAATTTCTATACATCAAGATGCTCATCCTCACAGTAATTCCACTTGACAGTTAGGGAAACAGCCTGAGAGAGACTGGCTACCTTGCCTGTGATCACACAGATGAAAAGAAGCAGAGTGGCGTTTGAATGCCTCCGCTCTATCAAAATTCCAGGCTCCTGGTCTCTCCACTCATTGGCATTGCCAAATCATTTGTTTCCTGAATTGTCTATTTGTTTATAGTTTCAACCCTATTTAAGAATAGCATAAATATTTGCGTTTCCACTGGGGTTTCAGAACTTTCCTAGAGTCTTCTAGGAGAGTCTACTGCTATATCTAAGGAAGAATTTCCTGAGATCAAAGATTTTACTGCATAGGGGGTAGCAGGAGCATAGACTTCAAGGAAAACAGCCCACATTAGAATCCTAGTTCTCCCCCTTCTTACTGAGTGGCATTAAGCAAGATGCTTTACCTGTGACTATCAGTTTCCTCATCTGGAAAATGGGATTGATGGTGGTTTCTTCAGAGCTCCTTCACAGTGTTAAAAGAGATAAAGCATATAGCATAGCTATATGATAGTGTACACCTACATGCTGTCACATAGCTCTGTGCTGTATGGCACACCTGCATGCTATGCTGTACCTATAAGCAATATGCTATAGACTTCCTTCCTAAATGATTGTTCTCTTCCTTGCTTCAGCTGCAGATAATTATAGGAGGCCATCAAAATTTCAGGAAATACAGAAGCAGAGTAGTTGATGATCCTGGCAATAGTATAGTATCCAGAGGAACTATAGTTCTCTCCCCTCCTCCACTCTCTCCCACCCTCCCCAGCTGATAGGTTTCACTGCTCTATGGAGAGATCCCTGTGGCAAGAAATTGAGCACAACCTCCAGTCAACACCCAGAGGCAAACTGAGGTTCTCGGTACAACATCCTGCAAAGAACTGAATTCTACCACCAACTACATGAGAGATCTTGGAAGCACATTCCAGGTGAAACTTGAGGGCTGTGGCCCAGTGACACCCTAACTACAGTGGCATGAGACACCCTGAGTGGAGGACCCATGTGAGCTGGCCTCAGATTCTTGACTCAGAGACTGTGAGGTGGTAAATATGTGTTGTTTCAAATGAACTAAGTTTGGGAGTAATTTGTCACAGAGCAAAAGATAACTGAGAGAACAAGTAACGTAGCGTTTTGCACAATTTTTCACTTGAGAAAATAAAATCCAGAAACCAAAACGAACTAAAATCAATCTCAGACTTTTACTAAAGTTTTGTAAAGAATGTCATGGCAAATATAATTGTGTGCAACAAAAATCTGCTTCTGACATTTTTATGTCAATTACCTCACTCATCCAGTGGTTGCCCCAAGCCTCCCGTCCTTCATTCCTCACTCTCAACTGCCTACTAAAAACTTGCCACCAAAACTGGGCTAGCATGACCCTTCTCCTGCATCCCCAACTTCCTTACCTTCAGTGTCTATTCCTTCTTCTCTTTGGCACTATATCTCACCATGTTGGACACAATCATCATAACCTGTGCCTTTCTTGACCTAACAGAGCCAGTGACAGGGCTGCAAGCAGCTGGCCAGGACCTGTGGCCGCTCCACAGCGCAGCACAGACCTGGAGTGGGGGGGTCTCCCTGCGCAGCTGCGTGTGATCAATTCAGGGGTGTCAACCCCGATTTCTAGTGCAATTGGGCCCTCTGACATGAAGTGTTCCTCTAAAATATTTTTACTGTTTCTCTTTCTACTGGGGATTATATTTGGGAAGGATGGGTTGCAGATACTCTGATACTAGAGATGTTTTCCAGACTCATGAATAAGGTAAGAGTTTTATCCTACAGCCAAATTATTAAAAATAAAATGTCTCAGACAGAATAATGCCAACTTCTACCGACTGGATATCTCAAGGCCTTACAAACCAGACTCTGGTTGAAAATGTGTTACACATAATGCTCCCTGTCCCCTGAGAGACTGTGCACAGTCATTGTCTGTGCTATTGTCCAGTTCCAAGAGCAGGAGATTACATGGTCTATTTTAGCCGAGAAGACTGCCGTGCATTAGCTGACTCCGTTACTCTCACTGCAGTGCTTATCTCGCCCTCGTGGACAGCCGTGGGGCAGGAAAGTCGCTCTCAGCTCCCCATGAAAGGAGTGGCTCCCACTGGTTAAGACAGCCTCGGGAGTGTCTGTATGGAGAGGACAGTGACAGTAGGTACCCTAAGTGCCACCACTTTAGGTTAAGACAGAGAATCTCTTGATTTATTTTCAATAAGACAGTGAGCTCTGTGATGACACGGATGCTGTCCTTTATGTCTGAACACAGATCGTTAAGGAGCTCTGTTTTCACTTAGCCATAATTTTTTAATTTCTAAAATGGGAGTAAGAGTATGTACGTGCAAGGAGTTACAGAAAATATCATTACTTTTGAACCTCACACTCTTCACAAGGGCCTGCACATAGCATCCACTCAGTAGTCCCAGGCTCTAGTTAATAACTAAGGAAAAAGTATTGCAAGAAGGAGCATGGAGACAAAACTAACTATAAAACCATCGGTATTGTTGTGTATGCTCTCTGTTAGATATCATTTTCAATGGACAGAGAACATCGCAATATATAGCAGAAGTCAAATTTTTATAATATAGTCTCCTGGCATATATTGATATTAAATCTAATATAGTCAAAATAACTGCTAACTTATTATCATGGCCATTTTAATAGTTTGCATAATTGACTCTTTTAATATTTTCAGCAGCCTCAATATTAAGATGCAAACTCTTGACCTCATTTAACAGGGGAGGAAACAGGTTCAGAGAAGTTAAGTGACAATGATCAATAAGGGGCAGAGACAGAGTCTCACTCAGGTGTCCTGGTACTTCATCCAACATTGGACTCATAGTTATATTCAGACTATCCCTTAGAATTAGAGCTCCCAGTGTGATGTCAGCTTCAGGGAACAGGGTGGGTCATGTTCAACGTCACATTCCTCTCAGGGTTAGTGCAGTGCCTGGTCATAGGCAAGCACTCAACAATTTCGGTACCTCTTCTGTGCTCAGTTTTGGGAGATACTCTAAAAGCTTCAAGACGCTGCCTCTTAAGTAGATAACAGCTGATGGAGAAGTTTATTAATCAGGGTTATCTAGAGAAACATAACCAAAAGAATGTGTGTGTTTCTGTGTCTGTGTGTATAGATAGATATATATATATACACATGTGTGTATATGTGTGTATGTCTATGTGTGTGTGTTTATGCATACAGAAAGAGAGAGATTTTAAGACAAGCAAGTAAACTCTATAGAGTTTAGACCCAGGAAGAACAGATGATACAGAAGAGTTCAGTCTTTTGTTCTATTTAGACCTTCAAATGACTGGATACAGTCCAATTATGGAGGGAAATGTGTTCTACCAAAAGTCACCATTCTAAATATCTCATCTAAAAATACTCTCACAAAAAATCCATACAAATGTTTGACCACATAGCTGGCCACGGTGATCCCACCAAGATGACCAAGAAAATTAACCTTCACAAGATGTTAGACAGATAAATAAAATGCATAGACATACATACATAGGGACTCAGGGCTCTACTTCCAGGAGACAAGCAGAGGACCTTCCATGGTCTCTGACTGGCAGGGTTCACCTATGTACTAGGCGATGCTTGTGGTAAAATGTAACCAAGAGTGACTGATGGAAACTCTCAGAAATCCTACAGTTCTCCTAGACTGAACAAAGGGACTTATGACAGGGAAGCTCAAAAACAAAGTCAGGTGTCTCATAAAAATAAAAATCAAATTAACAATCTGGTTGACCAGCATGAAGGCTTCACATGTGACTATGGGAATGGGGTTCCAACTGCCCTTCAGAGATCCCATAGTTCCCTCCACTAAGCCAAGTGATGTATTGCAGTCCAGAGGCTGATTCAGGCTGATAAATCTTTTGCCTTTTTAAAATACTAGGAAGGCTCATCCTCTCAAACACGCATGAACTAAGCTCAAGAGCAAAGGTCTAACCCAAAAATTCTATATCTTAAACTGCAATAGGTAACTGCCACAAGCTAGATTGATGCTTTTCAAGTAGATCAGATGTCCCAGCTCAAAATCTTCAAATGAATAAACGTCACAGTCCTTGCGACTGCAAGCTTGACTCTTGAGCCTACCTCTGTCACTAACCTCATTCTCTAACAACCACAAACACCTTTGCTCATGTGCTCCAGTCACTCTGGGTTCTTGATCTTCCTTTATTTTGCCAAAAACATCTCTCCCAGAGGGCCATTGCCTTCTTGTGACCAGCCCCAGCCTGGTCCTCTTTCAACATGTTTATAAATGGAGGAAGTGAAGGAGGCTTCCAGCCAATAGCCAGAAATAAATTGAGGTCTCTGTCCAATATCCCATAATAAATCAAATTCCACCACCAACTACATGAGACCTTGTCAGGGAATCCTTCCCAATTGAGCCTTGAGAGGACTGCAGTCCCAAAGACACCTGATTGCAACCTTGTGAGAATCTGAGCTGAAGGACCCAGTTTAACTCTACCCAGAGTCCTGATGATTCAGGAACGAATGAAATGGTTCATGTGCGTTACTTTAAGTTGGCCAGGTTTAGGAATAATTTATTATGAAACAATAGAGAATGAATACATCAAGTGATCTAAGTTCTGTATAAGTTTTTGCTTGAGTAAACACTTTAGGAGCCAAAATTAAGTAAAATCAATTTCACACTACTGGTATTTTGTGGAGAAAGACAAGGCAAGAGAAAAGACTCACAGGGTATTGGAGAAACTATCATAGAAAGAAAGTGATATTATATAGGGGAAGGGGCATAAAAATTGCCTGTACTAGACAGGGTAAGCTAATCTGATAACGAACAATCCAAAAGTATCAGAAAATTAACACAATAGAACTCTACTTTTCTTAAGTCCAATGTAGTTGTTCACGGTTGATATCCATCCTCAGAGAGTAGGATGGCTGACATCCCAATTTCCCTAGGATTCAAGAAAGAACCCTCTATACTAAAATTGGAAAAGTCCCAGGAGAATCAGGATGTTAGTTACCTTATCCAAAAATGACCCCTAGAGACAACTCAGTCTTCCTCATGGAACCTTCCACATTCAGTCATAGAGCAGGTGAAAAAGATCATGGAGAAGCTGCATCTATCTTTAACTGTGCTGGCCCAAAATTTGCTAGTTAGCTGGGTTTACAGAAAAAGTAAAGGACTTGATGTGTATGTAAACAGTCTCTACCCAATGTCCCAGATTTCTATGGATCTAAGTTATTGTCAGGAACTTCCAAATTTCCCTTGGTCTAGAATGAATACCAAAAGGGAAGGAGCATGATAAGATTGAAGTGAGGGCGCAGTGAGTAGATAAAACCTACCCTACATGAAAACCAGCCTGTGGTAGTCAGTAATTGGTAGGGCTCAATAATTGTTAGTTTTCTCATTCCTCCTTCCTGTCCTTGGAAATCCTTCTCAAACTGAGCTCTTTCTGTTCTGTCCTTCATGGTCATGACTTGAGCTCACTGAATAGTCATTCTTTGGGTCATATGTATGATTTTCCAGCTCACACACACATACACATACACACACATACACTTCAAAAAGAGGCTCTCAGGGATAGCCAAGTACCTTCAAATATAGAGGCTGAGATATCCCTCCTGCTGAGAGGGGCAGCGTGAAGGGTTTGTCTCCATGGATGTAACCACCAAGGGACCTAGCTGCCCTTCTTAAATGATCTAATACGTCACTTGAAAGTGCCTATCTCAGATCCTGCCCATTCCAAAAGAACAGTGCCTAGTGTGTACCAGCAGTGGACATCATTTACTCTTTAGAACCTGCAAGGAGCCAGAGAAGTGGACTACTTTCCCTGGCCCACTCATAGGTCTTTCCCTACATCAATCTGCTCCCTCCTGCTGCCATCACCAAGCATTGTTAATAAAATACCTCTTCCTCAAGGAGTCCTGGTGCTTTTCATCAATGTGACACTTCACGTCCCTTTGTTCTAGAAATTACAGTTCTAGTGAGTCATTGTGCTTCTTTTCTTGATGATAAATTCTGTTACTTTGTGTGGGGATGATTATAATTTAATTGGAATCACTTCTCCAATGTTTATCATTCTTCAACTTAATATATTTCCACACTTTATTTGTTGTCTTCTATAATCAATTTAATTGTAACTAAAAAACTTTAGTTCTAGTTAGTCACAAGAGACCTCAATATTGTGTTGTACAAAAAAGCAAACACCTCAACGTCAGTTACCTTATACCTCTTGAGGCAAATGAGTGGCTCCATACTCATAAACCACCGCTTCATCTCTCAAAGAAGTGAAATGTAAGGAAAATATGATATATGTATTACATTTACACATACAATACACACAGTAGAATATTATTCAACCAGAAAAATGCTAGCTTTATAACCAACTGGCTCCACATCAGGGTAGTTAATATATATTTTTTCTCCAGGATCCATTTGCTTCAATCTGGTCCTTGGATACTGCTACATTTTTACTCCCTCCACCATGCAGCAAATGTCAGTAACCATCACAGTGGAGGCAGATCAACTCACAAGACTGACACAGCGTATCTTCAGCAGGGGTCCCAGCACACAAGTAGCAATGGAAGGATCTGTATTACTCTTTCAAAGCCCGTGTCTACTTGAGAGCCCATGTGGAAGAGCAGAAGACAGGTGCGTAGTGGAGTTTGAAGGGTGGCTTCAGGGACAGGTTCTGGTGCTCCTATGTTCTGTGACGCCCTGCAAATGATCTCTAATAGATCCATTTCCCCACCTCTAAAATGGTGACCATATTCTTCTCAGCCCACAGAGTTGTTGCAAAAGGCAGATGAGAGACATGAAATAAAAGTGTTTGGCAATGTCTTATCAGCTCAACAAAAATAAATACAAATGGACTGTAGTACATTCTACCATCATTGTGATATATAGCTGCAGAATAAATTTGTTTAATCTTGTCCCCTCCCAATGCAAAAAATGGGTTGAATGGTGATCCCCAAAGGACACAGCGACCCAGAACCTATAAATGTTAATATTACTGGGATAAAGGATTTTTGCAGATATAAGAGTTGCCCTCACTTCAATTGGTGGCTTCTCCAAATTGTTTTATCTTTGGCCTTCCCAAGAATTACCATCTTAGGGAAACTGAAATAACAATGGAAATCAACTGGCCATGAGAAAACGAGTTCCTGCCATTATGGGATAAAGCCCCCCAAAGATAATGCTTGGTTTCTGGAAAACATTCTGGAAAACAAATATCAGAAAAACATTAACAGAATGCTGAAAAGATCCAGTTCTTTCCATGGTGGAAGCTAATGTGGTTGGCTAAGTCAACAGTTAGCTTCATTTCAGTAAAGTGAGGTGATAAGGAAGGGGCAACAAAAGCAAACCAATAAATCTCTCTTTCTGTGCAAACTTTTATCTGAGTATGTCAAAAAAAATCTAGACAGGAAATATGTAACCCTGAAGCAGTATCCAGATACATTTATTAACTGTAACTGAGTTTTCCAAAGATGCAGCATAAATTGAGTGCTCACGCTTAAAGGAAGATCTAAACTGCTGGTCTCGTCTACCCACTTAAAATGTAGAAAATCACAATGTTCCACATGAGAATTAAGACAGCTCTATGGCTCGAAGAAATATGTCCAGGAACCACTGGACACTGAGAGTCTACCAGCAGATACAAGCAGCTGGTCCCTGTTTGGGCACCATTTTGTAAATGATGAACCAAGTAACTGTGGCTTTTTCATGAGAACCAGGGACAATTCTATACAGTCTCATTATTTTGCACCCAAATAGGGCCAAGGATGGTGAAGTCTGACATAATTCTTCAGATATCTCCTCTGAAGTGGCTCTTTTAACTTAAAAAACCTCAAATATACATTATATAATAAATACATACATACCTATAGGTATGTTTAACTATTCGTGTTATTGGAAGTCGCTGAAGAAAAAGACACATATTTACAAATTTGAATACTATATGTGTCTAGTGACATTATGCTCCTGGAATGTCCACCAGTCCTTCTCACTAGGGAGTTCTGCCAGGTGTGATTAGACTGCTCACTCTCAGACAATGCGCCCTAGGGACATTTAGCAATGTTTGGACAATTTTTATTGGCACAGTCTGGGGGTGGAGTGTTACTGGCATCTAGTGGGTAGAGGCCAGGGGATGCTATGAAACATCCTTCAGTACAAAGGAAAGTCCCCACAACAAAGAATTGTCCCGCCTACAATGTCAATACCATTGAGGTTGAGAATCATGATGGTGACACTCTTCTTCATCATCCTGGTCGTACTTTTCACTAGCCTGGCATACCCAGTCCTCGGTTCTACCACCAGTGAAGATAAGCAAGCCAGCAAGAATTGATAGCAATTTCCCTGAGTTGTGCCTTTTTAGGTTTTAAGTTGCAAACCATTGAGTTCACTTTACATAGTTTAAACAGAAAATGAGCCTATTCAAGAATATGGAGCAGTTCACAGAATTTCCGGTTGGGTCAGAAATTCAGCCTTGAAGACTAAGCAACTGAAGTAAGGCCCCAACCACGATGCTGCAAAGATACCATATACACACACACAGAGCCTCTGCTCCCACCTTTATCAGAAGACTGAGTTCAACTAGCCCATGCTTTCTCTTGCTGCTTACTTCTGAACTGGAGTTTCTACAGATGTGTTTGCTTGGTAGAGATTGTAAGTCATGTCTAGAGCTCAGGATGAAGCTAGGGAAAAAAATAAAAAAGAACTCAATCTGTGGATTCATGAAATGACAGTTTTCTTTTTTTTTAAAGGAAAGGTGCAGGTAGGAATGAAGGTGAATAGGCAGGCAGGCAGGAAGTGAGAGGACAAGGGAGTGTCTTTATCTTATTTTTATTTAGTTGTTTAAACTGGTTGTTTCTTCCTGGGCCTAGGACTCAAACCCAGGTGTATATGGTTTGCGCCTTCAGAGGAGATTGACCTAACCGCTGCTCCACCAGGTCACATAGACAGCTGAGTTTTAAAAACATAGTAGACAACGCAGTTGTGAGGCTGAAAGCCAAAGAAATCTGTGGTGCCCATACAGTAATAGAAGTGTTGTTATGTTACCAATGAAAGTGCCTTTAATTATTTGTAAGAAATAGATATTCTATATGGTGTCTTTAAATGGAAACTCAGAGAAAACAGTGTTGTATATTGATCAACTGGCAAAAATGTGACCAGAGACTTACAGAAACCCTTTCCTGTATCTCTTAAAGAAACAAGGACTCCACATTCAGTGTTTGTGACAACATTACTGGATGTAACTACTGCAAAAGACAATAGACTGTAAGACCTGAAGAAGGAAACTGTCAGAATCAACCTGACACTGAAGTTTACATTCCTGGTGCTCTACACGTTCCCGAGGGCACATTTGTGGGTTTACTGGGTGTCTGCGGGGTGGGTGGGGGGCACTCTGTAGAGAAAGAGAGGCGATTCCAAAGAAAAGACAAGTTGGTAGAAAAGACAAACTCCTCCTCCTCCTTCCCCATGAGACTTTGTTTGTGCCAACCATCTGAAAACCCAGTGGCCCCTGAAGTAAAAGTGCAGTGGCATTAAGATGATTTACCAAAGACGGAACAGCTCTGTGACTGTGAGGTGGCACTCGCAGTCCAGTCTGCCCTCCCTTCATTCGTCCCCAGGATTCAAGAGAGTTTTCCACAGGACGACATGTGGGGCCAAAACCACAGAAGCACTCCTCGTGTCCACATGACTGCTCGTCATAGGACGTAAGTCCTGACGGACTCAACACCACGCAACATGATTCAGACTGAGTATATTTCAGAAAACAATCAGGCTGACAGATGTGTCGATTCCTGCCAGGGAACTGGCTGATCTCGGACTTACGACCATTACAGACTCATTCAACACAGGGTGACATGTCTCTGTCCCAGAGGACACGCATGAAAGTACGTGACTAATAACATTAACAACAATAAAAATAGCAGCATTTATTGTTCTGTCCTCTCTCGCAAGCATTGCATTCAGTGCTTAACTTGTTTTAACTTGTAGAGTTTGTGTACTTCAAAGTCGAGCTAAGCTGAGCAGCATTTTGAAGAAATGGTTTCTGTAGAAAGTTTTTTTCTATGGAAGCTTTTTGCATTTCAGTTTCTTGCAGTTTAATTTCTTGCATTTGATCTTAGGCAATATTATTTCCGGAAATCTCAC
Source organism: Solenodon paradoxus (assembly GCA_004363575.1). Classification (NCBI taxonomy): domain Eukaryota; kingdom Metazoa; phylum Chordata; class Mammalia; order Eulipotyphla; family Solenodontidae; genus Solenodon; species Solenodon paradoxus. The sequence goes on from RJWH01001662.1 coordinate 53,882, forward strand.
ATTAGAGATGTGTGCACTGGCAGTAGATGAGAACTTAGTTATGATCTCAATACATTATATGTTCATAGAATACTTCCTAAGCACCCACTGTGAGAGAGGGAGCAGACGGGGTCCTAAGTACATGGAGTAGAGCAAATTCCATAGAAACGCAGCTGGCAGAGGAGGGGGATTATGCACTGAGATAACTGAGAAGGAAGTCATGTAACTGTAGGATGTAACTACAGCCTGTGTAGACACACCATTTCTAAGGAAGGACAATGTCTCCTACATAGGAGACACTGCGAAGAGTCTCAGAAGGGCATATATCTGAGCCGTGTGTGAAGAGAAGGAATGGGCATGGGTAAGCCAGTGAGAGAAAGGGGTCTGATTCAGAAAACAAGGGAAAGCAAGGGACTCAGTCGTGAGGTAAAAGCCACACGGTCCTGGTGAAGAAGAGTGTGTCCAGCTTTCTCACACCCCAGGTCCTGGGTTAGGACAGGGATGCAAAGATGGTTAAGACAGTTCCAGAGTATGAGGAGCTCATGCTCTAGAGCAACACCTCTCAGAATTCCCACCCGCCCTGAGTGAACAAGCACTGGAATGAAAAGCAACCTGATGATGCCTGTATTAAGAAAGTCTGGTTAGGAGACAAGTGAACTGCACTGGTGATACAGTTGATTTACACTTTGGCCCACAGTCACCCCATATAACCCAATAGCTAACGTGCAAGCCATACTCAGAGACATCCGCCAGAGCAAGGGTCTTCAAACTGGGGCACATGCAAGAAGACATATTTGGGACACGGGAAAGAAAATATTGAAATTTCTTTCTATATAGGGCCACCACCCTTTATGTGAAATCTTCAGAGCTAGATGTATTTGAGGTCACCGAATTTTTTCCTTTTGGATGCTCATAAGGCAAAATGGAACAGACATGTGTATTACATAACACACTCAATGGGAAACAAGGGCGACACCTGATCATCAATACAAACTTTTCTACAGCAAAATTTGCAACCGATCTTCAAACTGCAAAATAAAGACTCTCAATAGTCTATTGTCAGTATAGGTCAGATTTTGCCACTGCTGAGGGATAAATGTCTCTAGATCTCATGGTATTGCTGCATAGTCTGAGTTCTGTTCATAGGTTACTGAACAATAAACATTCCTGAGAAGCTGAGAGAGGGACTGTGATAGAGACACAGAATGTCTCCCTCCACAAAGACATTTTACATTGTAAAGCTTAGAGATGCTCCTTTCTTCAGAGATGTTTCAGGATAATAAAGATAACGACTTCCTCATGCAAAAGTATGACTGGTTTGCTTGTAGTTTCTACATTATATTAGAAGTTTCCAAATGCAGAGTTCCTCAGTTATGACACGGTTCACCTGGTCCCACTGCACATGGCCCTCCTGGAATTGGGGCCCGGGGATGGATGGAAGGAGGACAGAACCAATGTGAACAGTCTATACTATGCGCGATGAACTAAGTCCGTGTGGGTTCCTTGTTTCTCTACTGACAGAATTTATGAAAATGTGGAAAAACAAATATTGAGAACTTCTGGATCACTTGACCTGCATGTGATTTATTTTTTAATATGCATACACATACAGAACTAAATAAAGTTTTTCCATACCTAGGGAAGGAAAAACAGTAAAGTATGGGCCAGACAACAGACCCAAGAATTGCATGGAATAATCAGAGACAACAGCTAGCCCTGCAGAAGAAGGTTGTCTCAGGGTCCACCTGGGTAGACTGATGCAGTTAACAACCCTGGGGAGGATGGATGGTGAGTTATACTTAGAATCAGCATAATGGAGGCATAAAATAATTAATATTTATATTAATCATAAATCAGTGAAATAGTATCTTTTGAATAAATAGTCCTTTCCTTTTCCAGATTCTAAATTCCAAGAAAAATAAGTTACACCTGTAATGACCACTATTGTATATCCAAGATCAATTTTTGTTCACATATATTCAAAAGAATGTTATTTGAATGAATAAATATAAAAATAGATACCTCTTGTCAAGAATAATTTAGGAAACAATGTAGACAATGGATGAGGAAAGGATAATTCAAACCAACTGCATTGGGTCATGTTCTCTAGGGGAAGATGAGGTTCTAAACTAAGGGACAGTAGAGATAAGATGAAGGATTATATCCAGAAGGGCAAGTTTTAGTTGTTAATTAACAAATGGGAATTGAAAATGTGGTATCAAAAAAGTCAAGAACAATGAGTTCTTATCTGGAAATAATGATATTATTATTCACTGAACTAAATAAAACGGGAAGAAACAGTTCTCAAAGCAAAACATCTAATGATTAATTTGATTTAGATGAAAATGTACATTCTGATAGGGGCGTCCAATAGATATATTAATATGCCTAGATCTCAGGAGAGTATTTTGGACTGGAAATTCAAATTTGAAGTCACCAAAAAACAGATCACTCAGGAAAAGAGTATGGAACTACATTGTTCAATATGGTAGCCAATAACCACACTTGTGTATTTAATTTCAAATAGATTAATTAAAATTTAATAAGCATTAAATTACCCAGTCACATTGGCATACTTCAAGTGCTCAATTGCCATGTGTTGCTAGAGATTTCCATAATGGAGAGTATGAAAAATACTTTCACTACTATCATCATAGCTATGATGTTGTCATCACCTGGTCAGCCCTGCTTATCTGTTTCCCATGACTTGTAAAACACTTTTCTATTTGCAGAAATTTGGGGATTTCAAAATTGTGAATGAAAGATTGCATCTTTATTTTTATCACCTTTTTTGCATATGTTTTCTAATGTAAAGAAAGTATCAATACATGTATATGATTTATAAATAAATAGATATACTTATTAGGATACTTGAAATGGTTTCCTAGAAGTGCTACAGAAAAAGCCTGGAGACACTAGGAAATGAGAATGAAGAGACACGTGGGCAAGGCTGTCAGGGGCCTCAGATATATAGGGTCTGAACCTTCTTCTGCTTTCAATAGTAGGAGCCGACCCAAAGGACACTAACTAGTTCTTCCTTCTAATGTAATCATGTTCTTGCTCTGCTTGTTAGAAGCTTGATTTTTTTTTCCCACTGAGTTGGTGGTAAAAAGAAACGCAATCACATCTGGAAGCTACAGAGATTTCAGCTCTAACCTGGAACAGACATCACAAAGAGCACACAAAATGCAGCAAGTGTGTGTGGGGTGAGTGATGCAGACCCACTGTCAGGGCTGGTGTGAGCTGGTGAGGTCACCATTCACACTGATGAACAGGCCTCCTTCTCCAGCTCAGAAAATCTCGGGGAGACGGGGTTTCCATGGTGTTCTCAGAGTGGGGGAGCTAGCCAACACCTTCAACATTTTTTATTTCATCCTTCTTACCAACATTATAAATGAGAAACACGGAGACCTAAAATGACTTTCATAAGGTCACACAGAGTTGTAACAAGAACCCCAGCCAACAGACCTTTTCTCTAGGAGGTATTGTGTTATAGTTCCTCACCAGTGGAGTCATCCACTACCTCAACGCAAGCTCTGGCTCCAGAGATTCCCTCAGATAACCCACTGCCTTGGCTCTTACCACTGGCAGCAGGGCCTCCTCTGGAGGTCTGAGGTCAAGGTCAGCCTCCCATAATCCCTACAGCACAAGAACCACAGCAAGGCCCTGTGACTGGCTCCTCAGTTCTGTCATCCTCTACACTGCTTTCCCTTCTGGCGAGGGCAGCAGCTACTGACTTTGGTACCTTTGTGGTTTTGGTAGGAGTGGGAAGGAGAGGTTCATGAGTGGTAAACACCTGCCTTTGGTTCTTGGCCTTTCCTGCAGTCTTACATGCTCCTGTCCTTAACTGTCCAAGTAGAAGCCCTTTCTTCTTCCAGAAGATCTGAGGCACCATCATTACTTCCACCCTCTTCCTAGGAGCCTAGGTCTCATCAAAATTAATTAACCAGGTAAGACCACACCACCAACAAGCAGTGGAGCTGGGTTGGAACAAGTTCTGTAGGGTTCCATTCGAGGCCCAGTTTTGCTCTTACCTACCACACTCTGATGAGAATGTGCCAAGAACCATGGAGAATCACCTGCTATGGATCTTATGGAAGGTAAACTTATCTGCTCTGACTCTTGTTTCCTTACCTGTAAAATGGGGTTCATACTTTCCTACCTCTGAAAATTGTAAGGACATGGTGAGACAATCATGAGAGCACAAGCCAAAATAGTCAAGAAATTAAAAGGCAACATAACCTCTGGGGATTATTATTCAAGTTATTGTAGACAAAGTCGTCCTAAAACACACAGAAGAGAATGAATGAAACCATTTCCAGACTTGCCACTGATTCCCATTGCAATGTGGAGAGACCCAGCAACACCCCAGGGCCCAGCCTTGGTTCAGATACAGGTCTTGGCTGACAGCAGCCCCCAAGTACAGCTAAGAGTTGAGGGGAAGGAAGCGTGGGCCCTGAGGAAACAGAATTGTCCTGCTTTCCATTTCTTTCATTCCAGAAATAGCAAGGCCCTCACAGTGGGTAAGGAAAGCACAGTGCAGCTGCTGTGTTTTGATTTTACCCAGAAGTTATCTGAGGAGAAGAGCAATTCCAGAACCCCTCTGACCAAAAATGAGGATCTTTCCATTAATTCCCCTGACTTAGCTAAAATCTCCCTTGGCCAGCCTGAGTTTAGAAAGAGTAAATATTTTTTGCAGGATCAAGCAAACAACTTACTTTTCTAAATACATGTTGGCATGGAGTCTGGAAAGAAGAAATATAGGATCAGATTAGGTCAAGGGAACAGGAAGAAACATTTGAGTCCTAACTGTAGCAGACACAGAGCATGATCTGTTCACTATCCTCTCCTTATTCTTCACAGCAGCCCCCAAAAGAACAACCATCACCTTCATTTTATTACAGATGGAGGGGAAGCTCTGAGTGGCTAACTGGTCTACTATATATGCACAGAATGGCAAGTAACAAAGTGGGTCTAAACCCAGCTTGCTCATCTACAACACCCATGTTGTTTCTAGGACACCCTGCTTGACTAACATATTTAGAATCCCCCTTCATTAACAGATGATCAAAGAACGGACATGCTATTGATTTCCAGGTCTCTTAATCTGTTGAAAAACATAACTATTATTCCCCTGAAATATTGGAAAAGTAGCTTCTTTAGAGAATAAGTGGTACTACTGACTTTTTTCATCTCATTCTAGAATAATACTGAGCAGTTCCTTTAGAAGCTGACATAGATGTCCCTGCTTTCCTTGATTTCATTTAGTTCCTTATTGCTAGATTCAGTCTGCACAGGTGATACAGGAGCAGCAAGTGAAAGTGTAGATATCAGAGCAAATCAAACAATTACCAGAGGTCATGCATCCAATCCAGAGTGCAGCCATAATGACAGACCAGAGCCCCAAGGAGGAAGCGAGTTCCCTTCAGTAGCAAAAAGGGCTCACTAGTCTCCATTTCTGTAACTTCAGTAAGTGACAGGGTTCCAGGAAGGTCATGGTCATGGACCCCTAGTAAATAACCCTTTGAATCTTTCTTACTGGGGTTTGTATTGTAACCCAGCATTAAAAGTGCTGGGTCCAGTTTAGGCTTGAGATAAAAAGGGAGGTTTTTTTTTTCAAAAAGGTGTGGAATAAAGCATTAAACATTGCTAAAGAATTCCCCGGTGGTCTAGCGGATAAATCTGCCGTCACGTAGTCCACATATGTCCCAAGGACCTAGATTCACTAACCGGGCAGGGAGGGAACAACCAAGATGAATAGCTAAATAAAATAAAATGCTTCTTCCTCCTCTGAAAACAAAAACCTCAAAAGATACAGAGATGGGACTGGAGGGAGCCGGAAGAGAGAGATGGGGAGATGTAGTCAAAACACAGTCAACTCCTTATTTTTTATAATGCATTGTTTTGGTTTCAGAAAATCCAAGGAGATATAACCTGTCTTCCTTATATCACTGGGCACCTAGTATGCAGTGGTTAGTGGTCTAGGACTCTATCACATTATCCGGAATGGAATGGTCCTTCCAGGATACCCACACTGCACACCCATTGATGCCTTTAGAGAAAAAACAGAGGAATGAAAATGAGGAAGAGAGGAAAAGAAGAGGAAGGAAGAACAAAGCAGGACAAGAAGGGAGAGGAAAATTACTATGGTGGACATGCATATACCTGTAAGATGTTAAACCAGTTTCAGGCATCACAGCATTTTCCTTACATCCTCTCTGCAAACTGCAAAGTAGACATGAACATTCCCATCTGCAAGAGGAGGAAACTGCGGCTCAGACGCAGGCACATGGGAAATCAACCAGCTCTCACTGCCCCATGACATGTATTCAATTCAGGACTGGTGGATGGGCTGAAACAAACTCTACTAAGACAAAGAAGGGAATAAAATTTCTTTGCTCCTAAAGCAATCATGTTACAGTGGCAAAATTGAAGTTTTATTAAATTATTGGGGTACCTGTCTCCATTAAGAATTGTATGCTTATATTCTATATAGACAGTACCGTATTTTGATTCTAATGTCACATGGGACAGTTAGATCCAAAGCCATAGCACTTAATTTGTTTGCACTTTTTAGTGTATAACACACTTGAATCCTAAATATGCATACAGCACAGTGAGTTTCCCCTCAGAGACTATCTACTGCAACTAGTACCCAGACCAAGAAATAGAAATAGTGTCAGCATTCCCAAGTCCCCTCCCAGACACTATAACTTCAAGAGCAATCATTTTCTGATTTCTAACACCGCATAATAATTTAACCTATTGTTGGACTTTTTATAAATAAAAAATATAGTACATACTCATTTGTGTCTGATTTCTTTGTGTGCAACATTATTATTTGTAATATTCATTTGTATTATGACATGTAGTTTTAGTGGATTCCTTCTCATTTCAGCATAGGGCCTATTGTAAGACTGTTTCATCCTTTATCCATTCTACTACTGAAGCCTATTGGATAGCTTCAGTTTTGAGCTCTCATAGGCATGGTATGCCTGTGAACATTCCAGTCCACGTCTTTGGCGAATATATGTGCCAGCACCAATTTTGAATACAAATGTAAAGGCAAATTCTAAATACCTACTTGTTTCTTTTGACCTTCTCTTACTAATGGAATATAGGAAATGAGAATCCAAAACTATTTTACTGCAAGTTATTTTGGGACTACCTGATACAGGAAGAAAAGGCAACCTAACAGGAATTTTATGATAGTTTTTGGTGTTTGACAGGAGAAAAGGCCCCCACGGCACAATCCAAAGCCAGCCGTGTAGTTACTAGAAGAGAGAAGTCACTGTCCGTTTCCTATGCAGCATCTGAGCCTTGGCAATCTCCTGACAGTCACCCCCACAGAATTCTATCAATGGGAGCTGAGAAGGAATCCTCAAGGTCAACAGGACTTTGTCAGGGTAGCGTGACTTCAAGGGTCAGTATCAAAATTCTTCCTGGAAGAGATGCTAAGTTCAAAAGCAAGTTCAGGCTAGAGGTCAGAGAACCTCAGCAACCAAGGTCTAGACTCAAAAGCTGAGAAGAAAACTAAGGAAATAAGACAATTACAAATTGACTGGATGTAGTACCATTAATAGATGGAGGTCAAGATTGCATCCTTGTGACATGGATTTTACCTGTGTCAAGGACATAGTAAGTAGACCAGATTTATGTAAACTAGTTCACCCATTTGTCATCAAACACTACTAATTTACCATTCTGGTTTTTCCTAATTTCTCAATGTTATACCATGGCATACGGTAGGCTCTTAAAAATACTTAAATATATGAACAAAATGTTTACTGTGTCCACAGATTGGAATCTCTAGATTTACTAACCTTGATCCCACCTAAGAGGAGACCCACCTGAGGCGAGCTGGGGTATCCCAGAATAACACCCCACCTTCTTTGTTAACCACCGAGACCTCCACTTTGAACTACATAGCCTTCCTCTAATAAAGAAGCCATTTCTGCTTCAGCACAAGAAATCTGGGCTCACCCGTCAGAAAAAAGACAGGAATCTGAACCAAAGACCCCTGTGACCTCTCCTTCAACATCAGAGGGAAAATTCAGTAGAAAAAAATCTGTTTCACAGAAGTCAAAGCATTTAGCAAAACTGTAACCTCACTAAACTACTCAACAGTGCACCTGTATGCTTTGTCTGCAGCTTTTAGCTCAGTGTATGAAGAAGCATTCATGGAATTCAGTACAGATATGCATTTCCTTTTACACTTAATTCCCTTTAACCACTTTGAACTTGCTCCCAAGTTTTCAAATGCTGTTCTAATTTCAAAGAAGTTTCCCTTAGGAATTTCTAGTGACTGAAACAAAGGAAGAAGTCAGAGACCTGTGGAGGAAGGAGAAAGTCCTATATGAATAAATCAGAAACATGGTCAGGAATCAAAACTACTGAGGAGTTACACATATTTTTTAATATTTTGTATATATTTTTAGAATACCTTTTGCCTGTTTGTTTAAATCTCATCTACTTTCAATAGAGAGACTTAAGGTATATTTACTCATATATCTGCTCCATGGAAAGAAATAATAAAATGAAAAGATAATATATGTTGTATTTACGAATGAGGCTGCCTGGATCATATTCTGTCCATGTCCATTAATTAGCTATGTGACCTTGGATTGATGCAAAATAGAGATGATAGTAGCACCTACTCACAGGAACATTGTGGGGACTGACCTCCACATGAAGTCCAAGAGAAAAATTAATTGCATCTACTGACCAGATACATTTTCATCTTTAAATTCTCACAATGATCTTAGATATTACTATTCAATTTTCACAAAAATTCAGAGGATGAATAATTTGACCAAAATAAAGATAGTACAGTGAAGGTTAATATTTAATATAAGTCTTCCTGACAGCAAAACCTCAAGGCTGCACACAAGACTGGCAGTCATCACATAGTGGTTCCTTGTTCTCACAGTGATGTGGTGTCAGCCTTCCCAAAATGCTCAACTACCCCTTGCTCTGAACTCTCACAATGCAGGAGCTTCTTTATACAACAGAGACAAAAACATTTAAATCTAATGTCTTTGGTCTAACTTTTCTCCACTTAAGAGATTAAGAAAGATCACATTGATTAAAAAAAAAAAAAAACAAAAACAGATTTTATACAATGCAAGAAGAGCACAAATAACAACAAAAATAAATTACTTTCACTTTATGCGTAGGGATTGCTTCTGGGGTCAACCTGCCTTCCAAAAGCATTGTTTTGGTGCTTCCTAAAATAATTCACAGACTAGTAGATTGTAAATTTATGTAACAGGGCTCAAACATCATCCATGAATAATTGGTTTTACTATTAGCTCATTTTATGTTCAAAACAACAATATGAGATATTTATTACTCCATTTAATAGATGAGGAAACCAGAGCTTGAAGAATAAACTCTAATAGCTATATTTGTTGCTGCACAATAAATTACCTCAAAATTAAGTAGCTTAAAACAACAATAAAAATTTATTATCTCAGCCTCTGTGGGACCTGAGTTGGGAAGTGGCTTGGGTTGGTGGTTCTGGCTTCAAATTTCATGAGATTTTAGTCAAGTCGTCAGCATGGACTATGTCATTAGAAGACTTGACTGGGACAGGAGGATCTACTTCCAAGTTGGCTTACACGCCTGACTGAGAGGCTGGTGCTGGTTGCTGGTGAGACACCTTAGTTTTTCACCATGTGGGTCTCCTCTTTGGTCTTTCTCCTTTGATTCAATAAAAATCTCCTTCTTTTGCACATTGAAGTGGCTTTAATGTACATTTTTCTTAAACACCTCCAAAAACCTTCTTTCACACAATTTTCGCTTCCTTCCATAATTCTTCTCAATTTCGCAAAAAAAATATGAAACCACCTTAGAGTTAAAATAAAATTCTTCTGATCTGGGATTTTATGATCGTTTTTAGTAAATACTTTCCTCATACCCTCATAGTCGGCTATTAGCTTCAGGGTTTAGTCAGATAATCTAAAAATCAAAATTGCATTTTCTCTCAAATATCACCTGTATACTAAAAGGGAGACATTTTTAGCAGTCATATTTGTCTTTACACCTTAGTCAAGGCCAGGACAGGCCTCCATGACAAGATATTGCGGATTTGGGGACAGAAGATAATTCCTCCTCCTTTAACACAGTTCCCAAACTTTATTTCATATTAAAATCACTTTCAAGTGTCCCCATGCCAGGTTGCACCCTCATTAACTTAAATCAGAATCACTGGGGATGGCATTTGCAAATGTGATAAATATTGCCAAAACTCCCCAGGTGATTCTAACATGCAACAACATTTTCTAATTATTGTCTCAACATTTGAATAATAAATATTTATGTATCTGTGAGCAAAATAAATTTGCTGCATTCTCAAACTATTTTTTAAAAAATCACCTACTCAGAGTGGAGATATTTGCATTTCTAGATGGGCTAGATAGTGATATACAGCAAAGAACGTGGGAAAGCCAAATGTCTCTTCAATTACCAAGATTTAAAATGAAAGCAGAGCACATTATTTCAATAAATTATTACCCAGTATATCTGGAGGCTTAAAACATTATAGTTTATAAGAATTGCTTTTCCTACTTTAGTTATGACATAAATGTTTGACAACTGAAGGCCAAACTAAAATCGATGCCAAGAATAATATTTTAATAATAAAAATTAAATTATAAACAATTTCTTTTGTAAGGAATAAACATTTATTAGCTTTAATCATTAAACTTACCATCTATACCACTTCCCATTTCCTCATTATATACTACAACCTTGCGACTTCATACATGCAGTTGATTTACATCATTAATTCTTACATGGTATCTTTATTTTCAATATGTCTTATTTCACATGTATTGTAAAACCTTTTAAGAGAAGTGACCAAGGACATCAACTAATATTTACCTGAGCATATGCTGTGCTGGAGTTTTATTAGCCCATCACAAGATGTTTGTGTTCCCCTATAGCAGTGCTATTCAATTAGAAGTTCACAATCAGTGGTAGAATCAACTTAGGGGCCTGACCACCTTTGTTTTAATGACATCATAGAAAATGGAAGGAACAGCAAATATGTCAGGATTCCCACATATTCACAGTAAATTTTATTAAGTGAAACTTTGCTTCAGTCGTGTATAGTGTATGCACAGAGCAGGTCTCTAAGCAAGATATTTTTCTCCATTAAAAAGGTTTGAAATTTCAACTGCTATAGAACAGCATTCTTGTGCATCATAGTGTCCTAGAAATATTTGTTCATTTAAATGAATAAGATTAAAAGGACAATTGTTTTTTTTTTAAAAAAAAAAAAAAGCTGTCCTAAACTTCTCTGGTGAGGTGAAACAGAAATCACCTTGGAAGGGATATTATTTGGTGACTCAAGGCCTAAGAGACCACATTTCCAAAAGTAACTAGAAGAAGCAGAGACCCCTGGGTGAGAAAGGCATACAGGACCTCAATGGTCTGCAAGGCTGTCTCCTCCCTGGTCCTCTTAGGTGCAGAGCTGGCTTGCAGAGAAGGTGAGCCTCTTTATGCAATTATCAGGAAGCCTCTTGGGGAAATACTAGATGGAGCCTTGACTCTTTCCATGTAGAGCTGCAAAAGGCCCGGGATGGTCTCAGCTGAGGTGCCTGGGCAGCAGCAGGACTGTACCACAAGGAAAGAGGAGTCAGGGCAGACTTAGAGGCCACAGGACAGAGATGGTCCTGGCACAACCACATGGAAGAGGTTTTGACTTGAAGAAATGATGCTTTCTGTTAAGAGGAACTGGAGTCTTGGGAAATCAAACAGAAAATGTGTGACAATGATTAAGATCCTAAACTAATTTTAATGCATGATAAGTACCTGCCAAACTGAAACCCACACATTATCGGAGAACCACTAATCATCCACTGCACAATGCATCCCCATGATCCTCTTATTTTGAAAAATGAGGCTGTTTACATTTGCTGTTATCCATGTGCTGTCTTGATGACAGTCTTGTAATCAAGTTCTGGACAATGAAGTTAGTTGAAGTTTCTAGGAGGAGCTTCCAGCACAGACTCAGCTGTAATACCCCTTCACGCTTTCACCCCTCTTCCATCTTTCTGCTTGGATGTCACATGATTTTTCCCAAATAGTAATGACTTTAGAACATATTTCTGTAAACTTTAGAATTAATCCCCCTCCTCTGAACCAGTTTTCACCATGATAAGCCACTCCTTTGCTTTGTATAGAGTTTCATTAAAATCCCAGCATTCACAGCCCTACTCATCCCGCTTGTCCTCTAGGAAGTGCTCGCTGCTCCTCTGGGCAGAGGCAGCACAGCCTCCTCTGTGGCAGCAGCTCGCCTGAGCCCTCCTCTGTTTTTGCTTATCTCAGTATACTAGAATTTATGTAATGAGCTTTATCCTTACTTAACAAGGAGTCTCTAGAAGAAAGTCAGCATTGCTTACTCTGCTTTGTTTACTCCAAATATAGCTTTGAAACTGATACATAATAAATTATCAATAAATGGTAGCCTAGTTATTTGATTTTGAATGAATTAATTAGCTTACTAATTCACAGTCGCTTGATACACTTCACACTTACATGGAAGTAGGTGGGGACTGCTGGATCTCATGGTAACTGTTCTATCTTCAGGCTATCATTCTGGACGGTTCTATCTACACTGGATAACTGATAACTCAGAACGCATAAACTTACTTTCAAGAGAAGTCCCCTTCCTGTAAAATCTGTGTCAAAGTCAGTCACTCTCCCATCATTTCTGATGCAGCAATAGGATTGATGTTGAATTTTTTTTTATCAACTTAAGGGAAATGAATTATGTTACTAAGATCTGGAAACTCATAGGAATGAAAAACTGGGAGCTTTCTGCAACCAATCCTCAGTAAACCTTTATTATTCCTGGGATTAATGCATTATGTCTTCCTTAGGAAGCAGTGTTACAAATGGAAGACATGGAAAATAAATTATTTCTTTCTGATCTATTGATTTCCTTGGCATAGTACAGAAAGAAGATATTTAGAACTGAAGATTACGTGTGTTTTTAAGGGAAGAACTATCCTAAAAAGGTCAAAAAAGTACTTGGGATATAATAGGATTGTGTGAGATTACATTAAGGCCTACAGTTATTCAGTTTATTACATTTTGCTATGAACCACTAAAATGTCTATCTATCTAGGCAAACTGAAGCTGATTCACTTATGCATAGGAATGCTCAGATACTTACTACTTTAGAGGCTCTCATTCACCAAGGTTATGGATAGAGCATGTTTCCTCAGGGGCCGTGATTTTGCCTAGTAAAAAGAAGCATGATTGAGAAGAACAGTCGGAAACTTCAGTAATTCATTCCAGATTCACAATTTGGGTTCTAATTTTGCCTATACTATCATATAATTAATGAATTAGTTGTTTTTCTTTTTTTAATTTATGTTTTCCTTTTCTACTTAAGTGAATTTATTTTAAAAGGAGTTGCAGCTCCTCTATCACATGTTTAGATAAATATGTGATGTTTATTTGATAAATATGATATGTAGATAAATATGTATTACTGTTATGTATATGCATACATATATATAATACTGAGAAATTGTTAATTGTAAGGCTGTAAGCCTAAAGCCGACTCTTCCTTCTTTAAAAGGTGGTAAGAAAGTGATGAAAGATGTGAGAGGTGTTAGATGCATACTGGTACTAACCTGAGACTTTTTCATTGACATAATTATAAAGATAATTCAAAAGGGACTAGTTCTCTTATGATGTAATTTAAATTGTATCCACATACCATGATTAGCTCTTTCAAATGCTGCCAGATACGCACATCCTGCAGTTTGGCAAATATAATAAATACAGTAGAAAGGCACAGGTTTCGGAGCCAGAGAAAGCTTCATATAAACTCCAGCGGCCCCATCATTTATGTGTGACTTGGATAAGTTCTCTATATCTCTGTGTTTCAGTTTCTTCCTCTGTAAAAACAGGCACAATAAAATACTACAAAGGCATTTAGTTAGAAAATGGAATGGCACATGCAAGAGCATGTAGAAATGTGAAGATATCTGTAGATTATCTTGAAATGTTTGAAGTAATTCTATGTGTTAACTTGGCTAGGCTGAACTGTCTCCCAGAATCCCTTCTCATTACAGGGCACCTCAAAAAATAATTTTAAGTGATATTTGGAGTGATATTTTAAGTGGTATTTTACCTCAGTAAAAATATTGAGAGTTCAAATGTCTGGGGCATTTTGATATATCCTTTCCAAAATGAAGGGCATGTGGCTGCATCTGGCTACTAATGCCACTAAGAAAGACATCAGTATAACCCCTAGTAAGCCTCTTCAGAAATGGAAGGCAATTTATGCCTCTTTTAGGCATATTAGCCCAACCCATTTAGCTAATGATCAAAAAGTCTCCAGTTCTGAGTGGGATCCAGAAAAAGAGGAGGTTCTACAATAGGTCCAGGCTAGTGTGAGGCTGATCATAGGAGCACAGTACCTAAGAGGGTGGATGGCTTGAAAGGTCGGTGACAAATAGAGACTCTGTGCAGAGCATTTCCCATATCTCTCTAGGTAAATCACAGAGCAGATTCCAAGGATTTTAAAGCAAAGTCATAGGTTATCTACAGATAACTACTCTCCTTTGGAGAAACAGCTTTTAGATTTCTACTAGGCCTTCATAGAGACAATAGTTGATTGTAGGTCAACTGTGTCCAAATCATCAAGTGTCTTGATTTACCCTTTATGTACTAGATGTTGCCTGGTCTATCAAGCCATAACACTGAGAATTTAGTCCAGTGCTCCATCATGACTGGAAGTGATACACTTCAGAAGGCGCTCCCAGTTGAACGCACTAGTGTGAGGAAGTGACCCACAGAGCTTCGCCCTTCCTCCTACAGTATTGCCTTCTCTCTCAAAACCCAGCTATTGGACCTCATGGTAGTTTCCTATGTCCAACTGCTGACATAGAAGAAACTCAGGCTGGTTTTACAGGTAGTTCTGTATGCCACCTAGGCGCCACCTGACAGCAGAGAGCAGTACTAAACCCACCTCTTCGTGTCAGAGTGTCATTATGGAATGGGTCCTGGTGTAGAGTCCTTAGCTACCTCATTTGAGGTTAGTGGAGTTTCCTCAGTGGATGTAATTTGATTGTTTGCTTATTAAAATCAGTGTGTTAAGATGGTAAATCCAAAGTTATAATAACTTCTGACTTAACCGTGCCAGAAATATGCTTTTTAAATAAAGTATCAGAAGTATATGTAAAAGCATTTAAGGATCGAAGTGTTTCATACCATTTCACTCATTGATGAAATAATCATTTAAATATATATGAATTATGACAAATCCAATGTAATACATACATTTAAAAATATATCGGTAGGTTCATTCCATTTTAAAATATTTATCATTTATTTTTCTATTTACACATCTGCATATGTCTAAATTTACAGGGATTATTAGTAAGTCTTTCATTGAAAATTGTAATATGACTAGTATATAAAATCATTAAAATGAGTAGGGCTTTTTTCCTATAAAAATTACTGTTTCTAATGAATCCATGCCCCTTATAGCATTATTCTGACTTACACACACTATCTCTACTCAGAAAGACCAAATACACTGGTTAAGTTCGCTAGCTATTGGGGAATTTGGCTATAATGAACAATTTCTGCCTGGTGCAGGTAGAGAATGGAGCAATCTGATTAGAATAAAAGAAAGGAGGATAACCTAGTCTCCAGAGCAGAGGTACCCGGCCTTTGGTACATATTTCATGAACTGGGTTTGCCTTCTGATCCCTAATTTTGCAGTTCATTATGCCGACTAATTTTGTCTTTCAGAATTGCCTATATGCCACTTGACTGGACATTCCACAGAGTCCAAAATGCACAACTGCCATTTCGGATCATTCAGCAACTCATCCTGCAACAAAAGAAGCAAGTGGATCTAACTTGGGCAAGTACAAATAATGTTCTCTGGACAAACTCCTAAGAAGCAGAATCTCATTCATGATTTTAAAAAATCAATATTTTGAATTGATGTTCTGTGGTCTAAATTTATCTTCTCTCAACCAAAAAATGAAAATTAGAAAAAAATATCTAACAGTCATCATCAGACACTAACAAGAAAACATGATGTTCTACAGCATGTAGACAATATCATAGAACATCAATCTCAGGTGAGGTTACCCTGAGATCATAATTAGTGAAATGAAAGTGATAAAATTATGTATGAGAAGAAAAAGAATAATACTGGGAAACTATGAAAATAATCAAGTATCTCCATTCAATTACCTTAAGTGACAATTGGTATTTTGCAATTATATCTTTAGCTCTACTCCATTTTTCCCAACTTCCAGATAAAGTTATCTGAGCATGCATTATATTTTACTTCCTGACAGAATCCAATCTAGAAGAAAATACACTTCCTTAAACACTCTGTAAATTAAATTCTGCAAATTACATAACATAACATAAACTTAAATCCTGACATGTCTCCTGGTGTGGTCTCTTTAGTTGTAGCAAGTACCAAAGGCCATTTTACTCCACTGCATTGGAGTTTTCCGGCAGTGTTGCCGTGAGCAATGCCAACCAAGAACTACATGAAGTCATTTGATCCAGAACTGATCAAAAGTCAGTAAAAGCAGCAGAACTGAGAAATAGAAATAACAATTATCATTCATGAGACATGAGCCAGAAGGTATTTTTGCATGATCGCCTTTATCTTACGTATCAACTCTGACAGCAATGTTATTAGATTCATTCTATGACTTGATACATGAAGCACAGAGATTGTAAAATTCTTGGTATTTTTTATATCATATCTGTATCTGCATATGTTTCAAAGCCTGTGTAGCTAGAAAATGCTGACACTGAAGTTCAGTCTTAGGTCTCTGGTTCTCAAATCTTTTCTGTAATATGAAATCTCGATATAACATGTTGTTCCAACCAGATTTCAAAACAAATTCTTGTGTCCTTACAGCAGCTTCAACAGAAATGAAAGAGGCATGTTAAAGTTACTGCTGAAACTCTGAAGGGAAAGTGTGGCACCTGTCAGTGAGGGGAAATAAGGTGCTAAATAGGAATATTTATGGGTGGAAGGAATTTGAGAAGTTGTACTGGGAGGTGGATAAAGGAAAGAGGAGCAATTTTCAACCATCAAAACAGGCATGAATTCACCCCATATTATGGAAATGACTCTAAATCTATGATATATTTCAATCTAATAATCCTGACACTGTAATTTTATGCTAAATGATCACCTAGCAAATGAAATATGCATATATCATAGAAATGTTCATTGAAATATATATATGCAAAGATTTGGAAATAGAAAATATATTCAAAATAATAAAATAGATATTTTGATAAAATTTAATATTATACAACATTAAAAACATAGTTATCAATAATACCATAGAAAGATACTACATAAAGCTCAGTTTAAAACAAACTGAAAAAAGTATAACTTGAGAGTAATACATTTTGTCGCTGGCGAGACCTGCCATCTTCTCCAGTGAGTCATTCCCTGCTCTCAAGGGAGAGACAACTAAGAGGGCTAGATGATTAGTTGCCACAACACACACCTGTAACCATTCCAATGACTTAGAAGGCACAGTCCCAGCTACCATGGCAGTCACTCTAAGGAAACACCAGCCACCCTGTCCTTCCCTGAAGCCACCGCTGCTCAGCAAGTTGCCTCTCCAGTTGCTGCTGAAGGCCACCTGCAACTTGCCTGCACACGGAACAACTAAATCATGGAAAGCTTCCATGTGATTACATCTTGCTTCCTCAAGAGGTCTCCAGAACCTATCCCATAATGTCTCTCCTTCCCCTTTCCTATAGTTCCTGGCATAATCAGATGGATGCATATCACCACCCTGCTTGGTAGAGCCCCAACTCAGACCTAATCGCACACCCTCTTCTCACAAATGTACCATCTTTCATTAGCAAAATATCCTATAACCTTTACCCATATGCTAAAAATTCCCTTTCCTTTTCATTCCAACTGAAACTTGGCTGGCTCTGCTGCCTCCTTAACAAGTGCACATAATCCCCTACATTATGATTGTGTGAGTAGGTAGCAAAATAAGGTGGAAAAGAAGCACCAGAGTTGAGGACATAAAGGATCTACAGCAAGAGGTTACTGGATAGATCACTTATGGGAAGATGAAAGTTACCCAAAGTACTGAAGGAACAATCATGGGAGAAAGTCAGTGAACCAAGAGCCAGATTCACCAACTGAAGGAGCAGACAGTGGAGAGATGGAGGGTGTTGAGTAGATGTTTGGCATGGAGAAGAGTGAAAGAGTTGTTTTTTTCAAAATCAAGGTTTTTAAAGGAGAAATAGGTTGAGGGTAGCAATGAGGAACAAATTTACCTGCATGCCTTGAGGAAAATGGGAGTGTGGTAGACAAAGAGATCATTATTTGAGCAGCTAAGGACAAAGTCTACATCTTATCTCCACTCATTCCACAGTAGTTTCCATTTGTGCTCCACATTCACTTTCCCTGCTCTAAGAAATAACCTCAAGCATACCACAGATAATCCTTCCATATGTGCTCTAAACTCCATCCTCTCTTGATTTTTCATTAGTAAGTGAGAAGACCATGCAATTATCCCTCTTTCCTTTTGTCATCACCTGTATTTCCCACAGGGAAGAACAATCTCACTAGCCTCTAAACATGCCATTTTAAAGTATTTCCTAGATTCCAAGATCAGATACAGATATTACTCTTTTTGTCTGTTCTCTTCAAATCAAAATCTCAAATTTGTCACCATCCCCACTTTTCTTTAATCATCATTATCGAAATCTAGCCACACCATAACAAGAAAATAGCTCTTAGCAAACATATGGCCAAAGTTAGTCAATTACTTGTCCTCGTCTCACTCAATGCCTAATCAGCAACCAATATTACTAATACTTCTTGACATGCTTTTGTCTTTGGATTTCTTTGAAATCTGCCACCACCCATGCAGCTGATCGAAAAGGTCCCCAAAAGGAGGCTACAGGAGCCTAAAGAAAGACAGACAGACAACATACATCTAGAAAAACAGGGGCCAGGTGGGACACCACTCTCTGTTTGAGAGGCAGTGATCCTGATATGCTGACTCTTTCATTTATTTCATAGGGCTGGGTTACTGAGAGATAATAAGAATGTTGCAAAGTGAGGGAGGACTGCAAACATTAGCTGCTATTGGGAACAGTCGAATACTTAAAGTTGGATATCAGAAGCCCAGCTGCAGTCTTTGGTTATCTGCTTCTAGCTCTGCTATCATGAGAGAACTTCTGCCTCAGATAACCTGCAGAGGCATGCATAAAACAGTTTGCTCCCTTCAGACACCAAATTCATCAGATCCTCCTATCTCACGAGTCATTCATTCGCTTTCCTTTGCTGAAACCTCCTCTTGGCTAACAGGTTCACTCTTACACTCAAATCTTAATTCACCTTTCTCCACTCCACTCTGTTCCATCCTCTCTCCCACCAAAGGAAATCACACCACCACCCACTCATTTGCTCATCTGAAAATGCTTATAATCATAATTTATTCCCTTATTTTCCACAGATTCACAGATCAGCAAATTCTCTTAGTGCTACCAAGAGTACACCCTAAACTTGACCATTCTGCATTTTCTCCACCTCAGCATACCAAACCCTGTCACCCTCAGCCATCGCCTGCACTACTGGCCGCGATCTCAGGAGGATCTCCCATCCTCACTTCCCCAAGGCTTCTCCTACTGTCCATTTGTCTATCTGCAGTCAGAGTAAATTATACAAATAGAAAATAGACCCACATATGTAACACTGAGTTTATGAAAAGCTGTTCAATTACAACAAGCAAGTAAACATTTTTAAATTAAAGTAACACATTACTCAGTGTAATGCTTGGCAGAAAATGACTACTCAATGAATATTTATTGTACACATGAAAAACAACTTTTATCTAACAATTGGCAAAGATTTAAAAACATAAATTCATAGCATTAGCAAACGCTTACAGAAATAGCACTCTATACACTTTCTGGAGACATTGTGCATTTTATCAGGAAATGTGTTTCAAAGTCACTGAAATGTCCATATACTCTGAACAAGCACTTTCATGGTTGTATTTTTTATTTAAAGATTGGATTAAATATGTGCTCAAAGTTATATTTATATTCATCAGTACAGGCTTTTTTTTAAGTAACAATTTAATCTTATATGTTTAAGAGCAGATATTATTTTTAGGTTATGCAGATTCTTAAGAGAAAGATGGATTTTGTTGTTGAGAGGTATATCTATTCCCTGATGCTTACGTAGCAAATTATACAAACTGATGATTGAAAATATCACTAATTTATGAAATTACAGTTCTGGAGGACAGAAGTCAAAAGTGGGTCTCACTGAATTAAAAGTAAGATATCAGCAGAACTCCGTCCCTTCTGAAGACTCTACAACAGATTCCAATTTCTTTCAGCTTCTACAGACATCTTACATATAGAAAACTGCATTTCTTAGCTCATGGCCTCTTCCTCCCTCTTCAAAGCTATTTGCATAGCAACTTCAAATCTTCCTTCTGACCTCCTCTCCTGCCTCTTCATGCATTGTAAAGGACTCTTAAATGATTGCATAAGGCCCATCTTGACAATCCATAGTACTTCCTGATTTTAAGGCCAGCCGATAAGAAACTCAATTCTTCCTGCAAACTGAATTCCACTAGGCCATGAAACGTAACATAGTCACAGTTTCTGGGGATCAGGATGTGGGTATTTTTTGAGGGTTATTATTCTTCCTATGACAGAAGGGAAGAAAGTTTTGGTTTGCTCCTAAACAAAATCTAGCATTTCCAAACTACAGGTGTGTCCACAAACATCAAAAGATGATTAGAGACCGTGACTTCAGGCTGCCAACAAAGAATAAGACTTCTCAGCACATTCAGGGCACCTTTATGATGACATGTGGTGGACTGCAATCTGTGATGCTCTTACCTTTTGAAATTCAAATTATTTAGGCATCTAAAATGGTCTGACCAGAGCCCATGTGTATTTGATCCTTAACCCTAGGATAAGTCTACTTGGAACAATCAGAAGAGGGAAAGGCCAGAATTTAAATTCTTAAGCCATGTGAGAGTCAAAGTAAGTCTACTTGGAACAATCAGAAGAGGGAAAGGCCAGAATTTAAATTCTTAAGCCATGTGAGAGTCAAAGTTGGAGAAACGAAGCTCAAATACAAAGTCCATGCATCAATCATAAGGTTGATACCATGAGATCAAGCCAATGGCAGAAGCCAAATATAACTGGCATAGAACTGGAATTTAGCATCAGAAAGGAAGCCCACAGAGCAACAGTGCCCTCTGCGTGCCCACTTAACAGTTGCTTTCATGGTGTTTCCACAGGTCAGCCTGCCCTAAGGAAAAGGTTGGGTCAATATCCTTTATCTCTGAGGAAAAATGAAAAGCCATCGGTTTTGGCCTTTTATGCTTTCTTTCACAAGCTGAAGAATCTCATCAACTGTTAGAAGATGAAGCTTTGGCCACATTCCTAATTGTCAATCTGATATGGGAGCTACTGGCTGGGGTCTTTTCCTCAGCTCTCTCCTTAGCATCTTTGCAAATTGCTTACTTCTAGCACATAAAAACCAATGGCAAATGGATGAAAACCAGCCTCTTAATGCACATCAGGGATACATTTCCAAAGAACTTCATATTGCACAAATCCCATTCCATCCAGGTAACATCATGCATTTTCTTTCCTACATTAATGAAATTACATTGGTAAAGGAACCAGGATACCATCAGATGATGCACAAAACTTCTAGTTTATTCCACTGTGGCTCAGAAAAAGAAGCTTTAATGTTCAGCCTTCTGACTAATGTCCTTCTTAGATTTGAATAACTAAAGGAAAATAAAAATTATAACTAACTCCATACTAAATGTTCTCTAGATTCTTGTCTTTTTTTAGACACAAGAGCTCTATTATTATGCCATAATTTCTAAAAGATGCAAGAGGAGGACAAATAGAATAGAATGAAAGCAAACAAAAATAAAGGTTATTGCCCACCACACACGAGCTAGGATGCATTTTGACATCTTTTTCTATACCCCTTACAAAAAATCCTCTGAAATAGCTATTATTTTATGAATTTCCATTGAGAAGCTAGAGTTCAGGGTACAAATGATTTGTTCAAGTAATTTTCAAAGCACATGCTTACAGGTTTAACCCCTTTACATTATAGCTAGTAGATGGTAAAAGTAAAATTCACCTTATTTCTCTCTGATCCTGCATAGCTTGTTTTTCCTCTATTACATACTTTTGATATTATTATTAAGCTATCATTTTCCTAGATTCCACAGCACAGTTATATCCTCAGTACTACTTCAATGCAATTGCAAGAGGAAATTACTCTTGGACTTCCAGGAGGGAGAGATTGACTGGAACTAAGGGCAATTATGGTTTTAAGAAGGAGCATTAGGACAGAAGGTTAGGGGAGCAGTCTGGAGCACTGGAAGGAGGGTTGAATTTGTTCCTGATTTAGAAGAAGCATGAAAATTACTAAAACAATGGAATACTAATCAGTCATAAAAAGGTAAAATCTTGCCAATTGAGACATGGAGGGAACTTGAGGGTATTTTGCTGAGCAAGACAAATCAAAGGAGGACAAATATTACATATTCCCACTTATATTTGGAATATAGGGAAATGACACAAATAAACTGATAAAATAAGCTTCTAGACTGACAGCAGGGTTGAGGTTGCAAGATGGGAGGTAGGTGGAGTTTAAATTCATGAGGTAGAGGGAATTTCTCTACCATTTTATCTCCCCACTTCCTTCCTTGGCTTTTACTTGTTTAATTTGGGTCTGCTTTGCTAATCAAAGCAAAGTTTAACCAAAAAATAAAAAGGACTAAAACAAAAAGGATCATGAAAATAATCCCAAGAAATTCTGGAAATGTGTCCTAAGTATTAATTCTGAAAATAATTCATAAACATGCAAAAAAATTTCATTGTGACATGCTGCAAAAATTTGTAAGCATTTATGCAAGTACAAAAGGATTAAAATAAATTCACAAAATTTTATATCTACCGTGCCATACAATATTTTAAGAATAATTTTCAAATACTCAAGTATAGAAAAATGCTTACAATATAAGATTGTTTTAAAAATCAGAAAACAAAGAAGTTGAGGAAAGATAATTACAAAATACATATGAGAGATGATATCTTTCTCAGTCCCCACCTGCAAGAAGAGACTGATGACCTGAGCTAGGTGCTCTGAAGGTCGCAACTCAACACAGCACCTCTCTATCCCGAAAAACTGTGAGGTTCTATCACCCATCCAAAGCCATCCCAATGCATTCAACTAAGAGTCAGGTCAGGGGCACCCCCTTGTGGCTCAAGCACCTGAGATAGCCGGGGCGTGGACCATGTAAAGCCCAAGGACCAGGGTTTGAGACCCTGGACTGGAGACAGGAGGCAGTGAGAAACAAAAAAAAAAAAAACAACTAAATAAAAATGCTTCTTCCTCTTCTCCTTCCTTCCTCTTCTCTTTTTTATAAAGAGTAAGATCAGACACCACGCTATTTGCAAGTTACTCTACTTCAGTTCCATACACCCCCTACCTCAGATAATGGTCCCACCATCCACTCCATTTCTCAGACCCAAACCTTGAAGCAATCCTTGATTTGTCTTTTCTCCTCACAGCTCCCATGCAATCCATTGGCAAGTTCTCTTAGTTTTACATCCATGGTCCATGCTCAACCTAGTCATTCCTCATGATTTTCATCTCATACAGCACCCTCAGCACCCTGCACTATGGGGCCAAGCTCTGAATGGGTCTCCCATCCTCTGTTCTAGTTCTAGTTCCCTCCCACTGTCTGTGCTTCTCACCACATCCAGAATGAATGTTGTACAACAAATATAATTATCTACTGAGTATATAAAAAGATGCTCCATCTCAGTAAGAAGCTAAACAACGTTCAGACTATAAAGCTATATGATTTTCAACATCATAGAGTTCAAAGTCATAGACAAAGTAGTTGGCACATAGTGAACACTCAATAAATATTTATAGAACCCATGAAAAACAATTTTTCATCTATCAAATTGGCAAAGATTTTTTTAATGAAAAGACCCTGAATTGGAAGGTAACTTGTTCCCTCTACACTTCTAATGAAACTGTAAATTTTATTGTGCTGATCATTTTAGCAATGTATACAAATGTTTAATCACTATGCTATACAACTGAAATGAAAATAATGTTGTATGTTCATTATACTTTGCTTTTTGGTAGAAGAATAGCAGGAGAAAAAAGCCGGAATGTTGTTTATATTTTAAGGAAAGGTGCAGGCAGGAATAAAGACGAATAGGCAGAGAGGCAGGAAGAGAGAGGAGTAGGAAGCATCTTTTGTTTTTACTTAGTTGTTCACACTGGTCGTTTTCCTCTGGGCCCGGGACTCTAACCCAAGGATACATGGCTTGGTCAACCTATGGAGGCAATTGACCTAAGTGCCACCCT
Organism: Solenodon paradoxus; assembly: GCA_004363575.1. Lineage (NCBI taxonomy): Eukaryota > Metazoa > Chordata > Mammalia > Eulipotyphla > Solenodontidae > Solenodon > Solenodon paradoxus. Next base: position 78,294 of record RJWH01001662.1, read on the forward strand.
ACTAGGGTGCACCTGGAATGTTTTTTGCATCCAAAATATTCTATAGTAATCCTTCACTGCTAGATTCAGAGCACATTATTAAGGCATAGTTAAGACTCTCTGTCCAGCTCCTGCCTACCATGTAGACTAATTAGAGCCACCAGCTGTGTGACCAACTGAAGGCAGAAACCATGACTCCATTTGAGAACTGTTGAAGGAGTTGGGAGGATCATATGAGATACAAATAAAGGAAAACACCCTAGCTGTACCTATTTTTCTCAACACAGGATCAAGAAAACAAATGCCCAAATCTTCATTGTAAGCCATTATTAAGTATCAGAATCCTCATAAGGTAGAATAAATCTGTGAGGTGAAAACCATCTTGAGTCTTAATCACAAACTCTGGTCTCCCTTACCATAGTGGGGAATTTATCTGGTTAGTATGAAAACAAAGTCTCTGATTTGGCCACAAACTAAGCTAAGAGAAGAAATATTTCCTTCTACTTCAGCCTCTGCTTCATTCCAGTGCTGGTGTTTCCCTCAAGGGCAGGATTTCTCACCCTGTATTGTAGGAAGCAGTGTTGAAAGCAAAGTATGTGATCTCAGGAAAAGAAGAGCCTGTTCTCAAGGCCTAAACATTTAACTGTAAAATGTGTAAACCATGTCATGGAATTCTGGCTGTGGTATGTGTCAAGCTAAGAAAACATGTCATCTCTCTACATAACACGAGATACAGACAGGCTGAGAAAGATAAACACATAAATATGCTGCTAGTTGTGATATTAAAAATAAAGTAGCTGCTAGAAGTCTGCTGCTGAAACTTAGAGCTGCCCTTGAACAAAGACTATATAAATTTTGATTTGATATCATCCTTTATTAAGCCGCGGCACAAAAATATGTTGCTGGAAATGTATAAACTGAAGGGAGTAGCTTATTTTTCCATGAGACAAGTTTCTGAAAATGTGCAAAATAAACTTTCATACAAGAAATGGTGATAGGCATACCATTATTTATTTTCTAAGCTCTGCTCACCTTCTACCATGATACAGCATTTACTTCTTTATAGACTTATTGTTTGTTGACTCTTTCCTCCTACTACACCAGGCAGATCTTCGCATATGGTAACTGCCTGTGGCTATTGCTGATCTGGTTGTTGGCCTGGAACCCAGGGAAAATCCCAACCCTAGGGCCTTCTGACTACACATCTGTAGCTCTTTCCTCTCCCTACTTCCACCCTGCAGGCCTAGGATGCTAATTCTTACAGTTACTCTCCAGAAGGTGTTATAGGGCTATTTAGTCTCCCAACAGGGAAGATATTCATCAATCTCTTCCCCTCAACTGTCATCCCTGGTTGACATAATGTTCCCCACACAGACATGTACTGATTTACTATTTCAACCTTAGCATTTCTGAACAGCTAACACTTATGAGCACCTACTATGTGCCAAACACTGTCCTGGGCTCTTAGGATACAAACATAGACAAAATATCGATGAAAGCTCCTGAATCACTTCAACTAACATTTCTTAAGTGCCCAATGAAATTGATCCTGAATAAAATGCTTTATACATTTACTGTAGATCTTGAAGTCTATGTTTAGAATCAATCCTACACTGAAATCTCAACCTGTCATCAATTTCTGATGTTTGCTTTTAAGAAAAGAAGGCAAGATGAAACAAAACCAACACTTAGACACTTGCAATAAAACTGAAATTACCAGTAGGGATTGGGACAGGGGGTGGGTGGAGGGAGGCTGGTGACAAGTGGTTTTGGAGCCCACTGGACAGTGGTAAAGAGCACTTGGTGATTTGGTGGAGGGCAGGGCGTGTTGACCTGTATCTGAGAAATAGGGAAACTGCACAGATGGGGAACCTATTCTAATGTGTAGAATAAGTTATTACAATAAAAATGAAGGAAAAAAAAAAAGAAAATCAGACAATAGGGCCTATGATACTCTCTAAGACTTATATTCATGTCTTGTCATATTGTAAATGGACAGGTGCCCACTTCCCATAGGGCCCCGGGTAAAGGACCATTGAAGGCAAATTACACAGGTTGCACAAACTATGTTGTCATTTCAAGATGACTACTCACACTCCTGAAGTAACCAAAAAGTCCAGTCAAATTATTAGAGAATCTGAAACAAATCTCTTAATCTGTTTTACAAATCTATGTCAAACTGCTTCCAGCCAATGATACAGGCCCATGATCCACCCTGTTGGAGACTCTTAGCCAGGCAAATCATTGGAGATTTTTAGCTGGGGGTATAATTTATGTGCAAGTCATAATATCTATCTTGAAAATATTAGAAAAAGTCGATATAATGAAAAGCTTTCTCTTGTCTCTTTCTTGAAATTCTTCTCCAGCTTAACCCAATTTCCTAAATCACTTAGAGACCTTTAAACAAAATGAAATCCTAATGATGTCTCTGCCATGAATAATTAATTGTTCATGTACAAGTTTCTCAACAAAATCCATTCTCATTAGATTAGAGGATTCCTCAAGATACATGAGTTCATTATGGACATTTTTACCTCCTTCTTATATCTTTCTTTCTTTGTCCATTGTATCTGTGTCTGTGATCTGAGATTCCATCACTCTGGCAAATTTCCAAAGGAAAATAGTGGTAAGATAATTAAAGACTTTCGAGAAGTGGTCAAATGTCTTCCTGCTTTAAAACATGGAGGCGTCACTGATAGAGTAAATAACAGATAGTGAAGGATTGAACTTACTATGATAAGGAAAGGTGGTTTGGTCTATCAGTGGAAAAGAAGTAAGGAAGATATGCTCAGTTACCTTCTTAGATTCCAACGTCTTCAACCGTGAGCCTTCTCTCTTGATGAGAAACTCTTGATGACAGGAAAGCCTTGGGAAGAAAGAAACAGTATAACAACAAAACATCTTGTTTCTTTTCAGAAAATGAAATTCAAGGTCATGGATACAACTGGACTCATTTGACAAATATCTGGATACTGCTCTCTATTACAGCTATAGCCCCTGGACAATAATGAACTGGTCCTCATCCTTCTTCACAAGCCTACCTATTTATTCTTCCCTCCCCCATCCTTAATTGTTACAACTGTATTGTCAAATTGAATCAAATTTATTGATCTGCCTGATTTTTTAAAATTAATCTAGAAGAGAACTCATTGAGAGCTTCAAACATTTTTTTTTATTTTTGTCCTAACCATCTGTGTATACACTGGATAATGCACACATTATTTTTTTAAGTAATAGTCTAAATAGCACTTAGGCATAGGATGGACTTGGCAAATGTTAGGCACAGAGCTTTTTGCTTCACTTTTTTTTTTTATGAAGATACACTCACCTATAGACAAAATTTTGTGTCCTATTCTTTTTCATCCAGACATCATATGCAGCTTTGAGGTTACAATGTAAATTTTACAACTATGTTTTAGAAAAGTTGCATGACATTCCATTGAGTGGCTAGCTCTGCTTTAATAAACCATGACTTTTCTTTCTACTTTCCACCTCTATAATATTGTAGTGAGCATCTTTCTGCAACAACTTTTCCAGTTAAGACTGTTTCCAGAGGAAGAACTCTTAGGAGTACAACTAGTGAATCAAAGGATAATATGTTGAAACATATTATGAAAATATTTCCAAAATACTGTTTCAATTTATACTCCTACATACATTCAATTAACAAGCTCAATTAACTTTCAGTTTAGGTGGTCATAATGTATAGAAAAGGGAGTGTTTTAAATGTTTATAGTAAATGTATCATACAAACAAAAGTATATGAAGTATATGCAATTTATGAATAAAAAAGTAACATCCAGGTACTCATCATTCAGCTTAAGAAATGGCATATTGCAAATACTTTAGAAGTCCCTTAGAATACTGCAGCAGTTACAGACACAAGCCATAATCCCATTAGTTTAAAACGATTACACACACACACATACATATTTTTATCTCACTCACTTCACAGCTCATTCTGACTCAGGAACAATGTTAACTCCGCCAATAGTAATTTAAGACTTTAAGTTGTTTCCATCTTTTAATTCTATCATCTTTGAGTTTGTTACTGCTTTGTATCGAGTCAAGTAAAACAAAGTAAGAGAGAGGTCAGGGAGAATTCCTATCTGCTTTTAACTGCTTTTCTCAAGAAAGGACCATCTCTGTTTTCTTGTGAGAACTGCCAAAGGCCTCAACTTTTCGATAAAAGAGGTTAACAAATGAGTCCTTCCTTTTTACCTAATGGTGCTGTCCATCACACATTGTCTCTGTCACAGAGTCCTTCCTTAGGGGAGGGCCCTTTGTCTCTTTTGTGTTAACCATTACCCTGATTTTCTTTGTAGTTTACAAAATGAATAGGAAGAATAAACTTAACTGTGAGAGAAGGATAATATTGGCATTACTACCTAAAGTCTCCTGAAAGAAGATGAAGTGTCTGACTCACTGCCTGAATTTACCTTCCCCCAGAATTTGCAAAAGCCCTTTTTGGGGATATCACTGGTAAAGATGACAAGTCATCTTGGATCAAAAAGATCAACACAATCAGAGCATTTGAAAGAGCTGTAATTTGGACCATGTACTTAATGTCCATCAGAAATAGCTTCAGAGAGGAAAGGCTGCTCTGTATTTTCCTTCCACACTCACAGTCATCTTCTGTTTTAGAAAGATTCCTGTAGGCCAATCTCAGCCTGGTTCTTAAGTCATAGGGACAGGATTCAGGCCACAGGGATCTTGGAATTCACAGTCATCAGCACACTTCTGTATCCTTCTGTATCTGCAGAGAGCTGTCATCTGGGGATCTTCCTTCATCATCGCTCTTTGGATTCCCTTCACTTCTCTCAAGTATTGAATCTCCTGATTGTAGTACCACATGACTCCTTTTTCTTTTAGTTTACTCTCTATTTGTTATTCCTTGAGCATAGTGAATATGTTATTGTAGCATCTATAAACACTTCACTCCAATGTCCTGAGTTCAGAGGATCTTTTCTACTGTCTTTTTTTTCCTGCTGAAAATACATATCCACCAGATATTTAGAAAGGGATGCATCAGAGGTCAATTTTTTGAAAAAAAAAAAAAAAAATCCTACATGCAGTTTTGAGGCTACAACATAATCTTAGAAGTGCTGTTTAGAAAGGCAGTTTGAAATTCCACTGAGTGGATACACCCCCATTTACCCAAACACGACCTTTTTCAGACATTTGTGTTGTTTTCTGTTTTCTCATGATTATGAACACTGCTACAATGAGCGAGCATCTTCGTGCATATGGATGTCCACTGTGGACCACGTTCCCTGGTGGGCATTGTAGAGAACCAGATGAAGACCAGTGGGCACAAAACAGGAGGGCAAAGGGGAGCAAAGTGTATATATTTATATTTATATGCGTGTGTGCATGCACTTAATGAGAACACATGATTGTCTCCCTAGAGTCTGGGATGCAATATGGCCTACCACAAAACCTAATTTCTCTCAGGCCTTTAGTTTATTACACATGCAAGTTTTGCATTATTTAAGTTTTGCATTTTAATACATAATTGTGATGGTTTTGACATTAAATAATAATCTCTTAAATTACTTCCTATCCATCTCATCTGGGGCATCAATTTTAGTTGCCATTTTTTCTGAGAATACCTCCACATTCATATCCTAGAGAAACCACCTCTCAGATTCCAGTCTTGCATCTAAACCTGTCAGTTGAACCCCTTCACCTGGAAGTCTGTCCTCTCCTCTTTCTGCCTTCTACCTCAAACTCACGATATTCAGACCCAAACTCATCACCCCGTCCCACCCCAGACCCTCGTCCCAGCCTGGAGGCCGGAGAAAATGCTTGTAGTAACAGTTAATGAGTTGAAAACTTTCCCTCATTGACGGTTTCTCACAAGAAAACTCAATGCAGATGACTAAACTACTGTCAAAGGGTTTCCATTATTTACTGCCCTGAGGGGAGAGGAGGGTGGCAGGAGGCCCATATCTATTCATCGAGTGGTTTAGAACACCCAGAGGACCCAGAATCTCCAGTGGTGACTTCTGGTTTATTAATCTGGAATGGGAAATAAGAATGGAGGGATGTACTGGATGATGGCAAGGAAGAGAAACTAGGTTTCCTTTGAATGAAACTTTATAGAAGGACTAGGCCAGAAGGAATTTAGTTGTTAATTCAGATTACTTTCTGCAATTTAAGTCTCAGTTTTCAAAGTTGTAAAACATTGTACTGAGTGCTTGATTATTATATTCAACAAGTATTTCTAGAATATTTGCTTTAGTGTTGGTACTAAGAATGGCACAATAACTGGGCATGGTCCCTGCCTTCGAGTTGCAAGTGGTCTGCCTGTGAAGTAGACAAGGAAAGAGGCAGTTGCAATATAATATAATAAGTACTACAGAGATATGCACAAAAAATGAGACTTTGATTAGATAGTGCTAACAAACTTCAGGGTGCTGTTCAAATAATGGTTTTATTATTACCTAAGTACTAAGCACTCCTGATCCCACACAGACCTCTTTAACCACAAATACTCTGGCTTTCCTGTTCTCCCACTGAGCCAGGAACACCTCTTGAATCCAAAGCCTTTTCTGAGTAAAATTGATGGTAGAATCTTGGCAGAAGGGGCAGGATGAAGTGATCTCTGAGATGACCTTCCCTCATACTGGGGCAGCAGTCATGAAATCAGATTAGCATGAACCCAGAGCAATCAATCCATATGCTCACTTGTGTCTCGTGGCACCGTCTAGCAAGACACTTTGTGTTAAACCAGTTTCATTCTCTTGGGAATCTGGACTGGAAAGCACCTTTATGAACTAGTAGTCACTAACAGGAATGGAAACTGAAAAGATGCAGAGTCAACCCATGAGAATCAGGAATATGATGGGTTGTAGCAGGAACAGGTTATAAGAAACAGAATCAACAAGAAGCAGAATCTACAAGTAACAAAAAAACAAATCTAGAAGAGGGAAAGACAAAGCAAGCCTGTAAAGAGGAGAGTGGAAGGGATGCACAGAAAAAAGCCATCTTATTACAGAGAAGGCTTAGTCCCACGAAGGCATTAACAGAATGACTTGCTAATTCTCTTCCCTCTTCCTTTCTCATGTTATCTTATTTTATGGAAAAAAAACAAAAGCAAAAAACAAAAACAAACCTCCAAAAGAAAACTGAAGGTTGCACTCTGGTGGCCTAGTGGTCTAGTACACCTCAGAGCACTCCCATATACATCCTAAAGTCCCAGGTTCAAGACCCAGGGTGGAGGAACAACCAATGTGAACAACTAAATGAAAACAAAGTGTTTTTTTTTCTCCCTTTCTTTTCGTGCCTGACTACCTACTCTCCTTCATTCCTGCCTCTATCTTTCCTTTAAAAACAAGTTAAAAATTAAAATTAGAACTGAAGAGGATACTTTATGCACACAAAAATCGTGTTCATTCTAGATAGTCTATTTGTTGACAGAATTATCAGACATGTTCCTTCTTTCATCATTTTTAAAAGCACTGCCTTCTATATTCAAAATCTAGAGAGAGAGATGCAACTCATTTTCATGATATCGCATAATACCTGATTCCTAGCTACCAGGTCATCAGTAAGCTTTCCTGATGAGAAATCCTAGCTATAATCAAGGAATATCTCCTAAGAATTCCTTGGAGAAAGGACTGATTCTAGGCCTCGACCATGAAATACACAAGATGAGCCCGAAGCACCTGACCGTGCCAGGAAGCAAGAAAGTGCTCAAAAAATAAAGCCCAACCATGGGAGAGTGTCAAAGGGACACAGGAGCCAAAGGAAAGCGCTCTCTGTGGCCAAATCTGGAAACAATTGAGCAATAAATACAAAGCAATATTAGATTAAAACCCAAAGTAATATAAAGACTAAAACCCAGAGTCCATTCTGACATAAATAAATGGGAGAGAAGACTTCCATATATTTCCAATAATTATGTGGCTATTCTGTCCTTGAAGTGGTGGAGCTTAATCCTCAAGGGTGGACTGCTCAGAGTGACTCCCAAAGAGCACAAGATGCAAAGCGACAAGGGGGAAATAGGAGTAACTTTCCAGGAGTGAGGTCTGACAAAGTCAGAAATTCCTCAGCCAAGTGATCAACATCAAAAATGATAAATCACATTGATAGTATGCACTTTTGATAAGAAGTGATGAAATGATACTTTATCTCTGTTCTTCTTCCTAAATAATATATAACTGCAGTCTAATCATGAGGAAGACTTCAAAGAGGGGCAGCCTGTGAAACACCTGACCAGTGGTCCTCTAAAATGTCAAAGTCATAAAAAACAAAATGTCTGAGAAACCGTCACAGGCTAGAATAGTGTAAGTAGGCATAATTAAATTTAATGCAACATCCTGGAGGGGATTCTAGACCATAAAAGGGACATTAAGCATAGATTAAGGGAATCTGAACAAAGCATGAACTTTAGTTACTAATAATATATCTGCATTGGATCATTAATTACAACAAGGTATCATACCTGAGCTTGCATAAGCTGTGAGTAATAGGAGAAAAATAGGTACAGGATATACGGGAACTCTGCACTATGTTTGTAATTTTTTCTGTAAGTCTACAACTGTTCTAAAATTAAGTTATTTTTAAAAAACAAAGAAGTTAAATAATAATAAGTTAAATAAAAAAACATCGAGCATTTGAAACCATTTTAATCTCTTTATATTTTAGTTTCAGACAGTAATCATTAAATTCCTCTGATAAAAGATGAGAACTGAAGAAAATTATCTCCCAAGCGAATTGCTAAGTAAGGCAAAAGGTACTATCTCATTATCAAACACTATCATTTCATTGGTGGATATCCTGCTAATTTCTCCTGAAGCAAAGGCTGTCAAAAATTCAAATGACCCTTGTGGGGAGTGAGGGGACGAATAAATGACGGTCTGATTCAACCATCAGGAGCCAACTCCCAGCAGTGAGACAAAATATGTAAGTCCTTCAGGAAGCACTCACTTCTCTAGTGACCCCCACAGCATTCACTCACCTATCCAAGTGATTGTTCTTATTCTCCGTCTTCATGAGTATGTTTAAAATATTCCATAAAGATGTTAAGGTAAGATTTTATATATTTTTGAAACTTTTTCCAATTTTGAAATAATTTCAGATTTGACGAAGTTACAAAAATCGTACAAAGAATTTCTGCACATACTTCACCAGGTTTCCCCGAATGTTCACATTTGGTATAGTCATAGTATGATGATCAAAACCAAGAACTTAACTGAAAGCAGTACTATTAACTAGTCTACAGACTGTATATGTCACCAGTTGTCCCACTGATATCCTTGCTCTGCCCCCAGGTCCCACATTGCACTTAGTCACCTTGTCTCCTTGTCCTCCCAAGCTGGGGCATTTCCTCAGTCTTTATCTTTCAAGCCCTTAACAGTTTTGAAGAGTCAAAGTGAAACAGTTAACCTAGGAGGTTGATGACAGTCTCCCCAAAACTGTTTTATTAAAGATAGGCCTTCAGATCTTGTCAGGACTTCTTCAGGGAAGAGCCTTGATATGGGTTTCACTCCTAAATGACCCTGTAACCTCAAACGAGTCCTCAGAAGGGGCAGGAGGTGAGTGGGAAAGTGCCTGGGCAGGGGCAGGACAGAGCCCCACCAGGATTGCAGACAGATTTTTAATCTGCGCTCTCCTGAGGAAATGCCAAAGAACCAAGTTTCTAGAAGCCTAGAAACCTCACCTAATTGGTAGGCACTTTTGAGGAAAGGAAGCATGTTGTGGCTAAGAGTGTGTCCAAGTTCACTCACCCGGGTGTGGTAGAGTCAGGCTGTCAACTCAGGGCTGTGTGAGCAAAGTCCAGACACATCCTGGAGCTGAGTAGGGGCCACGGTCTTCAATATCCCAGAATTTTACATCAAGCATAGAATGTCAAGACCAAGAAAGGGATCCCTGTCTTCCATGCTTGCTCCATTTTGTGAAGCAGTGGCCTGCCCGCCGGTGCCCGAGATCCTGGAGCTCCAGAGTAAAGGCCTCCAGAGGCCCTGCAGTAGAGCTGCATGGTGCTATACCGCCATCTAGTGCTGAGAGTAACTAAGTACAACCACGCTATCCCTGACTCAAGTCACCACTATTCGGAGTATAACTAATAATTTACCAGAAGCTGACAATCTTGAAGAAGTCATTTGCCAAGACTCAACTAGCTACTCTAATTTCAATATGACAAGTCTGTGCAGCTTAGTGGGAAGAGGAAGATGGACCAGGACAGAATAACTTCTCTGTTCTTACTCATTTCGATTGCTCAGTCTCTGAATGTCCCTGAATCTTATTTTCCTCGTATTTAAAAAATGGTTAATAATAACTAAATTTATATGTATTGTAACATACCAATATGAACACTGGACTCACAGCAGACTTCCAATAAACCTGTGTTCCTTGTCATTCTCCTCTCTACTTCTCTCTGCACAGAGAATTTCCATGACAACCTAGAGTAATAAAAATGGAAGGGACAGTTCATGAGAAATATAACATTTATCCAAAAATGAGGGCAAGCTATAAACTCCAAGGCTATATTGCATTGTGGCTAGAGCCAGGTGGCTTAGGACTGCCTTTGTTTGAACACCAGTTCTTCCAGTTGCTAGTTTTCCCATCTGTAATACAGAAATGATAATAAAGAGAACTACTTCCTAGGGCTGTTGTGAAGATTAAATAAATATCTGCAAAACGCTTAGACTTGAAAGCCTTTGATAAATGTATCATTGAAAAAATTTCTTAAGTCCGGAGTTAGCATTAATTGTTTTATAAAGTGGTACATATTTCTAGTCCTTTTGAAGGTTACTATTCCATTATTGTGTTAGCCCATACACACACACACACACACACTCACACACACACACACACACACACACACACACTCACACAATCCTCACATACTTACTGAGTCTGGGACCTGTTTGATTGAGTTAGATTCCTGGGCCACACCAAGACAGAGCAGGGCCTGAGCAGCCTACCTGAGTTTCACAAAAGCTCAAACAGGTCCAAGAGCTGCATATTTCTGACAACCTGAAACTTCCATCATTATGAAATACCTCTCGTCCCTTTTACTTTAGCAAAGCTTATTTTGTAATCTGCTTTGAGTGGTAAATGCACCAGCATCCTCTTGGTTAATCCTTGCAGAAAAGTCAGTTTCCATCCTTTGACTTTCAACCTTCCTGTATCCTTATATTTACACAGTATGCTGCTTTAATGTCTCATAGAATTAGGTTTTGTCCTTTATTCAGGCTGACAGTAGTATCATTAAATTCTAATATTTAGTTCACTTATTCTTGATTTAGATATCAATGCATTTCAGCTTAAATCTACCTCCTTACTGTTGGTTTTCTACTTGTTCCTGTCTGGTCTATGATTTTATCCTCCTTTCCTACACTCTTTCAGATTTTTTAAACATTTCATATCTAATAGCTTGTTAGCTGAATATTCTTTTAGAAAATATGATGGAAATTGTTTATTAATTTCTAACATAAAGTAGCACCTTACAATTTCCATTTTCAAGACAACTCAAGGACCTCAGAATACTCAATTCCATTTACTTCCCATCAGATTTATGTGCAATTTTTATCATGCATTTTACTTTTATAGATTTAGGATCCATATTCTCTCAGATTTATATATGTATTTAACCTTTCCATTACTCTTCAATTACTTTCTCTGCCTCCAAGTAGTGACCTATGATCATTTCCTTTCTCAAACATCCGTTGGTATTGTCCTTTGGTACTTTTGCTTTCTGTGGTGACAAATTGTTTCCATTTGTCTGAAAATGTCTTCTGAAGGATGCTTTTGCTGCATATAGTCTTCCTAGTTGGCTCTTTTCTTTAAGCCTTTGAAAAATATCATGTTATGTATATTATTGTTTCTTTGAAAGTGATCTTTATTTTCCAGAGCATGACTCAAATTTGCCTGTTTTTTAGAAGTAAAGTACTATGAAGTAATTAGGTGTGATTTCCTATTTAGAGGTCAATCGCTCAATTACTTTCACCAATTTTGGAAAATTCCTCAGCCATTAACTCCAGATATTAGGTCTACTCTTTTCTCCCCCCGCATCCATGCCGATATTTTCTGACCATTCAGTTCACTACTTTTTTCTTAAATTGTGACTATAAAAGCCATCTTGAGTTCTGAAATTCATCCATATTATTTTTCAATTCCAGTTCCTTTCTTAATGTAGTTTCAAGTTCTCTGCTGAAATTTCTCCACATGGTCACTTGTCTCCGTCAGATAATACTAAATATATGAATTTTCTGAGACTCTAAATATGTTTATCTTTTCCCATTTTTAGTCAAATCTCATGCTTTTGTGACCCTAGTTATTTGATTAACAGACTGAAAAGGGTATAAATTTTTGAGAATTTCAAGATGTTATCTCCATGCAATTTATTGGTATTCACTGGATTTAATTTTGCTTCTGACTTTCCAGCACCAAACTGGGAGAAATTGCTACACCTCATGAAATAGGTTATGCTTTGAAGCTTGGCTGCAGTCTTTGAAAGGACAGACCCACTTTAGTTAACCTTTACGCAAGGAGCAGCCCTTTTGGGTCCCAAGAAAGCCTGGGATATTTAAAGGCCTCTTCTCCTTGAGAAAACTCTAATTTTTGCACTCTACGTGTCTTCTAAAAATTCTGTTCAGCTTCTCTGCCACTGTACTTGAATCAGCAAGTGCTCTGAGGGGAAGAAGGGGTACCAAATGGAGGTCTCAGTTGTCGAGATGTTGGACCTTCCTTTCTTGACAGCTCTCTGCTGCCTTAGGAAAGATAAATATTCGGATTTTTCTAGTTTTCTGAGCAAAAGGGTTAGTGCAAAACAAGCTAATCACCTGTTCTGGGAGCCTAACTCTTCACCAGTTTTATTTGATTAATTAATTTTAAAGAATTCTCATTCTCAAATAAAATAGACTTGAGCTCAGATCTTGAGTCTGTTGCTTGGAACCACATTAAGCACGTTAAGCAAGCGGGTTATGGAGCATCTTTGAATCTTAGTGTCCTCATCTAAAATGGCAGTAACATCATACTGTCACATTGAGGTGTTTAAGGACTTTTTCAAAACAGAGGCATAGCACTTAGAACAGAGAAATATAAACAATGCTGTATGTTCAAATGTTAATAACCATTTTAAAAGCACTAATATGAAAGCAATAGAAATTTTATTACCTGTATAAATTGACACATAATGGCAGCCTCTCTATATACCCTCTATGAAAAAGTGCTAATTGGTAAAGGCGCTCTAGGGGTCTTCATTTTTCCAACTTTCTTAATATTTCCAACTTTCCTATGGCTTTGAAACACTTGGGTGGATTGCTACACCTCATGAAATAGGTTATGCAAGCGTTGCTATGTTCATTTTGGAAAGGAGATCAATTTAGAATTCAGTATTTAGAACTTAGCAGTAGGATCCAGGAAGGAAACTTTAGCAAACGGCTATGAATTGACCCCCCTGGACTAGTGCCTGGATGGCTTCTCCCCCGAGTACAATGGGACATACATAACTAAAACCTTAGAGGCAAGTGCTGGTAAAGGAAGGTACATCTTCAGCTTTGTCCCCATTTGAGGGCTGAGGCTTCATTGCTGGGAAAAGATTTCACTTCCTAAGGCTCTTGGAAAGTAAGGAAGCTCCAGGAGCTTGAAATAGAAACCTGAATTATTCCAGGATCTCTCTATAAGAAAACCTTTATTTCAAAGATTCCATAGTACGGTTTGCTTCACTTGCAAAAAAAGCTTGCATTGCATTTCCATCCAAGAAATATCAACTTACTGTTTTTGAAAGTTTTGTGTACGTGTTTTTAAATGCTACTGTATTATACATGCAAAACTCTACTAAGAAGGTAGATTTCATACTGTGTTCTTACCATAATTTGCTAAAATTCAAATAAAATTCTTAAGCATTTAAAAAAATTTAAATATAGGACATCCAAAATATTACTTATATGTAAGACATAAAATGCAGCACACATGCTTTGTACCACCATGCAACCAGTTTTTCACTGGCCCTGGTTATAGTTGGAGCACATGATGCCATGTGGGGAGGTGAGTGAGCAACCAGTCAGGACCCCAGCTGGAAACACATTCCAGGTGTAGTTTCGCAAATCTTGCAAAACAATTCCAGATACAACAGGTCTTCAAGTCAGACTTACACCAGACAAGTACAGAAAGCTAGTGTGTAAATCAGCGCTTCTCAGTTTTTTAACAGTAAAGACTCCGCAGTTGAGGCTACAAACATGGGCTTTTCTCCCACTGATTTGAAAAGCCAAATTTCAATAGGGCTAATGGAGCCAGAGGTAGAGGAGCGATTTAGGATAATGCTGAGTAGTGAAAATGTCTCCGATTCTTCAGCACTCAGCATCACTCTCCCCTCATATAACCCAGCCCACTTCCCCAACACGCTTGACTAGAAAGTCTAGTCTCTACTGTGATGTATGCAGTAACGGGAGAAGTCCTCGGAAGTGCTTTAACCCACACATCCATCCTCCCTGTTGCTAGACACCATCTGGCCTAGGGAGAAGTGTCTGGGCATTGGTGTCGCTCTTTTGCCATCTGGAAACCATCTCCAAGTTCCTACTGTCCTTAAGCACTGCCTGGCCCAGTTTGGTCACAACTGGTCAACCGCATGGATACTGGGCTGTGTTATTTGGCAAAAACTGAAAGTGAGGCTAATGTGAGGGATTTAACAATGCAGGGAAAATAAATAAAACTGGCTAACACATTCCAGTGTTCTTAGAATCCTTATCCACAGCCCTTCATGGAGGAATCAATGACTAGCAGGCATCTTTCTCCTTAGATCAGCCTGCAGCTAGGATGCAAAGGCCTGTTTATTCCCTACAGGTGGGTCTTTCCTATATGCTGCTCCACCCTATGAATTGAGCCTCATAATTGTCTCCGTATTCTTACTCTGCCTACCTGCTCTGTTTTAGGATCTGATCCAGGAAGAATTTCTTCTAACTTTGGCAGTTTATTTGTTTAGCTCCCAAGCTTAAAATCCAGACCCTCCCTCTAGAGCAATGACTCCCTCGGCCATCAACAAGCCGTCCCTAAGCATGGACCAATACAGTGTACAAATATACCGCAGTTCATTCTGCTGAACATGTCAGTTCTAATTTTCTCCTGTTATAAGCAATGCAGTAAATGTTAGCTAAATTTCACAATGCAAGATATCCTTTTAAACTTCTGTTGATTCAAAGGGTATGCACATTTTCAATCAGTCATTCCTACTGAATAACTACTGAACACTCTTCTAGGACTAGGAACCTAATAAGGAACATAAACTTCATACTCCCAACTTCATTGCCCCCATATCTTGTGGGAGAGACAAATAAGAAAAGAAATGTAAACTAAAAGTATTAAATGCAATGAGTAGTGCTATCAGGGAAAAAACTTCCTGAGGATACCACATTTTGAATGAACAATTTTAAAAGTCCTGAAGCTGGAAGGAGAGTGCTGGGATTGGCAGGCCAGTCGAGTTTGAAAAAAAGGTACTGAGAAGGCACAGATTGAGAGAGTGCAAGGACTCAGCCTTTCAGGATTCTGTAAACCATGTTAAAGGTTCTGAACTTTATTCTAGGAACAATATAGTAACACTGAATAAATCTGAGTATCTGATACTTGCTGGAAATGCTATATATACTATTTTACTGAAGCTTCAAGACCAAATTTTAGTCTCTTATTAATCTGATAGTTTTAATTTATTCGTTACGTTTATTTTTCATGTTTAGTTGTGTTCCCCCAAATTTCATATTGAAATCCAAACCCCAATGTGATAGCAGTAGGAATTTAGGTTCTAAGAAGGGCAAGGCGGGTGTAACCCTCATGAGTGAGATTAGTGCCCATGTAAGAAGAAACATGAAAGAGCTTGTTTCTGCTCTATTCTCTACCATGTGAGAAAACAGAGACGGCCAGAAAGGACCTTCACAAGAACCTGTTGACCTTGGACTACTTAGCCTCAAGAGCTATGAGAAATAAATGTTTGTTGTTTAAGTCGCCCAGTGTGTGATAATTTATAAAGCAGCCTGAGCTGACCAAGACAGTATCCTTGCTTATATCCTATTGGGGTGTTGTCTATTTTTTTCTTTTTTCCTAATTGAATTTAAGGCTTATTACCTCTTTAATCTTTTTCCAAATAGTTGATAATGATATGTGCCAAAGTATTATATACATAGCAACCTTTTCTTTGAGAGATTCTGCCATAAATATATTTTCTCACCTGTAACTACTCATTTATATTTTCTAATGGTATGTGTGCATTCAATAGCTGATAGTCTAGCATGATGTCTTAACTGGCATCTATAAACAGAAACCTAATTTCACTTTCAAAGGTTAACCAGTGATCCCTGAAACGGCACCTTTATGTTTAACCCACACCAGGGTGCATTCCCCATGCAGCTCACGGATTAGGGTCCAGTGACTGGGTGCCTGGGGGAACAACTGAAATGAACAATTAAATGAATCAAATGCTTCTTTCTCTTCTCTCTTCATTCCTGTCTTCCTTTCTTCCTTTAAAAAATGTAATTAAATAAGGTATTAAAATAAAAAATAAATGGCATTTGTACCTTAAACAGCTTAGAGAATAATTCACAATGTTTTTCTAATCTTCTATACTGTTCTATAAAAATGTTAGTAGTACCACATATAACTTTATAATACATTTCATGTGAGATAAATGTTCTTCCATAAGTTCTTCCATTTTCCTATGTTCAATTTTAGTTAATTACCCTATAAGAAAATCACTCCTTTCAAATGAAATACTGAATTGGCTTTTGCAAGTATTTTTAAATAAACTACTGGTGTTTCAGACTTGAAAACTAGGATACAGTCATCTGGAATGCAAAGAGGTAAAAACAACCTGAAAGACTTCTACTTTTCCCAACAACTGCTATAATTTACACAGGTATTTTATAATGGGTACATTATGAAAGAGTTTTAAATAAATATTTCACAAGACAGATTACCATAATTGATATTTTATTTTTAAAAAATTACAGGGAGTGATTTCCAACATATCTTATTTATAAAAGTACTGCCTGTATCAAACATTAATTTATATCACTGTTAATTTCATTGAAGAGCTGCCTTTTTTTAAGGTACTAATTCCAATTGATGGGATATATGCCCTAAAAATAGAAAGTTTCCATTATTTATCCAAACGTCAAAGTGTGAGAAGCAATAATTATTGCTTGAAGCTGGGCAAGATGCTACTAGCACATTTCTGGTAAATAATATTCTTTATTAAAATCTATGAGGTCATTACGTTTAAAACTTTCAGGATAATTCACAGAAAATAGTATATTTGTTCAAATTATACACTGAAGGGCTGGACTACTAGTTATATACATTTACACGTGAAGCAGCTCTTTAAAGAAATAATATGCACAAATAGGTCTGTCTTGGTATAATACACATAATTAAAATTAATCAAATCTAGAAGACCAATATTGTTATACTATGTTCTGTTAGAATCTTTTTTAAAAAATCACACATTTAGTATTACGCTTGTGCTTAAAATATTCATATGCATGAGAAGCTTAAAGAAAAAAAACACCTCTGTACATGATGATGAAAAGAAAGTAATAAATTTTTTTTTTTAAATTGCACTGTTATTTAAAACACTTTCCTAAAGTCAGACCTCCCCTTCGCAGATGGCACAGTTTCTAAGGTTTAATTGGCAACCTGGGGAGGACCCTCTGGTATTAGTGAAGTAAAGAAGGTGGTGATGAAAGACCAAGCTGATGCCATTAGTCCAGGCCTTTGGATTGCACTGGCATCTTCACCTGCATCTTCTCCGCTTTCATCTTCAAGTCCATCATCCATAAGACGCTCCTTTCAAACAAGAAAAACAAAACATATCATAAGTTATATGACTAGTTAAATTAATTCATGACAGAAAAGGAGAGAATTACAGTCTTCCTTTTAGAAAGAAGGAATAGAAAGATGAAATAGCACATATCAACATTATATCGCGTCATTAAATATCTTTTTGTTAAGTCCAAAATTGATAAGTTCTTCAGTGTTTAAGTTCAAAGGAATAATTCCCAATATAATACAAGGAATTCTCACAATGTGCATTATTTTCTTCTAGGCTTTTTTAGGAAATATAATGGTAGTTCTTTCCACTGAATTCTAATACATGACCGACTCAGTATTATATTCTAAGTTCCACTGAATGAAACATCATAATTTAAATGTTAATTTTTCTTCAGGTGCCATTCCATAAAGACTTCTGGAACACACTAAGATTCTTTTATCATGTTGGTCCTATACACTTCTGAGGAAACATCTATATTTGAAGTATTCAAGCCCTCATTAACGTACCATTTCTTCCAGTTCTAGATTGTTTGCATTTTGCCCATCGTTGTTAACTTCGGCATTATTATTGGGGGCCTGTTGCTGACCTCCTTCCTGCCTAAAAGGAAACCATCCAGCTTGGTGTCTATTCAATAAAATAAAGAGAAGAGAAAGTAAGTTGCAATTATTTTTACTGGTAACACTGTAAAACAGGAGTGTCAAGAGAATAATGATTAAAACTATAATAAATGAAAAGGCAATGTTCCAAGGAACTACCACTCTCAAAGCAATGACAGCAAAGCAGGACTCAATTTAAGTCTAAAACTCTACCATGTTTCACTGCTCTATGCTATACAGGGTCATAAAATCCTTTTTAATATTTTTCAAAATGAGATTCAACTAGATATTTGTTTGCCCCTTGGAGAATTCTGGGGCAAGTAAAAGTCTAAATAGGAAACAAAATCTGACCTACCTCTACAGGACATCCTACTGATATCATTTAAAAGGACCTCCTTTGTAAAAGTACATCATATAGTTTCTTCAAATTCTAAATAATTAAAAGAGCATTTTTAACTGCTTTAATAATTTCTATAAAAGAGAATAAAAGAAAAATCTGCTTCTAGACAATTCTGATAAATATTCTTATTCAACATGAACCTGCTTTGGCTTTTGGTGACAGATACCGGAAGCCCAATATTCACAGTTCTTCACTTAACATTCACTACAGAGCACCTATCATATGCCAGATTCTATCTGAACAGTTTTAGGATATAATTAAAAGAAATCACATAAAGTTCAGAAATATCACTCACAAATAAACCAGTAGCATGGCTCCCATTACCATGATAAATCGACTAAAAGAGGAATAGAAGTATACAATGCTAAGGAGAATTGCAGCTCGTGAGAATGTGTACATCCAGTCTAGCCAGTCTCGATTGAAGTCTTCTTCATTTAGCACTGGACCTCCCTGGGCATTCATCTGAACATTTTCATTCATGGGTCGATTTTCTTGGGCCGCTAAGTTCGGAGCTGGTGGGGGTTCTTCTCTAGGAACATGTGCCAAATGGAGAGGCTGTGAAGCAGCAGGCTGAGCTGGGATAGCATTTGATGTGGCCTGAGCTGAAACCGCAGCTTGACTGAATTATTCACCAAAACAGAGTGAAAAGAAAAAAAAAAAAAGATCATAATATGCATATTTTTCAGAACTACCTAGGGGCCACATGTATTTTTCATAAAGCTAGTATGCACTGTGTTATGACTTCTGTACCACTGTTCTTAGGTAAGCCCAAATCCCAGGGGAAAACAGGAGCCAACAATGATGGTAGAAGTAGTTCAGGAGAGGATGCTCTCGGGCTGGGAAACTATGGTGGCGGAAGGAAGGGTGGAGGAGATGAGAACAGCCACGTTAATCACTATTGTTTTCTTTCTTTCACTAGTTTATAAGGTCATTCCTGATTTTTCACTAACGTCCCTTGGTTACTCTAGCGGAGATGAAAATTCCCACACACACCAGCTCTAAGAGCCGTGTGTTTTAAATATTTATCTAAAAAATGTACATAAATTATCTCCCCACTTTTTCACTGTCAGTGATAAATTATTTGAATTGCTATTCTTCAAGTATTAACCAGCTCCACGTCAACACTCCCTCAACGCCAGAATCAGCTTTTGGGAAGTCCTACTGGGACTACTAGTACAGTTCCTTGCCAACCTATGAAGAATTATGGTTCTGAAGTTTGCTTATAACTGTTTGAAAGTCAGAATAAATTTTCTTGAAAAAGATTCCTAGCTAAACATTTGGGGTTTGCTTGAAATTGTATGGCATAGAGGGGAAAATTTTGTAGCATAAGATAACCATGAATTGATAAATGCTGAAGCTGGGTGATGCATATTTAGGGATTCATTTTACTATTATCTCTACCTTCTTATTTGCTGAATTTTCTCTACAATAAAAGTCTAAACATCAAAATCGTAAAATAAAACAGAAGTTTCCCATGGTTCACAACCTATAAAGCCTGTATGCTAATACTTTTTCTTAGCACAGGGCTTTTTAAAATTCCCAAACACTGCCTAACTCATGGATATTCTGACTCATGGGAGAGTTATTTCATTAAAGATAAAAGCTTAAGGCTCAGAAGTTAAATGAGGCACATAAGATTATATGATTTAGAAGCAAGCCACAATAAGCCCCATTTATCTTACACAGTTCTGAAGCTTATAAATGATAAAAGTGTTGTAAAGTATCTAGCAGAGTACTGAGCACAAAGTAGTCACTCAAATGATAATCATTACCGTGGCAGAGGTATAAACCCTGGAACTAAGAGAGCATTCCCACATGAGGTACATAAAGCAGTTTAGCTTTAGGGGAAAGGTCTCAAGGAAGAATAATGATACAGACTTAACACTGTAAGCCAGAGACTCATCAGCTATTTTGGGGGGTGGGGAACGATTGATTATGTGTTAGAAAGTTAACCTGGCAATGACACATAGTAAAGATCCTGAAGGGTGAAAGAGCAATTGCAATAAAGTGAATCTAAAGTAAGAAAAATTTGAACAAAATGTTAGAAAAAGATATGGAGAACAGAAACTAAAAACATATTAACTCATCTTGGTAAGTTGCTGGGATGAGAGATAACAGAAACCAAAATCAAAGCTGATAAGATTAAAAGCTTTTAGGATGATTAAGAAACACAGTGCCATTGACAAAGTCAGGAAGGAAAACATATTTAAGAGGCTGGTAGAGTCAAATTTTAGACATTCTGAATTTAGTGAAAAGGCAAATTTCCCTAGGAAAATCTTCCAACAATTAAGTAGAGATAATAAGATGAAGTATAGGAGATGCAGAATGGAATTCATCCACAGAGAACTAATAATAACTAAGGACACAGAAGAGAGAAACCCAAGAGGACTGACCCAGGACTGAAATCTGTCTTTCCTACCAGATTAAGTGCTGTGAGACACATGACAGATACACATAAACAAAGGATTTTTCCATTTTAAAAAGATGAAAAAAATGGACTACACGGGACACAAAATTAATGATCAAAAAGATAAAAGGAATGAGAGGACAAAAGAATCAGAGAAGGAAGAAGAAGAATCTATTAAAGAGAAGCTTAAAAGGTAAATGAATACACAGGAAGTCCAGAAAATTAATGGCTGAGAAACTATGTTCAGTGCTAAAATACTCCATGCTGACCAGAAGCAAGACTTAGAAAACACGGGCAGTCCTGAGAGCGAGAGCGCGTTTACCACAGCTGAGCTCTACATCAACATGAGCTTCCTTGACTCAGGACTTTTCTATGTCCTTTTTCATTCGATTTCCTATCTCTTTATGTAAGATTTGTTGCCTTCTAGAGAAACTTTTCCTAATTTTTTTCCTCTTAAATAGATTAAATGTTTTTATTAAGGAAAGCATCCGAATACTACTAAATACAATTAAGGGAGAAAAGGGAGAAGCCAAGAGTAGGTCTAGTTTATGTGAACTGGATGTCAATCTATTTTCCTTTAACCAAATAATTCAAAATGAAGCATCTGTTAAAATATTTGTGAACCCCTTCTCATACTTTTAATCAATTGCATTTATCATTAAGTGAAATCAACTTACTTAGGATGAAAAAGAAAATAAAGCAGTGAGAAAAAAGAAGAACTCGAACTAACTTACTATTGCATATAATACTGCTGCGCATACATCTGCTGCCACCACAGAATCTGCAGTGGGCTGAAAGCAGGATACACTGGGAATCCAGCTGGGACAGCCTGCCCAGGAAGCTGGTTGTCAACATTTCTGTAATAAAGACATAAAGAAGAGTCTTTCAGTGCTCTAGAAGTCGAAAGCATTTCTCTAAGTTTTCATTTCTGGAGTACAAGTCATCCATTGACAAAACGAATTAAATCTCACTTTTAAAAAGAAAAAAATTACCATTATTCTTCAAATAAGACATTATGGCTTATATAAACTAAGCTTAACCTCAAGAATACAGAATAAAACTTCAGTCCTGTTTTAACAAGAAAACAAATCATCTACAACATGTGTGGCAAGACTAGACATTTATTATCTTCTCACTGTAGCACAAAAGGGCAAAAATAATTCAGTTTTTAAGTGCATTCTCCTTAAGAATCAGAATCCTAAAATAAACTTTGTCACAAAATATTTTAAGGAACAGGGAGCTAGTCAAATGATATTTTACATTAGTAATAAAATACTGTTAAAAACAAACCAGTTATCAGCTATAATGTAAGAAAATGAGCATTACAAAATATCTATAAAATACTGTTTTGTTAACAAACCATAATTAGCATTTTTTTCATGTATAGGATAGACTTTTACTGATTCAATAAAATTTGTGGAAGGTCGCATATAACTTCTCTATGCCTCAATTTACGTATCTACATAGTAGAATCCTCCTTATGAGGTTTTAGTCTGAGTCTGCAAATGTTAGCTTTTATTTTTACTTTCCCCTACTCCTAACTCTAAACACAACTCCAAAGTGTATATCTGAGATTTATAGAAATTTACATACATTAAGGGACAGACACATAAGTAAATGCAGTATCTGCGAATGTTCTCTTATTCTACTTGAATTTTACTCATACTACTTGAATTTTATCTTTAACTCATTTAAGGTTAGTCTACCCAGAGTGAGACAAAAACAAATTCATGAACTGTACTTTTAAATTGGTACTAACTGATAATAAAAACCTAATTAAGGTGTGCCCTGGTGGTCCAGAGCAGCCAGGGCACAGACCATGTAAAGCCAAGGGACAAGAATCCATGACCTGGGGCCAAGGGAAACCATCATAAAAGGAACAAATGGATTTAAGTGCTTATTTCTCCTTTCTTTTCCTTCCTACCTGTCTGCCTGCCTTCCAAAGAAAAACAAAAACCTAATTAGGTTAGACTAAACATAAGCAAAGTTGAGATTAAGTAAGGCACCAACTCCCTACATAATACCTGAACTTTCTGAAGGGTTGCTCGGGCAGCAGGGGAAGGGCTGTACTCAGAACATAAAAGGATCTTCTAAATGAAGGATGTCAACCTCTTTGAATACTGATTTAATCAAAACAACTATAAAAAGGTATCTGAAACAATCAGGGAAAATGTAACATGAGCTGGGTGTTAAAAGATAATAATTTTAATTTTGTTGAGTGTCCTAATGGTAGTGCAGCTAAAATTTTTATACTCTACATCTGTCATATCTGTTGCAGAAATATACAGTGAAGTATTTACAGATGAAATTATATGATGGTTTTTTTGTTAAAACACTCCCGCCCAAGAAATAAAAGGAGCAAGAGGTAATAAATGAGGAATGGTAGTCTGTTAATAATTGTTGAATGAGGGTAAATAGGGGTCCATTTGAACATTTTCTACTTTATGAACATTTAACAGGTCCAATAAATTTTTAAATAAAAAATTAATTAACATCTCAACATCTTAACTCACATCTCAACAACGGACTGATTCAATGGCAATCTACATAATGCAATATTGTGCATTTGATAAAAATGGGAAAGTGTGTATTATTATGGGGTGGTAATATATTTAATAAAAATGTAGGCTATGCGCATATAGGAAGTATGTGACTATTTGTGGTAAACATGCACACCCTTTTGTAGTTCACAAACATGGATACATGTATACACACGCACACATTCACATACACACCCCACATGTGTAAGCACAGTTCATCTCTGGAATGATACAGGGAAATGGGTACAATGGAGGCCTCTGAGGAAGGCAACAACAAAGTTAGGACACATAAGAAAGAAACTCCTGTATACTTGATTTAAAAAATTATATCTTGCAGGTATAAGCTCTTAGAAAATAATGTAAAAAAAGACATTGCCTGTTTACTTTCTTGTCTCTCTACCCAGACTGTGTCCCTAAGAACAGTCAATGTGCTTTACCCAGTATTATATCTCCAGCATTTAGCATAATAAATGTGTTAAACTACTTCATATGAAAACAAGAAACCTGATTACAAATAAATATTTACTCTCCTAGCTTATAAATTGAGTTAATTTTTCAACATTAAGTGTAAACATAATGTTAACATGGTAAAAATTACAACTTTATTAAAGAAGATCATTTGCAAAGCAAAGAATAATAGAAACCTTAAATGTTAATAAACAGTTCTTCAGATTACTGAACAGTCTTTTACTGTTTTTCTTTCAAATTCTTTAATCTATATATAATGTTTTTTAATTAAAAACAAGTAAGTTTTATTTTTGGGGGTGGAGGACTGTTTCTTGTTTTGGTTTGCTTTTTGCAAAGAGTGAAACAGCAAAAATATTGGGGAAATGTTGCCTATTTGGAATGTGCAGTATCTCTATCTCCTCATAAAATGCCATATTCTTTATGCAAGGAAAACATGGCCCTGGGAAAGACATGATGCTATATACATGGGACAAGAGATCATTTAATGGCAAAAATTCTGAAACGGTTTTTTCCTTTTCAGATAGTCTACACCGTTTAACACTAGACAATAAAAACTAAACACATAAAAAGGAGGCAAGAAAGTTTACAAGAACACATGAAAATGATGAGTTCAAACAGATTATGACAAAAATTAAGAACCTGAAAGACAGTCACTCATAAATATATACTTTAAAGCTACACCTAAAGATATTAATTAGTATTCTTTAGGTTAAGAATTATAAAGGAGAACAGATAATAAAAGAAACCAGAATCATCAGGATAATAATCAACAACCAGGAATAAATCTCTTCATAAAAACCTGTTAAATCTGTATTTCTTCCCCTACCACACTTCATACACACATGCAACAACTGCATGAATTCTTTCTTTGTTCCCAGGACATTAGCCTTTTGCAAGACTTATCACTTGCTCTGTTCTCCCTCTTGAAATTCCCACAAAAATTAGCTCAAATGTTACCACCTATGAAGCCCTCCCCATCCCTCCAAGCAGAGGAGGTCACTCCCTCCTCCAGGTTCCCCCAGCTCTTTCCTTGTCAAGGCCATGACAGCACATCAGCAGATGGTAATATATTTGCCTAGCTAACCTACTTCCATTGAGGGCAAGTGCAAAATTAATCTTCCAATCTACAAGTGCCAAACGGACAGCAAATTCTAAAGTAACGTTTTATTGAATAAAGTCATAAGTTAGAGGAAAAGAATATTGAAACAAATAACAAATGATAGGCAATATGGCCTCTTCAATAAGACTGATAAGATCATGGACTTTCGAGTCAAATACAGATTTGAATTCTAGTTCTGCTACTAACTTCTATGAATGCAGGCAAGCTACATAACCTTTAAGCCACCTTCTTCTCACCCATAAAAGAGGAGAAACCTCAGAGACCTCAGAGTTGGCATAAAGTTCAATGAAATAAAGTGTTTAATATAATGTCTAGCTTGTGCTAAGAACTCACTAAGTACTCATTATTAATGTTTCTACATAAAGAACCATCACAAGCAATTTTTTAATATCAACAACCCAAAAAACATTTCTCTAAAGCAAAAGAATGTCTATCATGTCTCAAATTAAAAAAGGACACCCTAATTTACCACATTGGCAAGTACATATCTGTAGAGGTATGGGGTAGCAAGCTCTTTAACAACAACTGTATTGGGAGAGCAAATTAATACAACTTTTTCTTATGGTAATTTTGCAATAATATTTAAGAGTCTCAAAAGGTTGTACAGAAGGAAAAACTTAAACTATTCAAACATTTATGGTCAAAGATTGCCCCAAATCTTTTCTCTTCTATAGCAGGTTATACACTCTGCCATACAATGTCAGAGCTGTCGCATGCCAACTCATACTGGATCAGAGTCAACTGGGAAAATTCAGAAATTTAGTGAGCAAACCCTCAGCATCTTGAAATCAGCCATGGTTAAAGTATTTTACTCCAGAGAAATCAGCAAATGCTATAAATTAGCTCTGCCACCCACTAAACCCCACAAACACCACAAAAAGTCACTTGTTAATAAGCATTTACTTACTAGCACAGCACTGGTAATCTGGCAATTCCTCCCCATCCCAATGTTGCTGAGCATGGCCAGGTGACTTGTTCTGACCAATGGTGACACTAGCCAGTGTTAGTGAATGTGACATCTGCAGAGATGTTTTATATATGCTCAGTGGTTTTTTTTCCCAACTCTTCATTGCTGTCATTTGATACTAGTAGGCGATGGCCTAGGGACTTACTGGTCCACAGAGAATAAGTAATAAGAACAGATCTGAACTCAATATATAGCCTGAAGCAAAGCTGTCCCAAGTGACTAGCAGTCCCATGAGCTAGAAAAAGAGAGTGTGTTGTTGTAAGCAACTGATTTTGTGGTCATTATTCAGTAAAAACAGCTAAATATATTCTTCAATGGTAGAGCACGGAACAAATTGGTATATTTCACATAATGAATAAACATACAGACTAATTTAAATATTATAGATTTACATTTGATATAGAAATATGTCCAGGTTACAGTATGTTATTTTTAAAACATTTACAAAAGAGAATAAATAGTATATTTCAATTTATTTTTAATTAATTTTATTGAAGAAACATAGTATCATAACAATACGCAGATTTATGGTGTGCATCACTGCAAAGCAACATCTGTATGCAATACATAAAGTATATTTTCACCAGTCCTGTTCTTCCGTCACCACATAATTGACCCTTTCTATACAGTTTGCCCACCTTTCTTCCCTTTTGCAATCAGTAATTTGATTTTATAGACTAAGAATCTATTTCTGTTTGATTTAGTTCATTTGCTTGCTTGGTTTCTCTATATACCAGAAATGATTGAAATCATTCCATGTCTGTCTTTCTCCTTCTATCTCGTCTCACTAAGCATAATTCCTTCTAGGACTATCCATGTTGTTGGACAAAGCAGGATTACTTTTTTTTTTGATATCTGAGTAGTGCTCCATATTGTTTATATATACCGCATCTTTATTCACTTCATAGTCAGTGGAGACTTAAGTCTGTTTCTAGCACTTGCCTACTGTAAATAATGCTGCAATTAACATGGGGCACAGAATCCCTTTCAATTAGTATTGTGTTTTTAGTAAAAATACCCAGAAGTAGGGTAACGAGATCATATGGTACTTCCATTCTCAATTTTATGAGGAATGTCCATATTGCTTTCCATAATTGGAGAAGTTTACACTCCTACTAACAGTATGTGAAGGTTCCCTTTTCTCTGCATCCTCACCAACACTCATTTCCACTCTTCTGGATAATAACCATTCATACAGGTGGAAGTTGATATCAAATTATTGATTTACATTTCCCTAATAACAAGAGGTGGAACATCTTTTCATGAGCCTATTGAAACGTGTCTATTAAGATCCTCTGCCCATTTTTAATTGGATTTTTTTTTGGTGGTGGTGTTGAATTTCGTGAGTTCTTTATAATGCTTTGGATATTAACCCCTTGTTGTGTGCATGATGTGAAAATATCCTCTCCCATTAACTAGGATGCTTTTTTGTTTTGAAGAGAGTTTGTTTAGCTGTGTAGAACAGCTTAATTTGATGTAGTCCCATTTGGTTTTTTTTTGGATTTTATTTCCCCTGATATTTCAGTTGCGTTCCCAAAGACATCACTTAGATTATTGATTATCTATGTTGCTTTCTATGATGCTTTTGGTTTCAGGTCTTACTTTCAAGTCTAATCCATTTTGAAATAACATTCGTGTATTGTTAGGTAGTGACCTAGTTTCAAATCTTTTGCATGTGGCTGTCCAATTTTCCCAACACCGTCTATCAAAGAGACGGTCCTTGGCCTACTGTATACTCTTAGCACATTTATCATAAATTAGTTGTCCATATATGTCTGGCTTTATTTCTGGGCTCTTAATTCCACTGATCTGTGTTTGTTTTTAATCTAACACTATGCTGATCTGCTTACTATTGCTTTGTAGTATATACAGTTTGAAGTCAGAAAGCAAGACACCTTCATCTGTTCTTTTTTCTCAGGGCTGTTTTTGACATACAGGGCCTTTTATCAATTCAAATAAATTTCATGATTTTTTTTTTGCTCTATTTCTGTAAAGAATGTTTTTGGAATTTTGATGAGAAGTGCATTAAATCTACATATTATTTTAGGTAATATAGTCATTTCAACAATGTTAATTCTTACAATCTATGAGCAGGGAATACTTTTCCATTTTTTTGCATTTTTTCTATTTCTTATAACAACAATACCTTGAAGTTTTCAGAGTACAGGTCTTTCATTTCTTTGGTTAAATTTTATCCAGGGTATTTCATTCTTTTGACATAATTGGAAATGGGATCGTCCCGAGTTCTCATTCTGCTAGGTCATTATTTGCATATAGAAACACAATAGATATTTGTATATT
Source organism: Solenodon paradoxus (assembly GCA_004363575.1). Lineage (NCBI taxonomy): Eukaryota > Metazoa > Chordata > Mammalia > Eulipotyphla > Solenodontidae > Solenodon > Solenodon paradoxus. Next base: position 106,842 of record RJWH01001662.1, read on the forward strand.
AATTTTGTAGCCAGCCACTTTACTGTATTCTTTTATTATTTCTAGCAGTTTTCTACTAGAGCCTTTAAGGTTTTCTGTGTATATAATCATGTTATCTGCAAAAAGTGATAGTTTTACTTCTTTCTTTCCAATTTGAGAATTTCTATGTCTTTTTATTATCTAATTGCACTGGCCAAGACTTCCAACACTCTTGAAAAATAGTGGAGAGAATGGACATCCTTGCTTTGTTCCTGATCTTAGTGGAAGAACTTTCAATTTTTCCCCATTGAGTATGATGTGAGTACTGGGTTTGTCACAGACAGCCTTTATTATGCTGAGGTACATTCCATCTGTACTCATTTTTGGAGGATTTTTAGCATAAAGGGTGTTAAATACTATCTATTGCTTTTTCTGTGTCTATTGAGATGATCCTATGATTTTTGTACTTCCTTTTGTTGATGTGGTGTATCACACTTATTGATTTGCAAATGTTGAACCATCCTTACACATCCCTGTAATGATTCAATATTGATCATGGTGTATGATTCTTTCAATGACCTTCTGAATTTAGTTTATTAGTATCTTACTGATTTTTGTATCAACATTCATCAGAGATAGTGGTCTATAATTTTCCTTTTTTGGTAATCTCCTTTTCCATAAACAAAGCTCAAATAACTTTAAAGATTTTTTTGTTCATCATTTTAGTAAACTTTAAGCAAAATAAACACTTTCAGATTGTTTTAATCTGTTTAATATGCCGCTATAAGCTAAATGCTTTTTTCTGTCATTAATTCCGATAACCTAGTTTAGAGAAATTATTAATCTTTTCACAAGATATCTATAGTTTTTTCTGAAGATTGCATCTTATCAGATTTTTGTTTTATTGTAAAACACATTCACTATGAGATAAAAATTATTTTGCCCAGAGATAAACAGGATTAACATGTCATTATGTATTCATTCAGGCTTATTACAGGCAAAGCAGTCCCACTTTCCATCACGACTACCAAATAAAATTAAGTAAGTAAAAACCACTCTGTATAAACTGAGAGGAACTGAACATTTCACTCTGAAGAGAAGAAAGGAAATGAATCAATGCCATAGGCATAAAGTATTTTAAGTTACTATTCCATAATATAAACCCTGAGAACACTGCTTTTTACAAGTAAGCTTTGGTTTATAGTAATCATTTTCTGAAAACAAAGTTTCATAAGTGCTTTTAAAAAGTTTAATCTAATCATTTATTTTGAGAGAAAAACCTTCATATTCAAGAAATACGATAAATGCATTTTCTTAGTTTTCTCTATACTCAGCTTTTGGTTTTCAATGTTAATAATGGAATTAAAAGTTCTAAGCAAAAAGTATCTAAGTGTTTATGCTATTCTGTTCAGCACCAAAACTGTAGACCCTATTCTCTGAGCTGTCTAAAAGATGAACTGTGGATATTGGTTCTATTTTCCCCTGCAACTGCCTAACCCAAGAGGCCTGCTATAATTGCTAAATATAAGGTAATCATAGCATATACTTGAGTAAACTTGCTCAACAAAGACTTTAGATATATGCAATTGTTAGCCTATCTTTATGAAATATCACAGTTTTACTGTACATTCATTGCTACCAAGCCTAAATGACCAGATACATCTGAGAAACTTTTTTAAAGAACAGATTACTATACTCGTCCAAGAATATCCTCACTCACTCTTCTGCTCCCCAGAGACTAATCTGAATAGATCTACAATGAAAATGATTAAGGAAAAAATTTTAGTTACCTAGACTTATTATTCAAAATATAGTCTAAGTATCAGCAGCACCAGTATTACCTGAGAGCTTATTGAAAACGTAGACTCTCAGGCCCCATCAGACCTACCAAATAAACCCTTCATCTTAACAAGATCCTGAGGTAATGAGCACAAATATTAAAGATCAAAAAGTACTGTTCTAGTTGATGCTGAGGTATGAACTGCTTTCAAAAAATCACTGTTCTGCTTAACCCTCTAAATCTCAAAACATAAATATACTATACTATAAAGTATATGAAGAAACTTCAAATGTACTTTGATTACTTCTGAGGGGCTAGAATGATTCAAGAGTCAACTGATTTTTAAGAAGCCCACAAATACAATGTTAAATGTCAATTTTACCTCAAAAAAAAAAAAAAAAGAGGCCCACAGCTAGCACATTTTCACTCACCCTTGCATTACATATGGGAACTGATGACTTTGTGCTGGGTCAGTTTGTGCTTGTGGAAGGGTACGTTGCCTCAATCCTTCTGAGGCAGAACCGGCAGCTAAAGACAAGCTTTCTTGATTAGATGATGGAGTTGTTGATCTTGACTGATCTGAATTCTACAAATAAAAATATAATTTACTTTCTGAAGGAGGTTTAATTCATTGTAATTATGAGACTACAGATATATTACTAAAAACATCGTTATAAAATTCCTTCGTAAAATGAATTTTAGAAATTTAGTGATTTGAATTTTGTACTCTACCATAATGGGTAGATACTTTGTGATAAGACTAAAGAGTTCAGAAAATCAGAATTGCTTAATTATACAACATTACATCTCTCAACTAGAAAAGACTACATAGTAGAGTTAACTGTATACCGAAAAAAAAATACTAAATTGTGAGGATTAAAGTAATGCATATAAAGCTCTTTCCACAGTGCTCAAAGAATGGTACTAATTACTTTGTCACTTAAATAGCTACTATGTGTTATGTACTATATAACATGCTACTGATAAAACATTGCTTTAAAAAAATGAAGAATGGTGCACTCTGGTGGATCAGTGGTTACGTCAATCGCCTCCAAAGGAGCAAGTCACGTAGCTCTGAGTTCAAGTGCTGAGCCTGGGGGAAAACCACCAGTGTGAACAACTAAAATATAAATAAAATAAAGTACTTCCTCCTCTCTCTTCCTGCCTGCCTGCCTACTTGCCTTCATTCCTGTCTGTACCTTGCCTATAAAAAAAATAATAATAAAAAACATGCTAGAATTAAAAATAGAATCTGGTGATATTTCTGACATTAACAAAAGCATAACCTTATAAAAGTTCATTTAACTTCTCAGTCTCAGTTTTCTTAAAAATAAAGTGAAATTGAACTAGACCTTTAAGATTCCTTTTCAGTTCTAAAATTCTATTATAGATAGCACCAACAAAGGTTTTAAAATGATAACAAAAAATAACCATTTTTCTAATTCTCAAGCTCAAATGATACCGGTACTTCACAAATTCAATAACCTCAAACAATATAAACCAATGAAGATCACCCCAATTTTTTGCTTTTTGAAAGTAGTTTATCAACTGTATGTGAATCTAAAACACAATTAATTTTCATATAAATTACAGCTTTCCACCTTTGAAAAGCTGGGTACAATATAATTTTTAACATTCCCACAAGTTTGTTAAAATTGTATTTTACCTGCACTGCCTTCCTAGAATATCTTTTTGCAAGTCTATCTTCCTAAGTTCCTGTCATCTTAAAGGTCCCAAGGACATGGCCTTTCGAAAAACGAGTAAAACTCTCTTTACGATGTTACTCCACACAAAATAAATACATCTTACTATGGAGTCTGATTTTTAGGGAAATAAACTGGGAAAGACTTGTTCTTAGAAAAATTTATCATAAAGTGAATCATCATACTACGGTATTCATTAAAAATAGAAAGGGTATACCTTGGTAGAGTAATTACAGGCCACATACCCCTGGGTTTGAGTCCCAGTTCAGGGGAAAATAACAATGTTAAAAAAAAAAGAAAGAAAAGAAAAAAATAAAAGGCTTCCTCCTCTATCTCTTCTTGCCTGTCTACTCACTTTCATTCCTGCCTGCACCTTTTCCTTTAAAAAAAAATAGGTCTACCCATTTGGCAATATACACTAATTTCCTTATAACTATTGATTTCTGATCTTACTGACTCTCTCATGATTAGGTTTTTAACTATTTTAAATCCTACTGAAACCTCTGACATAAAAAAAGTAAGTGGACTTCAACTTAATTTTCTTTTGATACTTTCCAGATTTTCATAATACATCTTGAAAAAGCTGAATACATGTACTAATGACATGAAATCATGGCTGAGGAACACTAGTCAATTAAGTTGGTTCTTTCTCAACAAAAACTGGAGCAACACAGCTGTAGCCAGACTATATACAGAACTGTATGCTAAGGTCAGTGTTCTCTATGTTCTTGTGCAAAGTAAGAAACATAAAGGCCCTTGAATTCAACTGATAAAAATGTTTCATTTTAATGTAAACTAAATTCCTATGGCCAGTATAAGAAATATTTACCATTGAGGCCACATTAAATATAACTAAGAGACCTAGTTTCTTAAAAAGGCACTTACAGAGTGCACCCTGGTGGCCTAGTGGTCTAATATACCAGGGAGTAGTCCCACATATATCCCAAGATCCAAGGGCTCAAGACCTGAGACTGGGGGGGAACAATCAATGTGAACAACTAAATACAAATAAAGTGCTTTCTCTTCCTCTCTCTTCCCACCTGCCTACTTACCTTCATCCCTGCCTGTACCTTTCCCTTTAAAAAAAGGAACTTACAAGGTGAGATGGATGGGGTATAGACCACGTCAAGTCCAAGTACCTGGGTTCACAACCCAGGGTGGGAAAGGGGTGTTAAAAAATAAACAACGAAGTAAATAAAGATGTTTCTTCCTCCTTCCCTTCCTTCCTCTCTTTATCAAAACAAACAAATAAATAAATAAATAAGAGGCATTTAAATTCCAGTGGTATCTACTGAATGGTCTTTCAACTAGTTTTCACCTCTGCCACACATCCCTTCCTTAAAGTTTTGGCTAAATTCTTGACCAGAAGGAATATAAACATGGCAGCTTAAAAGTTTCCTGCCTAAGAAGCTGAAACTCCAGTCATCTACTCCTTCTCTCTCACTCCAAGGGTATCATTAAAAGTTTTTACGGAAATCAGAAATAATTTAACATAAAAGAATCTGAAACAGTGTATTTAAAATTTATAGAGACGTCAAGGCCCAGTTCAACTATTTAAAAATATTTTTAAAACAATTTCAGTCAGACGGAAAAACGAGGAAGGAAAAAACAACATCCAAGTTTGAAAGAGCCAATTAGGGACAAATCCAGTCATTTAAAAAAATTTTTGACCAAACAATCTACTTCAAGAAGATTTAGCACAGTTAAAATTTAAATAATTTAATTTACCCTTGAGTGAAATATTCTATAATAAGTAGCTTAATATTTCTAAACTTTACTGGCCTTAAAGTTTAAATCCCATAACAACATCATAATTACAACATCATAATAGAGAATTTCAGTAATTAAGCCCCTACATATTAGATCTATTACTGACCTGCTGTCCAGCAAATCATAACTCATGGTAATCAGACTCAAGAGAGTAACACTGAGTATTGAATCTCTAAAAACAAAGTTTAAATGCCTAGCTCAAAATGTTCAAAATACAATCTCAAAACACGTGATTTCTAATTACTTTATTTTTTTCCCTAGTTTTTAGAGGAAAACAGGATAACCAGAAAATTTTGATGTTTACTTCTCCCAAACAACTCACAGAACTGCTGCTTGATGCCAGTGCGTCATGGTTTTCTCTACTGATGCTGGATTTTGGAGAACTGGGAGGAGTCCGAGAAGTACATACTAGATGAACCATATGATATTCATCTTGCTAAAAGGAAAGAAAATTACACTTAAAGGGTAGTATTAGAAAATTTACAGTTCAGAAAGTTAGTAACCAAGCTGAAATACTTAAAACTTAAGTTCCTGTCTAGCATGGCCATTTTATTAATAGTAAAAAAAAAAGTAAATGTATCATTTTAATACTGAGGATCATTTTGAGTTTAACATTTCCTACATGCTTGGAAATAATCTAAATACTCACTAATTGACATACAAAAAAAAAATGATTACTTTGCACAATAAGGATAAGGAGTCTTAAAGAAAATAATGCTGTGAAATTATGTCAACACAATCTATTATTTCACTATTAAAAATATCTACCACCTTAACATCAGAACTGTAATGGTCACAGTAAAGTTTAGGCTCACAACCTTTGAACAGCAAAAATATTTCTATTACTTCAAAAATTCATTGTCAGATAAACACAAATAATTTCATCATAATCTCATTTAATTTTACCAATGTGTATAGTTTAAGTCAAACCATTTTATCTATAGTTCTTATACACAAATGTAAAGTATATATTTGAACTATATTCTGCAAATATTTCATGTGTTTTCATAAACCTGTAACTATGACCAGAGGAAAACATTCTAGTAATGACTAAGATTGGCATTTTAATTTAGTGACTTCATGAAAATATCTATACTTAAGCATAAAGCCAGTTAAATAAGATGGAGGAAGGAAAGAGAATAAAGGAGGGCGAGAAGAACAAAGGCTGGTTCACAACTTTCAAAAAAATGAGATAAAGACACAGAATGATAAATGATACAGAATGGTAAAGATACCTAGATTTAAGAGAGAAACAAAGCTCCTTGAAACTAAGAATTTATCAAGTGCCTGCCATAAATCTAGAATTGTGCTTAATTCTGAGAATTCAAGAAAAGGTAAGAGTGGGCCCTCTCCAAATAGATTCATGATATTGTTAAAAGATCAAAATACTGAATCTGAACACAATTAGAAATATATGCAAAAGTCCATTTCACAAAATGGAGAACAAGCTGCAATTGCTTTAGGAGTTTAGAGAAAGAAGTTGTTGGGGGTCAGAATGCCTGGGAAAGGTCTTTCCAGAGACAACATGACATGAGATATGCCTGGCAAGGCAGACAGAAGATGCCTCTGATTTACAATGTCCCCTCAGCTTTGGAATACAGAATATTAAAAAGTGTACCAGTAGAAGATGTTTATTTTTAGAAAGCTAGTTTCAAAGGCCATATTAATCATAACTCTGAGCATTCAGTTTTGGGGAATGAGTTTAAAAACTTATTTTATAACAAAACATGACAGCATTTAACTGCGAAAAGTAAAAGAGTGCACAGACTATCACCAAAATAGTTCAAAGATCTATTCAAAATGCAACCACATTGCTCAAAATGGTTTATATAGGGTCACAACAGACATTTGAATAAATTTTTAAGTCTTCTGCTTAGAAATAATTTTCTACAGCAAAAACCCTCTTTAAAAGTACTTGTGTAAAGATTATAGCTAACAGGTTAAAACAATAAGTATGTATTTCAAAGAGAAAACATCAAAAATATCTTTAAGCATAAAATCAAGAGGAAAAATGGACAGGTGAAGCACAGAGGTTTTGCAGGGTAGTAGTATTATCCTGTAGGATACAATGATGGCAGATACATATCATTACACATTTTTAATAGTTATAGAACACACAACACCAACATTGAATCCTACTGTAAACTATCAACTTTGGGCGATAATTGTGGGCGAATATAGGTTCATAAATCATAACAAATGCACCACGCTGGTATGGAACACTGACAGTGGGGGAGGCTGTACACATGTGGAGACAAAGTATACATGGAATACCTACACCTGCCATTCAATTTTGCTATGAACCTAAAACTACTCTAAAAAATAGCATCTATGAAAAAAGAGAGAAAAATCTTAAGAATATGCCACAACTTCTAGGAGAGATTAAACTATTTTTTCAACTTGAAAATACATGATTAAAATGAAAATAACATCAAGAAGTCATCGCTGCAAAGCTAAAATGACAACAAAACAGGAATTACATTATAAGATTTTTCAACGTTTCCCACAGGTGATCATAAACATAGGAGTAGATACAGATCTTCTAAAGCAGAACTGGGAAATCCATAATAACATTAAGAGTTAAATCAAAGATCTAAGACAAATACATGTTATAGATTCAATTCTACTAAATTCACAAACAAAAAACATCTCTAATGAACAAAAGTCTGAAAGTATAAATTTCACAAATGAACATGTTAAAAGCTATTGCTAAAATAACTGGCATTCAAGCTGACTGTCAAAAATTATACTGAAATATCTTAGTTCTGAGCACCAGTATTTAAAGTTTGCTATCTGATGGACCAAGTGAGCTTCCTTCATTTAACTGTCCTGAAATTCAACTTGCATCAAAAATGTCAAGCAGTTTGATCAAAAGGGGATTTCAGAGAGATTATCATCAATAAATATCCCTCATCACTACCTGAATACTCCTACACCAACTATAAATCAATAATGCTTTCTTACAAGATGAAAAATATCTGAATACAAACTTATAATCCCTATTTCAGAGTTACCTATCAATTGGATATACAAAACTGTTACCTAAACTAACCAGAATCTAATCATTATGCTCTTTATTTTCAAATTCATATTTATCAGTTATGTGACGCAAAAGGGCTGATTTTAAGTATCTAAAAATTGAAATGGTTGAATACCAATAGAACTTCAAAACATATCTCCTTCTCATCCTTTAAATGTATCTGGTATCAAACAATGATAGAAAACCTTACTTTTCTGAGAATGTCTTTCAGCTGCAGATGATCGGGAAGCAGTCTGCCTGAATACACCAATCTCTGATGCTTCGTCAACTAAGAAATGGGAAAAAGAAAAGCAGTCAACTTTTTCTAATTATAAAAATTGAAGATTGGAAATAACATGCATAATAAGAGGTAAAGGAAAACCCCCTTTAGGAACAAATAAGCAAAAAATGACAAAATTTAAGAATTTAGTTTTTCCAACTTAAGATATTTAAGAGCTCAGCAAATTGTAGCATATCTATTGTAAGTACCAAATTTTTAAGAAACAGGGAAAAAAGGTAAATTGGAAGTTTGCCTTTTCAGTCATAATACAAAGCATGTGTGACTATCATTAAAAATCTTCAGGAGTACAAATAAAAAGGCTGGTCTTCTATTACTAGGTCCACAAAGGAAAGTCATCAGCTATTTTGCATGATTTTGTCAGTATTTTAATCGAACAGTGTACATAAGATTTATTTTCTTCTTTATGAACATCATGAGCAACAATGTACTGGCTTTAATTAAAGTCATTTTGATTTAGTTACAGCCCTAGGTGATTATTCTAGTTTTTTATTATTCCTCCCATTCCCACAAATGCCTCCAGCACATTTTTCAAAAACATAAAACTAAAGAAAAATCAACTCTAGATTCTCTTGTCATCACTAAATGCAAACCGGAATAGGCAATATATTCTGGTTCTCTCTGCTCTGTCTTGTACTTAAGATAAATCTGTTAAGTGCTCCACTAATAGCATTAAAGTATTTAAAATTAAAGCATTTATTTATTGTCCAGATAAAACCTCATAATAACTGGAAGACAGGCAAATATTCCTTAAATTCTATGAAAATAATTAGCTATATCCACGACTGTTAAATACGTCAAATCCAAGCAACAAGTGTAACTATTTTTAAACAGACTATATATTTAACATGGTTTTTAAAAAGGGTCTTATTAAAAATAGCCACAATAAAAGTTGCAAACTGAGTAAGATCTTGGTTCAGGGATTGTTAGGCACTAATGATCAAAGAAAGGTATAGTTGTCCATCCAAGATACTTAACTATTAAACATAATCTAGCTTCTCCTGGAAGCATATTTTACCATGCCATTCATAAAATGTGTATATGCAAATTGATACATAAAAGCAAATATAACACAGGAGTTTTTTTTTAATTACATTATCACAAGTCTTAAAACATCAGTCAACACATAAATATTGAGTGGGGCACAAATAGCAGAATATATAACGCAGGTTAAATGATAAACTGATAATTACTGATTTAACCCCTGAACAAAATGAATTATATCATTCTTTATAAACTTTTAAAATATACTTACTCAACTAAAATCTAAAGAAGTTTATTTAATAAATGCTGCCATCAAAAACTAACATTTTTCACCAGTCTAAATATGTAACAGTTATTTCTGTGTAATATCATTCTGGTTAAAGGGCATCAGTCTTTTCTTTTTTTTTTTTTACTATGAAAACTCTCAGACACAAAGAATAAAATGAACAACCAGTTATCATTTTCAAGAATTCCCAATCCAGCTTCAACAATTATCAATATTCTGCTACTCTAGTTTCATCTGCTCATTTCCTATTCTTTCCTTTTCCCTTTTTTTTTTTTTTTCTTTTTGAGAGGAAGGAAGAAATGAAGAAGAGGAAGAAGCACTTAATGAAAGAAGAAGAGGAAGAAAAGTATTTATTTGTTCATTTTCGATTGGCCCCAGGTCTTAAACACAGGTCATTGTGTTTTACATGGGCCACACACTAGCATCTCAGCTCTATAAATAACAAGGCGTCCACTCTTACCCCATTTCATTTTTGAGGGTGGGGAGGAAAAGTTTTAAAGCAAAGATCACACATTTCTTTTCACCTATAAAATTTAGTATTTATCTGTAAGATTTTCTTCAAATAACTGCAATGCTATACATTCAACAAAATAAATAATTCCTTATTATATGTTATCCAATACTGCTCTATTTTTCCCACTTGTTCAAAACTGTTTTTTTAGAAAGTTTGAATCAGAATCCAAACAACATTTACACACAGAATTGGGATTTCTTTTAATCTTTTAACAGTTTCCACTTCTTTTACATTTTTTCCATGATACTTATTTGTTGAAGATACTGCATTGCAGCCTGAATTTAGCTGAGTGTATCCTTCTGGTACCTACCAGATAGCATGTCTAATATTTCCTATATAATGTAATCAGATCTAGAGGCTTTATTAAATTCAGGTTCCTTTTTGTTTGACAAGAGAACTTCATAATAGTGTTGTGTACTTCCTGTTGCATCACGATTAGCCGCACATACGGACAGGTTGATTTACTTTTAGTGATGTTAATATTTATAGTGTATTCAGATTTTGTTAGCTTAAACTATCCCTTATAAAAGTCCCCATCAGTCCCTTCACCTTATTAATTGCCTAGATCCAACTGCCTGGGAACCACAATTATTATTTTCTAATTCTTTATTTGCTTCTGTACTTACTAGTTATAATTCTTCTAAAAGAAGTTCACCTCACCAACAATTTGGTTACCTAGTCTATCAGTTTTCAGGATGAATTCCCAAGTAACATTCAGAAGTGAACAATGAACTTTGGCTTAAATATCATTAAGAGCTTGCATAATTTTGTTTTTTCAATGAACTGCTATCTCTTTTGAAGGGAGTTGAAGGGAGGATCCTCAAATTGCACCATCCTTGGCCAGTAGGAATTCCTTCAAGTTAGCTCTTAGGACATTTTCACACGGCCTCTGTAATGTCTAATAGCTCCTTTGCTCTCAAGCACAAAGTGACCTGGTTTTCTCTTCCACATTTCTTGCCCCTGAAATCAGTCATTGCTCCAGGGTCCTTGATTCCTTTTAATGAGAAATAGTATTTAAAAACCAAAATCTGGGATCTGTGAGTGTTTATTGTTGTCATTACTTCAAGACTCTTCAGTGAGGAGAGCAACAGTATATTCTAGAAAGAGAAACTTAAACCCTGAGTTCATACTGGTATTCTTCCACTTAAATAGTATGTGCTTCTTATTTATGTATGCCTTCTCTCATCCTGAAAATCCTTCTTGTTAATGACATTAACAGACATACACAATTAGCATTATAAGCTTTACCCTACCCTAGTAGGGTAAAATTCACTACATTTTTTTTCCTGTCCTTAGGTATATTCCACTAGAGATATAGTTAAAATACTGTGGTTTCAAAGTTACTTGGAATAATACCTCTCGTAGCTATGTCACCATTCTAACAGTGTGACATTCTTGTATTACTATTAAGGGATTATTTTTCTATTTAACTTTTTAATTATATATAACATACACAGCAACAGAGTAAAAATTACAGAACAAAGCACATTCAAAAAGGTTTCATTTCTATCCCTATTCCCTCTGTAATTTTGAAGTACCCTTCTATCAATTCTATTTAACATAAAAAAATCTGAATATACACATACTTGTATTTCCCTTCTTAAATAAAAGGTAGTGTCAAAACCTGCTCTTTCGTACCCTGTCTCTTCAATTAATATACTCTGGAATTTACTCCTTAGAAGTATCTTCCCCATTCTTTTGGGCAGATGCATAATGATCCACTGTATAGAAATACTATAGTTTATTCAAGGATATTTGAGCAGTTCCAGTTTTTTGCTATTACTTCTTACTTTTCTGTCTACATTCCCCCACAGGATCCTGCAACACAGAGGTCTCTAGCGATCTTAATAAAAAGCAATCTTGATGGAGCAGTAAAAAGTTAATTGGAATGGATTCAAGAAAAAAAGGAGAGGATTAGAGTTAGTGAATATATACAATTTATAAGGAGTTTTTCACTAGTGACAGGGAAGGAAATAGAGCAACAGCTAGAAGGGAAGTGGTATCAAGTGGGCCTTGTTTGTGTTTTACTGCTTTGTGTTTTTGTTTTTTTATGGAGCTAAGTAACTTGCTCGCATAGGAATAATCCAGTAGGAAAGAAAAAACTGATGATGAGAGAAAAGTAGAGAATTTCAAGAGCAATGTCCTTGAGTAGCATCTTAAGTATGAGCATGTCCTTGAGTAGAATCTTGTGTGGAGGAGTTGGGACTTACGGAAAAATATGCCAGAGATAGGTGAAGAAATGTTACTTGTACAAGATCCCACTACCATCACTCTGTGCCTCAGTTTTCTTATCTGCAAAAAGAGGACAATAATAGTATCTATTTCACAGGACTGACTTTTCACAATAATAAAAACCTCTTAGAACAGAGCATAACACCAAGTAAGCATTCAATGAGCATTTGATACTACTTTCTAATACCTGTTAATCTAATATCATGCAGTTTCATGAGGATCTGGTGAGAGATTATGTGAAAGTAATGAAGAGTTGCATAATTAACAGCAGGCTATGCATGTTTATCAATCACAGAATATAATTAGTACATAGCTACAACAGATTTAGTTAAAGCAGCACTATCACTTTTTAATGATTAAAAAAGAATTCCCTAATCCAATTTTCAAATCTCAGTTGAGTAACATTTGTAAGAAAGGCTTTTAATTAATGTTATCTCCTCTTCATGGAGAGAAAAATATTTTGATACCGGTAAAAAGAAACACATTCAAAATAAAAGCAATTTCAAATTTTTAGTGAAAGGATGTATTGACCAGTAATAGTATGAAAGAAGTCTACCAACTACCTCTAAAAGTAAGAAATCTATATATTATTTGCTTTCTGCATGGGTAATCTCCATTTTATGATTAAATTTAATAGTAATAGAATTAATCATATACTTTATCACAAGTATCACTTCTAAACTAGATGAGAAATAAAAATATGCTAGAATACTCAGGATTTTGGATTACTAATAAAAATGAATATGTAAAACTATACAGGCACCCAACTAATAGTTCATTCCCATAACTGCTTAACAGATTGGCTTAAAAAAAATTTTCACAGAAACAATGCACATCATTGTCAGTCTTCAAACTGTACAAAGAAAGTTCAAGCTTGAAAAAATTTGCCATACAAGTCAAACATATTTAGAGTGATCACTTAGTTAACAACGCAGGTTAACACTAATTTCATCACAGTCAGCTAAAAGGTAAAAATCTTTATTATCTATAAAGCTAATTTTTATATCAAGATAAATACGCCAAATTAGAGATTTTAAGAACTCTCAGTCCCAAAACTACAGATCCCAGGGTTGAAAAACACATACAGTAATAAGCAAAAGGTTCTAACATTTGCAAAGAGAAGGAAGACCACAGTCTTCACCATTTTCACCTCTGGAAGAAGCAAAGTTTAGAAACCCATTAAGAGAAATGTACATTTCACTCTATCACTGGCTATTGTCCTTCCAGGGTCCTTTGCTAAATTCTTATCCAATTCTAAAAGCTAGGGTTCCTCAGATTACAGATTTGTCTCTCTAACGAAGGCCTGAAGGCCTCTCTCTCTCCGTTTCAGACTCAAGTCCATATACTGAACTGTTTAGTAAGCAGTTGATACCTTCCTATGTCTTAGCAGGCAAATAGAAATCAAAACATCTATAGTGGTTCTCATTCTCTAATTCCTGAAATCATTCCTCCTATTTTTTCCCTATCTAACAACAACCTGCCACCAGTTATAAGTCAAAATCTGAGTACCTTCCTCTATTTTCTTTCTCTCACCTTCGCTCCCGTATCTAATCATCAGCAAATCCTATAGCCGCTATCGCCAAAAGTCCCTCTATTATCAGTCCATTTCTTTCCTTCCTCACTGCCATTATCCTAATTAAATCATCATCTCTTATCTTGAATTTCTGCTATGGCTGCTTAACTAATCTCCCTACTTCCATTCTGTCAGCAGCTACAGTGATCTTTACAAAATATAAACTAATTCTTTCACTATCTGATAGATTCTCGCCACAGTGCATTTAATTCTAATTCCTTCACAGAGCCAGACGCTCCCACTAGATCTGGTTTTCTATCTCTCTCCATCCTGCTCTTATCATATTCCTTCCTCCTTACTCACTAGCCAAATGGCACTCACTTAGATCCCCAAATGTGTCAAGTTCTTTCCCAGATCAGAAACCCTGCCTGCAATAGTCTCTTGCAGCTCTTACATGACTAGATCTTAATCATCTTTTAGCTTTAAAATGACTTCCTCAGAGAATTTGTCCCAGATTTAAAAAGTTACAGTATTCCCTTTCATATACTGTTTGTTTCCTTCATAACACCAACCACAATCTGCAATTATGTTCAAATGTTTAGTGAAATATGAGTGTCAAAGAAGAAAGAGTCCATGCCAAAGGGTCTAGTTCATCACTTTGTTTCTAGAGCCCAGCACTGTGCCTGACAGAGCAGATGCTAAATGCCAATTTGTTAAATAAATTGTTATGGATCCAAAGGTGTTTACACAGATTTGAAAGACACAACCATCTGACATTCATTATCAGTTATTTTACACACATAAATTAAAGGTAGAATATTAAATATTTATGAATCACAATACTAATTTAAAACACTTATTGGTGCTAAATTCACTGGGTTCATTTCTGTAAATAATACTGATATTAGCATATTACCATGAAGGAGCAACCAAGTGTCAAAATCTTAGAGTATTGATTTTACTCTAAATCATAATCAATTTTAAACTTTTATCTTTCCACAGCAAAGAAAACACCAACTTTCAAAAAAGTCGAATATAATAATATAACAAAATTACATGATACCCCCCCAAAATACATGAAGAAAATATGTGTGGATGAAGATGTGGAGAAACTGGAACCCTCAGACCTTGCTGGTGTAAAATGTAAAATAGAGCAGTTGCTATAGAAAATATTTGGCAGTTCCTCAGAAAGCGAAACATATTGTTACACATACCAAATAAAACTGAAAGTGTCCATACAAAAATTATACAAAAAAGTTCATAGCAACATTATTCACAGTAACCAAAAATTGGAAACAATACAAATATCTATCAACTGATGAATGGACACATGAAATGTGATATATTCATCCGACAGAATATTTAACCATAAAATGTAATATTAACACAAGCTAAAAATCAGTGAACCTTGTAAATAGTACACTAAGTGAAAGGATTCAGACACAAATGACCATATACTAAGATTCTACTTATACGAAATTCCAGACTAGGTAAATCCACAGAGACAGAAAGCAGAATAAGGGTTACCAAGGACTGAAGAAACAGTGAATGAAAAGTGACTACCATTCAGTATGAGGTTTCTTTCTGAGGTGAGAAAAATGTTCTGTAATTAGGCAGGTTTTTGAACTACTAAAAAAACACTAAGTTGTAGATGTTAAAGAGAAAAGTTTATAGTATGTGAATTATATCTCAACAAAAACATAGTTATTTCAATATTCAAATGCCTCCAGATACCTGGAAGTTTTCAAAGGAACAGAAATTATTTAATTGCACTGTTTTCTTGTGCCTGAATTAGAAGATTTGAAAAATTTTGCCACCAAAAATATTGCCTCATCAATTTAAATATCAATTAACTTAATTTATATATCTGGCAAACTAGAGGTTAGACATAATAACACACAACAATCAACTGACTGAATTTTTAACTAGTTATTTTAGAATTATAAGTTACAGTACTAGGAAAGTATAAATTTTGAGATCTTGATTCAAATTAACTTGAAATTTTATTTATCTAGTTCTGCTAAAACAATATCCTTTACCTGGGTTGAAAATCCATTTCTCTATTAATTAGGGTAAGTAATTAATTATAGCTGTGAAAACAAATCCCAAGATCTCAGTTGCTTAACACAATAAAAGTTCATTTTTCTCTTGATAAAAGAATTTGCATGGTATCATTTAAATACAAAGAATTCAAAAGACTCAGGATGAATAAATCTAAAAAACAATAATACTGTCACTTAAGTTTCTAGGCACATCTTTATCCTGAGCATACCTACACACGCATCTTAAATGTGCTCTTTTTCTTGCTTTACCAGTAAGGTTTTCTTAATACTCTAACTCTCCTCACAGACATGGTTAATACAGCATTTTGGCAGGGTGGGCACTAAGAATAAAACATCTCCAGGGTCAAATCTGGCAACTCATTCTAGAATGTGCCCAAACCTACTCCTGAGTGTATCTTTCCTTTTCTAATAAACATTTTTATTCTTATGCCCACATTCCTGGCTCTCCTTGAATTCTTTCTCCAGAGGGATCAGAAGAACCTGAGGGTTCCCTGCTTGCTCAACCTTTTTAAAGAAATCTCTCCAGCCTCCAATATTATGTAGGGAGCCAGAAGCCATACTTGTTCTGCCCAGCACCACTAAGAAACCAGGATGCTGTCCAATTGTTAAAACCCCACGGTGCAGGCCATTCTTCATTAAGGAAGGACTCGCTTTCCTTTTCCTCCTTCGCAAGAATCTCAATGCTTCCATGGTGTAGCTTTATCACTCTTGCTTTTCCTCCCTTTTGCTCAATCCCTCTCCATTGGTCCCACGTACCGTACCAGATACATTTTACCATCTCATAAAGGCCTGTTCTCAGGTAGGATATGCCTGTTCAAGAGGCTTACGCCCCAGTATGTTTATGGGACATTCGCTAACAGACCTTCTCAGGAAGGTCACTCCAAGGCATCCAGCAATTTGGAGGCAGGCATGGGGTTCAGGACGCCACAGTCAGTTGGTTGTGGACTGCAGTTCTCAGTGCAAAGGGGCTTGAGGTCAGGAGCCGGCCTTTCTTCCTATGTTCAGAAACTTAAGTTTCCTCTTTTTTTAGGTCTTTCTTCTCCTTGAGATCATGAAGTCAAATAGTGGATAACATTCAAACCACCCCCACTAAGTCTCCCTTTGATGCATATTAAGGAATTGGGATTCCTTCGGTCTTTATTCACTAAGGAAAAATTTTTTTTTTTTTTTGCAATAAAGTACAAGGAAAAAAGGACAAGGAAAAGTGGGTTCAAAATGGCACACTTAATTATAATAGCATTCTACAACTGATCTCTTTTGTCACTGAGAAAATAAATGGTCAAGTTTTTATGGCTATGAAACAAATTGGACTTACCTAGTATAATAAAATCTTATGGGAAGCATTGTCAAAATACAGGTTAATACTTGGCCTTCTCATCATACATTTATATGATCTAATTAATGTGCATTGGGTATGGAATTCCTAAAAAGGTCTAATGTGCCTTCCCATCTAAATACTATATGCCACAAAGCTGAGCAAATTTCCACTTACAGTCACATCTTTAACTATGGTCATTCTTAAGGTTTTCACTATTTACAAGAACTATTATTTATTTTTATACTTTTCATATTCAGAGAGATCCATGGAGAGGACTTTAGGAGTTTATTATAAAATAGAACTGAATAAAAAATTGTTAAGAGGTCAATATCAAGAATTAATTGCATGGGCATGGCCTGGTGGCTCAGGCACTAACGCTGTGGCTCTGGTGCAGTCCAAGTAAAAGCCCAGGAGCCTGGGTTTGTGATGTGGGGCTGAGGGGAACAACCAGAAAATGAACAACTAAATAAATAATTAATACTTCTTCCTCCTCTCTCTTCTGTCTGCCTGCCTACCTTGCTTCATTCCTGCCTGCTTCCTTCATAAAAAATTTTAAAAAAGAATTAATTGGAATGGAATGAACTAATGGGAATCAATATAGCTGTTTTTATGACCTTCAATTTAAAGCATTAACTGGTTCTCTTTTATTTTACCAGAGTAAGGAATTTTTAAAACTGACACCTACAGGAATCTATAGAGCCATATCCCTATAATAAATTACTGGATATTGCCTGTAGCATGTTCAATAACAGGGATTAAACTAAGGAGGCAAAAAGGACCCAGTGTGGGAAAGAGAAAGAACAGGTTCATTTAATAGTAGTCACTGTAAGCAGAGCCCTGCGACTTCAAGGTTACCCAAAAGGGCATTTAAACCAAGGATCAGCACAACCAAATCATAGGTCTAAGGCATCATACGGGTATTACAAGTGTGGGAATTCAGGACAATAGAGCAAGGTGTGCCCCCAGCAGAAGACTGACTCCACCTGGACCCTGCCCTTGTTGCAAGCAAGATCTATGGAAGAGGGACTGTCCCCACTCCAAAGGGAAGGGAGAGGTCTTAAGCCAATAAAGACTATAATAGAAGAACTGAAGAGGCCCAATGACCAACAGGGCTCCCACACCCAAGGACCCTCAGGTAATATTTGATGTGGCAGGTAAGAATAGTAAATTTTTAATAGATGTGGGGGCCACTTAATCTCTCCTCAGTAACCACTGGACCCTTATACTCTAAAAGCTGTACTGTTAAGGAGGTAAATGACTCCCTCAAAAGATTAAACAATTTACTTCAACCTTGAACTATGAACTGAATAACCTGTAGCTCTTCTTAGAATTAGGGTAACACCCAAAAGAAAAACACAACTCAGCCCATTCAAAATTACCCATGCTAGTCCTTTTCTAACTTCTGATATTCTCTTTGACACCAAGACCTAAAACAAAAACTCAATATATCACCAAGTTGGGGCAGGTCCAATAAGCCTTAAGAGAATATGGGAACCAGGCAATAACCCTCACTCTGGAAGTATCCCCTTGAAAATCAATCCTGGTAATAGGATTTTATTAAAGACCTGGAAAGAAGGATCTCTAATGGCCCAGCTTCAGTCAAAATGGAAAGGCCTTATATTATCCTACTTAGTACTCCAACCACAATGAAATTACATGGAATATTGATAGGTACATTTTTCTTGAATTAAACCTGTTTCCCATGAGATCCCACAGGAATTACCAGAGAAGAACCCTGTTTACTCCTGCAAACCATTTTATGAACTGAAGTTCCTGTTCAAAAGAAAGCCTTCAACTACAAACTGAGGAATAACAAGAATAGATAAGCCTACACATAGATGAGAAATTGGGTCTCCTTTCTGTCACCACTACACTAATCTGCCTGTTTATTTCTTTATTATGGGACACCTTTCTTCTCCCAGTGTCTTCTTAAGATTTACCAATAATACTGGTCATATAGAAATATATAAAAAGAAATATGAACAAGCCAAATGGCTCCATGGTTTTAGACAGGGCAGTTCCTCAGTCAACTCCATTTGGAGTACTCTCTTCCCTAACCTGCTTTCTCCCTCTCCTCAGTCAGCTGCTGGATCTCATCCTTCTATTAAAATCTGTCCTCTGTCTTTTTTAACATCTTTTTTTAAAAAACTGTCTCTTCGAGATTGTAACAGTTCCATAAGATGCCAACAGTACTGCTGCAAGGGTTCCTGCAAGGAAATCCCACCCTTTTCACAAAAATCTTATGAATCTTAGTAATCATTCTGATGCAATCACTCCCCAGCAATTTCATAAAAATACCGGTCTCTGGACTCCTGCATGCAGATCTTTGTCTTGGAGCGTGCGCACATGTACTTCTCACCTGTGCATTTTTTCTTGCCTTACCAGTAAATTCCATTTTTATTAGTCTAACTTTCCTCACGGACATGGGTCATACACTATTTTGATAACACCCATTTCTAACTCTCCTTGAATTCTTTCTCATGAGGGATTAGAAGAGCCCTCTCCTGAGGGCTTGGGTTCAAGTTTCCCTGCTTGCTTAGACATTTTGAAGAAACCTCCCCAGTCTCTGATATCAGATCCATCTTTAATATTTTTATTTGATTATGAAAAGCATTACTGCCTGCTGGATTTATGAGTTTAACTGTGATAATAAAGCTTATTTCATTTAACAGTGAATTACAAAAGTCTGAGGTAATTGTTCTCATTTACAACAATATTTGAAGTGAATGTATATTTTTCTCCTCCCATATGTGACCTGCAGTTTCTGTTCATGAGAGGAAGAAAGTCATCTATGGAACTGTCAAGTATTTGAAGAATAATCTGATGACTATAATTTGTCATGAGTCACATAGTCTTCTAACATGGTAGCAAAGTGATTATAAAAAAAAATTCTATTGATGAGATATCAGCTACAAAGATTAACATATAAAATATTTAAACTTGTCACTTAACTTCTTTTAACTCACATCCTATATCCATCAGGATAATCAGTAAATTCTTTCAGACTTACTACCTTCATTGCCTCTTCGGCTCTACCCTAAATGAATCCTGTGATATGGTAGAGCTGGGGAAACTAAATTACCAAGTTGAAAACACCCTGATGGCACTCTGAGTAGTCTAGAGCCAGAAATGTGTCATCCAAATAGCTGCTTAACCCACTGGCCCTAAACACCCTGCTGCCCACTTAACAGACATTACTAAAAATCAAGATGAGGAAAGCTCACCAACTAGCATAATATATAATAGTAAACTCTAAAGTGAGGAGAGTTTCTTTCTAAAAAGTTTATATATATATATACACATACATACATATATTATCTAAATCTGACTTTAAACGTCCTAATTCATTTAAAATATTCACAGGAGTCTAATAAATGAGTTTACAAAGTCAATACTATTATATTTCTATAAAGACACCTAGTTGCTATCAAAAGATTAAACTTTATGTGAAGGGCTAAATAGTTCTCATAACTATGTGTGGATTGAAACAATGTTCCTAGCATATCCAACTTCAATATAATCAAAAACTATTAACTATTAACATTTCAGCATTTACATAGTTCACAGTATCATATGGCTTTAAAGCATAAGTTCACAGGAGGTGAATAAAATACCCTTTCTGTGGGAAATTTCTGTGGGAATTCTGTAAATTTGTACTGGAACATATAGCCCTCCCATTCTCACTAATTTCACCCAATTCAGAGGCCCAGGCAATTCAGAAATACAGAAGAGCTATAATCTTTTCACTGAGTGCTATATAACTAAGTAATACAGTAACACAAACATTCAGAATCCAGTTGTTTCTATCCCTTATCTCCTTGCAACAGTAAGCAAAACCAGCATACAGAATTTAAAGAGTAATTTTCTCTATACCCCAAAGGGACATTTTCAATTTAACTCTTTCCACTCACAAGTCATGCACAAATCATAACCTTGGGCAAAAAAATCAACAAGTCGTTTGATTTCTCATCAAAATATATAGCTAACAGGAATAAATGTGATAAAATACAGTGTTTAGGAGACTGTCTAGTACACAGGACAATCATTTAGTAAATGGTAGTATAAAATCAAAGCACCAAATATGACAATTAGATAAAAGCATTTAAGACCATCAAATAAATATTATGTAAATTTAAACTAAAAATTCTAGGAAAATCTTATTTTAAAAAAGCACTGATCCATGACTAAGTAGAACATAATCTTCATAGTATTATTTTATCAAAAAAGCAAGAAAAGACTAAAGGAATGAAATAAAACAAAATTCTCTAGTCAGTACTCTGGCAAAACTTTTAATTTTTCATCAACTTCCGACTCAATACTACTCTTTGCTCAAAAAAGTGTTTTCAAATTCTAAACTATATTTCTAGGTGACCTGAATCCTCTTAAATGTATGCACTAAAATTTTGTAAGATGAAAATCTTATGAATATGGATTACAGCCCCCAGCCCCTTTAAATAAACAGTTCTGTGGCGGTTAAGCAAGCAAGTTGTTTAAGTGACCTAAGTGAGGTAATAGAAAATTACAAAAGTTAACCAGCTATAAACTTTAAATTATACTATAAAGTTATTTCCAAGGATAATAAAGTAAAACTTCCATTGGCGCTACAGGCAATTTGGCTACAGAATGTTACAGTCTCAGAACCTATACAACAGATTCTATTTACTGTTTCTATTACAGAACCTTGGAGCAGGGGAACAACTGGAAAAAGCAGCACAAACCTCCCGGCCTGAGCAGGAGTCCTAAGTAATGAAATTCACTGCTTTATATGAAGTGCCAAAACAAAGGAAATCTACCCAGAACTTAGGGACACTTTCAACAGGCAATTTTAACCTCAAGAATGGAAAATGGGGAGCCAAGGCATACAAACCCCAGCAAGATTATCCCACAAGTTGAATTCAGGGTGAGTCAGTTCCAGTTTGTTTACTGTTTGTGCATGAGAACAGGTAGTAAGAAGAGAACAAGGCAAAGGTGTCTAACTGGATTTAGAGATTTTTGTATTTCAAGTTTTCTCTTGGATAGTCTAGTTAAGTCTAAGCTCTATCAAGGTCTGAATCTATTCAAGCAAATGGGCCTTTTGGCAAGTTATCTTCACCTCCATCCACTAGGAACTACCTAAATTTCAAAATAATTATTTCACACTACAGGCCAATTTCAGGACCTGAAAATCTAAAGTCCTGAAGTGACAGTAAATGTCATATTAGAATTTGACTCACATATCTTTATGCACTAAGAAAATGAACTGCTATACTTCCCAGTTCCTAAATCAATTATCAATACCATTCAAAGTTACACAAAACTCCAAAAGAGCTCATTTCACATCTAAGATTGCTGGTGATAACTGTTTACTTTTGAATAAATACAGCAACTGCCTTACTTCCTAACTGGAAAATATTTTCTCCTTCCTAATATGTTATGGGTCTACAATCTCTTCATTTAGTACTATAGCGCTAAGTAATATAGTAACATAAACATTTAGAATCATCAGTACATTAGCTCTGAAAGAAGAGTTTTTAAAAAGCTGTCTTGTCTATTTAAATCTTATTATAATCTGTTATCAATTTCTTAAGAAAAATGTCAACTTTCTCTTGATTCACACATTCCCTAACCCTGACTCTGCAGCTGACTGGCCATTCCTTCCCTATGTTCCTATAGCACACAGCACATTCCTCTTGTACAACATTAGTCATATCATAGTACAGGTATTTTACCATACATCTGTATCCCTCACTGGAGCTTCATAAAAGCAAAAGACTCTTATCCTTCATATATATATATATATATATATATATACGTTCGAATGCCAGGTCAATAAAATCCTAATTAAATAAATAAAGGCTAAGAAAGTGTACTTAAGGAGTGGAAGGAGGTACCAGGCAAGAGTATATATGTTTTGGACTTACTGGGGGAAGAGTAGATGCATTTAAAATATACAAGTACAGATACTCTGGAAGTCAAGTCAGTATAAGACCATATGCTTTACACACTGTTGCAAATTTTAGCCAGAATTTCATTAACAGTATGTAAACGCCACATCCTTTTAGGGCTCCTAAGACAACATCTTGGAATCTCCATTCTTCTCCCTCCAGCAGCTCCCACTTATTCTCTTGAAAGTTCCCGTCCACAGGGAACAAGGTCCTCCACCCACCTCTGATCCATCAGATCCAATTAACAGCGGTGTTGACTAGAATCAGCAACTTTTATACTTCTTACTGGGGGCCAGACACCAGCTTCAATAACGCACTGGTGCCCTACTCGGCTCTGCAGTTTATCCACTTCCACCAGACAGACGTGCAAGGAATCAGCCTAAGAAATGACAGCTGTTAAACACCAAAGAGCACTTGAGATACTTAAACACAGGAAGTGAAAATAATGTAAAATATTGCCTGTATTGCAAAATGTTCCCTGTTCTAAATAACAACCTTACAAAGTAAACTTTTAGGAATCTAATTCCTATGTCGAGGACTACCCATAGCTTTGAGGTGGTGGTACTTCAAATTGGTTCTCATGGGATAAATTAGAATGTAAGCCTGTCAAATCTAATACCCATACAAAGTTTTCAGTTAAGTTCCATGAAAAAAAACACATGTACTCTGCTCCCAGATCCACCTACTCTCATTTACTCAGAAATTAACTTCAGATATTACAATTTAGTAGAAGATGACAAGTTGGTAGAGGAAAAGTACCACAAGTTTAGAAAATTAATAGACAGCATATTATTTGGTCCAGCTTCCAAAAGTGCCTCCAGTGTAAATAAGGAGGGCTGGATGTAGAGAAGTTTACAAGTGATTCACATGGAGTAATACATAAGGGCAGTGACAAACTTCCACTGGAGATTAGCAAGGCAGAACTCCTGCGAAAAGCAGGAGCAGACAAGGCAAATGGGCTTCATATTCCTCTCAGATATTTTCTAAAAAAGAGAGTTTTAGAAACTTGATAATTTTTAGCCTCTCATAATACAGACCAAGTCTCTTTTGGTTTAATCATATAAAGGTTATCACATAAGTGCATACTTGAGCATATCAACTTAACAGACATACTAACATATATGCTAATATATCTAAGTATAAATGCTCAAGATGGTATTTCAGAATGGTATTCCCACTTTGTTATCAGCAGTACTATGGGAGTCTATGTCTTTCAAGTCTGACTATTCTGAAAAGTTATTTTCCACTTTGAAAATGTGTAAACCTAATAATATGCAATAGGAAAACTTCTGTAATACAAAAAAATTTTAAACAAATTGCTACCCCCTGTGTAAACTTTAACTTCAAAGATCTGAATAAATAAGAGTTTCAACTAGTTTGATTCAAGTATTTAAATACCTCAGGGTTTTTTATTTCCCTTGCGAAAAATATTTGTATCAAAGTACTGACAAGTACAGTTTAATGCCAACTAAGTTGTTTTTCTAATGCTGGTTTTGCAACAACCACTCTACTTCTGTAGTTATTCTCTAAGTAGAAATTCCTAAGCTTAACACTGCAACAGTACTAACTTATTAATATCAATAGATTAAGTGCCTTTCTTACTTATGTGAATAAAACAAATGTGAAGTAAAGCTCAGAAAGCATAGTTGCCTTCCAAAAGACCCTAGCTGCCAGCTTAAATTTGCCTGATGACAAAATTATTTCCCACCTGAAAATCTAAGCCTTTCATTAATTAAACATAAGGTTTAGTAGTCACTGAACACCACTCATTCAGGAATGTACATTTTAAACAATGTTGAATATGAAAACTTTGCTTTCAAGTTCATGTAACATTACCCTTTTCTAACTTAATCCAAGACTTCTTGTCAACAATGTCCTTCAAATCTGACTTTAAGGACAGATGAATCTGTACTGTCTCTATTTTATTCAGCATCTTTGCAATATCTGATACAATTAAGAATGACAAACAGTGCCACATTGCTTCACATATGGCATATGAAAGAAAATGATGCACCAAATGGTGGTGGGAGTGGAAGGAGTTCTCTTCAAAATTCATGAAATGTCTATGTATCTTCTGTAAGAGAAAAATGAGGGAGAGCCAGAAGAGAGTCTACAACTTTGCTTCTTTAAAAAAAAAATGTATGCATACATATATATGTTATATATATATATATATATATATATATACGTATATGTGTAATATAGACTATTCTTGAATGCATAACTTTCATAGGGGTCACGTATTCATTTCCAGAAAAACAACTGCTCAACAGTGAGGAATTTTGGGGCCGGGTATTGAAAACAAAATAGAATTTCAGCCTAATAAGCAATAAAAAAAAATTATTACAGGTCGTAGTGCTTCTTTTACCTTTTTCTTCTAAAGATTCGTCTCATTCCTATATGAGGTTGAAGATTTAAGTACAAGGAAAATGGTCCCTTTTTATGCTGTCAATATTTATGTCCCTTGATATTTCTCCATACTCTTACTAATTAACTGAATTTCATCAGGAAGATAATGATGTTTTGGACACTCAAGAGACACGTAAGACCTCGGAGCTCAAAATACTTCACATTCTAACGAAAGAAATCTATCTGATTCAACAGAGGGAAGAGGATGAGCAGGAAGAAAGGGAAAAAGCTGCTGGGTTTAGAAGCCGCGCCCAGCTTTCACTTACTGGTTTGCTAGGGTACACGTTAGAGAGGTGCGTTTTTAGTTTCCCCACGGTCCAGTTCAAGAAGCAGCTAACAGTCTGGTCACTGTATTTCTGATTCGGTGCTTTAATGATGAGGGTCACAGGAATCTCCATCCCACTTTGGTCCATGGTGTCCCCAAAGTCGGACAGAGCCAAGAGGAGCAGCAGTTAAGCCCAAAATGAGCTGAAGCAGCTATTGCCGGAGCTACTGGGATGGGGACGGAAGCGAATGGTTCTTAATAATCTGTGTCCAAGTCAGTCACAAGTGTATCGAGCCATACGAAGGCCATTGCCGGCAGCAAGGATGATGGACGGGGGTCTGGGGGCCCGGCTGTTGGTGCAGCTTTCCCCGCCAGGTCCGGGCTCCACCAGGCTCCGGGCTGCGTAGGGAGGGGGTGTGGTGGCAGGGGGAGAGAAAGAAAGCGATGAGAAGGATGGGACGGTAGAGCGAGGGTGCGACCGCCTGGGTCACCGGCCCGCCCCCGCCACGACCCCGAAGCTGAAACGCAACAAGGCCTCTACGCAACTGCCCAGGCACGAGGGCCGGAGAAAGTGCCGGCACGGGTGGTCAGCGGAGGCCAGGGTACCTGAGAGAAGGCCGCGGGTCCCGCCACCGCCGCCCTCGTGCCCCAGCAGGGTCGCCAACCGCACTGTCGGCCGAGCGTCCTCCGCCGCGGCCGCTCTCTACCTGCTGTCGGCGGCAGCTACGGCCCGGCCCGGGTATCGCGAGGCGGCGCGATGACAGCACAAGTTGGCCAAAGGGCGCGGCCCGATCTCCACCAGACCCTTGAATAGTGTAGGGCCGGGCAGCGCGGCGCAGGGCCGGGTGCGGCCGGGGCGGCGGCGGGTGGCAGGTGGCAGGAGGGCGGGGACGCGGGCCGAGCGCCCGCCGCGAGGGCGCGGGTTTTGTTGTTGCTGTGAGGAGGGTCTGCGTTCCCAGAAGCCGGAAGGTGCAGTGCGGAAGTGCGTCACGCGCGTCCCGCCCCGACGCGCCGGTCCGGGCCGGCGACTGCGGGCCGCAGCCGACGGCCGGGGACACCCGGGGCGGAGTTCCGGGTCCCCTGGAGGCTGTGCGGGCGCGTTCTGGCAGTTTATTGGGCCAGTTTGCCACCGCACTCAGGCCTAGCCGCTAGCAGAGCTGCCTCTAACATTTCCGGCCTTGAGCACACCCGAGAGACTGGAGAAGTGTTTCACCGTCCCAAAAGTTTTCTCTGTAAAAGTTTGTGCCCTTCCTCATGCTGAGCAAACTTCTGCTCTAAAGTTCGTGTATGACTGTTTTGGAGGAGAGGCACGGAGCACATGGCTTGAGCCAGATTCAATTAAACCTGGTCTGCCTCTCCTTTCCTTGTGACCCTGGCCGACATTTCTGAGCCTCAGTTTACCTCTCTGAATGGGAGCAGTAATGTCTGCCTGTGTATGGAAGAGTAAAACGAACTGTGTGTAAAGCATCTGTTACAGTTCTTGCCTGTAGCAGTCTCATGTTAATTTCCGTCTCTTTCCTCTTCACAAAAATATTTACTGAGCCCCTGTGATGTGTTCAGTAACGTGGGAGATGATGGATGGTGGCTTTATTTTTCTGATTTATGGCTTAGTAACAAAGGTAAATAAAGTTCACTTCCCAAAGCTGACTTGTTTTGTTTTCTGCTCGTGCTTCAGTCAGTACAGTGAAATCTGTTAGATGTGCATTTCCACAACTCGAGGCTTCCACTTGAGGTGAATGCCATCAGATAATAAAGGGGACTTTGGGAAATTGGTCTCTTCACCTCTCAGCTTCAGAAGGGTTTTGAGATACCACTAGGTTAGTGACCAAGAAGAAATTCTTCTAATGTAGTGCCATCCCTTATGACCTCTCCACCTTCTCCTTGGTGCTAGAACTCCTGCCATATATTAGCCATACCCTCTCAATGGTCTTCTGAAATGATACCCGCTTTATTACTTGTCGTGGAATAAGGACCGCTTGCTAGGCTCAGGTTTTCTGTAGCAGACACCTCCTTTTGTCTACCTAATAGCTGTTGATCCTAATTTAATTCTAGCTAAAAAATGTTTGTTTTGGTTTTTTTGGCAGACTTTCTTGCACCCAGGGGCAGCCATTTTACATAATTCTAACCAGTATGAAGAAAGTCGCCACTGAGGCTTACAGGAAACCTTTTAGATAGCTTCTGCAGACCAGAGTCTTGTCTTCCTGGAGGAATGGGATGCCAGAGGTGCAACTGCCATAGTTAAGTCATAAAGCAACAAACAGGAAAACAAAGGCCTAAGTGCAAAGAATGACAGAACAAAAATCTTTAAAGGCTGGATACTTTGTAGCACCATTGTCCGCCCATTTAAATCCTTAATAGTCAGCCCTAAGACATCCTTTTTGTCTATTCCTGTTTAAGCCAGAAAATCTCCACAACCACTACCACCCACATCTCTAGGCCTTGTCATTTATACTTATGACTCAGACTTTGTGGACTCCTTTAAAGTAATATGGTCAAACTTGGTATTGTGAAATGTACATTACTAATAGGTGTACATTAAAAAATTATCAATGTTAAGGTAATGTACATTTATGGTGATAAACTAGAGTCCATCGAAGGCTCACCAGCATGAACAAAAACTTTAAAAATGTAATGAACATTCAAGAAACTGAAATACATGCTTATAAGGACAGTATGATATCAGACAATGCTCTTGAGCTTGGTTACAATTAAAACTGTGTAAGTATGATCCCTTGTTGTTAAATCACATATGTGTGTATGTATGTATGTATGTAAGTGTGTGTGTGTGTACATATGCATATAACAGTGTATAAAAGGGCAGTCCCCAGAATATTGTTTTACTTAATCTATGGGACAGGGAAAACAGAATTGAGGATGCAAATAGTAGTTTCTTAGAGGCAGCCATGAGCATTGAGATACCTATTTTAATCACTATACATGTTGCAGATAAGAATGGACATGTGAAAGAACAATTTCCCATCTCTGCCATTTGTTAAAGACAACCTCTAATGAGAATGCTTAAGAGTATGATCTAATAAATAATAAATTATTTATATTAGACCTACTTTAACAATACTAACTATTCAATATACATAATATTAGTAGTTAGTTCAGTAATTAAAGGTTATTGGTCCCCGTAGTGAAGCTCTCTTTGTTAGAAAAGTAAAACATGAATTTAAAGAAAAATTATTTTTTAAAAAAATAAAAATTGATTTCCATTATTTTGGGGCTGATTATTACTTCCAAACTTTTAATTTTGGGGATGAAATGACATCTAGAAAAAGCATATATTGAATTATTCTGTGATTCCAGTTACTTTTAAAACTTTAAAGAAAATAAAATACTTCTTACTGAACTTTTCTCTCTGACATTTTTTAAACTTTTCTAGTATTTTACTGCAGTAACTGTTTTACAAATTAAAATAAACTCATATATGTAAGTTCCCCATATGTGCAGTTTTCCCATTCCTCAGATATGTCAATACACCCTGCGCTCCACCAAATCACTGTGTTCTTTATTATTCTCCATTGGGTCCCATCACCACTTGCCCCCTCACTGCGACCCCCCCACCCCAACCCATCCCCTGTTGGTAACCCCAGTTTTACTGAAAGTGTTCAAGGGTTGGTTTTGTTTCATCATTCCTTTGTTGCATATATTCACATTCAACCTATTAGATATTTGGGTTTCTTCTTTTCACATATTTCATTAAGCATAATCCCCTCTAGATCCATCCATGTTGATTCAAAAAACAGAATTTCATCTCTTCTAAAGGACATATAATATTCCGTTATCTATATATACCACACTTCTTTATCTAGTCATCTGACTTTGGACACCTGGTAGTTTCCTGCTCTTAGCTCTTGTGAATAAGGTTACAATAAACCTGGGTGTGCATAAATCTCTGCAAATTAGTGTTTTTGCATCTTTGAGTAAATACCCAGAAGTGGGATGGCAGGATCATATGGGATTTCCATATTCAACTTTTTGAGGAATAGACACACTGTTTTCCATGGGGTTGCACCAATTTGCACTCCCACCAACAATGTCAGTGTTCCCTTTTCTCCACAACCTCAACAGCATTTGTTTCCAGACTTTTGGAAAACAGCCAGTCTCTCAGGTGTAAACTGATATCTCATTGTTGCTTTAAGTACATTTCCCTGATAGCCAACCAGTAGGAATATCTTTTCCTGTTCCTTTGAGCCATCTGTAAATCCTCTTCAGAAAAATCCTCTCCAATTCCTCTTCCCATTTTTTATTGGATTTCCTGCTTTTCTGTTACTAAGTTTTATGAGTTCTTTATATATTTTGAATATTAAGCCCTTGTTGGAAATACAGAATGCAAATATCTTATCCCAGTTAGTTGGTTGTCTTTTTATTTGGTGATGTTTTCTTTTGCTGTTAAGAAGGTTTTCAGTTTGATATAGTCCTAATGGATTTTTTTTTCCTGTTGATGCTGAAGTTGAGATCCCCAAAGAACTCCCTAAGGCTGATGTCGTGGAATGTTTTGCTATATTATGTTCCAAGAATTTTATGGTTTCTCGTCTTATGTTCAAGTCTCTAGTCCATTTTGACTTAAATTTTGTGAATGGTATTAAGAGAGTGGCCTAGCTTCATTATCTTGTATGTGACTGTTCAGTCATCCCAACACCACATATTGGTGAATTTCCTTTCTCCACCATATGCTTTTGGCTCCTTTGCCATAGACTAACCGTATGTGTGTGAATCAGTTTCTGGTGATTCAGTTCTATTCTACTGATCCTGTTATTATTCTAGTACCATACCATTTTGATCACTGTCGCTTTGTAGTATAACTCAATGACTGGGTGTATAATCCTTCCAGATTCAATCCTTCCAGAAAAATTTTCTCATAATTGCTTTGGTTCCTTGGGATTATTTTTGCTCTATACAAATTTTAAGATTATTTTTTTCTATTTTCTTAAAATAATTGTCGGGGGCAGAGAGTAGAGCAAGGATGAATTGGGAGTTGGCAAAACATCAAGGACATCAGGCCCCAAGTACCAGGTCTGGGTCACCGTGTGAAAACACTGGGATAGTGTGTCTGTGACTGTTCTGTAGATACAGTTATTTTGTTAGAAAGCAAAGGCTGTATAAGCAATCTAATGTAACTATATGTTTATGAACTCAATAAATAGGTGGAGACCAGAATGGTCAGGGCCTTCACTCCGAGAGAGAGAGGTTGTTGGCCCCTTCATCCCCACCTTTTCTATCCTCTTACTCTCTCTTGAGTTTCTCATTCTCCTGCGGTGCCCCCTTCCTCACCCCTGCTCCCAGGAAGCAATCTTGGCAATAATCCTGTAGGATTTTAATAGGGATTGAATTAAATCTGTATATTGTTTTAGGTACGATAATCATTTTAACAATGTTGATTTTTCCCAGTCATGAGCAAGGATGTCTTTCCATTTCTTTATGTCCTTCTTTATTTCTTTTAAGGGCTTATAGTTTTCATTGTACAGGTCTTTCACCTCCTTGGTTAAGTGTATTCCAAGATATTTTATTCTTTTTACTACTATTTTTAATGGTTTGGTTTTCTGAATTTGTTTTCTTCTAACATGTTGTTTGAGTATAAAAAGGCAATGGATTTTTGTGCATTGACTTTGTAGCCTACCACTTTACTATATTCATTGATTAGTTCTATTAATTTTTGACATAATTTTTAATATATAATCATGTCATCCACAAATATGATAGTTTTACTTCCTTCTTTGCAATTTGGCCTCCTATTATTTCTTTTTGTTGCCTAATCACTCTAACTAAGATCTCCAGTATGATGTTAAGTAGCAGTGATGAGACTGGACAAACTTGTCTTGTTCCCAAACTTAGAGGAAATTCTTTCAATTTTTTGCCATTGACTATGTGTTGACTGTGGGTTTATTATATTTGGTCTTTATTAAGTTGAGGTACTTACCTTCTCATTTTATGAAGGGTTTTATCATAAAAGGGTGTTGGATCTTGTCAAAAGATTTCTCTGCATCTGTTGATATGATCATAGGATTTCTCTCCTTGCTCTTGTTGATATGGTATATTACATTAATAGATTTACATATGTTAAACCATCCTTGCATCCTTGGGATAAATCTCACTTGGTCGTGATGGATGATAATTTTGATTGCTGGATTCAGTTTGCTAATATTTGGTTGAGAATTTTCGCATCTATATTCATTAGAGATACCAGTTTTTATTTTTCTTTCTAATGATGTCTCTGTCAGTTTTTGGTATCATTGACATGTTAGCCTCATAGAAAGTGTTTGGAAATGTTCACTGTTCTTCAATACTTGGAAGACTTTGAGAAGAATACATATTAATTCTTCTCTGAAGTTTTGGTAAGACTCATTAGAAAAACTATCTGGTCCTAGGCTTTTATGTTTAGGGATATTTTATTATATTTGCAATTTCCTTGCTTATGATTGTTCTGTTCAGGTTTTCCAATTCTTCCAGGTTCAGTCTTGGTAGACTGTATTTTTCTAAAAATCTGTCCATGTCCTCAAGATTGTCCACTTTATTGGCATAGAGCTGTTCATAGTAGGTGCTTATGATGTTTTATATTTCTGTGGTCTCTACTGTAACTTCTCCACTTTCATTTCTGATTCTAGCTATGAGAATTTTTTCTCTTTTTTTTCTTTGTAAGTTTAGCGAGTGGTTTGTCAATTGTGTTTATTTTTCCAAAGATCAGACTTTTATTTCCTCGATGATGTAAATTGTCTTTTTGTTTTCTATTTATTTCTGCTCAAATTTTATTATTTCTTCTCTTCTACTGAATCTTGACTTTATTTTTCTTTCTCTAATTGCTTTAAATGTAGGCTCATGTTGTTTATTTGTGATTTTTGTTTGTTAGTTTGTCGCAGCAGGTATGAATCACAATGAACTTCCCTCTTAGTACTGCTTTAACCACATCCCATAGTTTCTGGTAGCTTGTGTCTTCACTCACATTTGTCTCTACATATTTTTTAAAGTTCTTCTTTGATTTCCTCTTTTACCCAAGTGTCATTCAAAAAAAATATTGTTTAGTTTCCAATTA
This sequence comes from Solenodon paradoxus, assembly GCA_004363575.1. Classification (NCBI taxonomy): domain Eukaryota; kingdom Metazoa; phylum Chordata; class Mammalia; order Eulipotyphla; family Solenodontidae; genus Solenodon; species Solenodon paradoxus. The sequence goes on from RJWH01001662.1 coordinate 139,914, forward strand.
ATTTGGGGTTTTCCAGCTTTTTGTTGTTGATTTCTAGTTTTAAGCCATTGTGGTCAGAGAAAATTCTCGTTATTATTTCAGTCTTTGGAAATATGTTGAGACATGATGTCTCCTACATGTTTTGTGTCCCTTGATCTATCCTTGGGATGTTCCATGCACACTTGAGGAAAAAATTAAATCTGTAGTCACTGGATGCAATGTTCAGTATATGTCTATTAGACCTGACTGTTATTTAAAGCAGTTTTTCCCTGTTAATTTTCTACCAGACTAATCTGTCCTTTGTGTAAGTGAAGTGCTGATGTCTCCTACTATTATTGTGTTACTGTGGATGTCTCTCATCAGTTCTAATAATAATACATTTCGATGATCCTTCATTTGGTGCATACATGTTAATATGCATTTTGTCTTCTGGCTGGATTGACCCTTAATCAATATATGATGTCCATCCCTGTCTTTTGTTATGCTTTTTAGTTGGGTCTGTTTTATTCAATATAAGTATAACTATTTCTGGTTGTTTTGGGGGTTGTTTTTGGTTGCCACTCAACTATAGGACTGACTTCCAACTATTGACTTTGAGCCTGTGATTATCTTATCTGTTGCAAGAATGTGAGTTTTGTGAATGCAGCAGAAGGTTGGGTTATATTTTTTAATCCATTTGGCCCTCTGTGTCATTTTGTTGGTGAGTTCAATCCATTAACATTTTGGGTTATTATTAACATCGACTTTTTATTAACATTTTGTAATTTGCCTTCCAGGTGTTGTTACAGACAGTGCCTTTGTTCTCCTTTTTCTCTTTTTAGGTAGGTTGGGTGTAGTCGTGTTTGCTTGTTTTCCTCTTTGCTTTTTTCCTGGAGATGTATTTTGAGATTGCCCTGAGGTTAACATTAGAATTCTATGTTTATTTCTTATTTTTATTTGAAAACATATTAGTCTTACACTCATTCCGACTATCTACATATTTATTCTCCTCTCCTCCTACCCAGTTTTTATATTTTGCTATCTTACTGTTTTTAAGTGGGATTTCTCTACACTTCATAGAACTTCCTTTAGTATTTCCTTTAGAGCTGGTTTTGTGGTGATGAATTCCTTAATTTTTGCTTACCTGAAAAGTTTTTTTTATCATTCCTTCAGTTCTGAATGATAATCTCACATGTTATAGGATCCTAGGTTGAAAATCATTTTCTTTCAGCACTTTGAATATATCATGTCATTCCTTTCTGGCCTGTAGAATTTCAGTTGAGTGATCCATTGACAATTTATAGAAATTCCTTTGTATCTGACTACTTTTTCTCCAGCTTATTTTAAGATTATTCCTTTATCTTGTATTTTTGTATTTTGTATTTTTGATATTTTGATGTCAATGTGCCCTAATGTTGGTCTATTTAGTTTCCTTTTGTTTGGAGCTCTTTGAGATTCCTGAATCTGGAGGTTTGCTTCATTCCTCAAGTTAGGAAACTTAATCAGCTATTATTTCTTCAGATATTGTTTCTGCCTCTTCTTCTCTCTCTTTTCCTTCTGGGATCCCTATGACATAAATCTTGTTCCTTTTAATGTTATCCCATAGATCTCAAATGCTGTATGCATATCTTTTCATTCTTTTTTCTCTTTTCTGATTTGCTTGAGTGCATCCCTCTTTCTTTTCTTCTAGCTCATCGGTTCTATTGGAGGCTTCATCCATCTCACTTGAATCCAGCTATTGAGTTCTCTAATTCAGCTATTGTGTTCTTCATTTCGTTGACATCTTGCTTCATATCTTTTCTCTTTTTTGTTGTTCTCTTTTTCTTCTATTGTTATCTTGATTTCCATGAGTATGTTTATCACTGTTGCCCTAAATTCATCCTCAGGTAGTTTGAATTTGTCTGTTGTATTCAGATTTTCACCTGGGGTTTTAATTGGATCCATCATTTCACATATATTTCTCTGTCTTTACTTTGTTTGGCATTCTGTAGGTTAGATTTCCCTGTAGTGATGGATACTGACTTGCACCAGATAAGCCTGGATCTTAGTTTGAATATTAGGAATTCTTGATTTTTGTGGTGTCACCACTGCTTGGATTTGTTGACATTTTTAGGTGGATTGGGGCCCAAGAGTTTCCACCTATGGGGTTGTAGTTTGTATGGGTGATGCAAAGCATTCCTCCAGCATCCCGGCTCTGAATGATAATGACCACCTTGTTGATGGCCTACAATCAGCAATAAAGTTGCAGTTCCACCTCCAACTACAGGGTGTTGCTTGTTGGTAGCATTGAAAATTCCTCCCTTCTAGGAGACTCTCTTCCTTCTTTAAGCCTCTGGGCTGGATTTGCAGTGGGTGGATACTGTGGCTCCAACACAGTATGGGGGAAGTGTTTTGGGGTGGGGGATTCTCCTAGCTGGCTTCCAATTATGGCAGTGTCCTTGTATAATTTCCCCTCTGGGACTCTACTCTGTCCACTGCAATGCTGGTCCTTCTTCTATCCTGCACCAGGCCCTCTCCCCGCAGCTCTGTGTCCTGGTTCCACTGGGTGGGCTCTATGTTGTTAGAGCAACTCTCTGGGAGGCCTGTTTCTTCCTGAATATCCATTCCCTTTGCCTTAACCCTTTTTATCTCCCAAGGCTGGGAATCTTGAATCAGTGATGTTCCTCTGAACCCTGACATCTTCACCTACCATTCTACCATTCACCCACCATTAAAGCCTCCAGACCTGCTTTGCTTCAATATTTGTGTCTGCAAAATAGGTGATTCCTAGTTGCTCTGTGGGGAGGAGACTCACCTCACTCGAATGCCTTCTTGACTAGTCTCCCTCTCACTGAAATTTGAAGTACCTTCCAGAAAGGTATAATACCTCTGTAGTATCCTGCAAAGAGTGAGAGAAGATTTGCTGTGACCTTAGCCCCAAATTTCCGGTGACCTAAAGAAGTCAGTGAGATACTATTTGCCTACCATTTTCTCCAACTCTTATAAATAAGTTACTAGACTGAATCATCAGAGAGATTAGACTTTAATTCTGAATCAAATGGTCACTCTAAGTACTGATTAGACGATAGTCCCTGAAAGGAGGAAATCCAACTGCTAAGTCAGCTTATGAAGGTTTCTACTAGAATACAAATTAATAGAAATACAGCTGTGTTCTTATGAAGATATCCTAAGGATATCACAATAGGTCTGAACACTCATTATGGTTGCCATTATTTTTGAGGGCTATACAAACTAGTGTATCCAAAGGAAAATTTCCTTAAAGGATAGTTGAAAAATCTGGGCTATTCAGTATGGAGAAGGCAAGCAAGCAGGCAGACAGGAAGAGAGAGGAGAGGGAAGCATTTTATTTAGTTTTAATTTTATTTTAGTTGTTCTCTGGGGTTGTCCTCCCCCCTTCCTCCCCACCCCCAGGTTCAGGACTCTAACCCAGGGATATGTGGTCATATACTCCTTTGGAGGCAATGACCCAACTGCTACTCCACCAGGGTGCACCCAAAAGCTATGTTTTTTTAACGACAGGTCATGCGATAGTGAAAGCTATGGTTTTCCCTCTCTAGAAGGATTTAAAGTCAAAATTGACTGATTCAGAGATGTAATAAGAGCAACTCTGGCAGTAAGTGAAAAACAGATCTAAATGAATTCTAAGATATTCCTGAAAGCCTTTACCTCCTGCAAGTGTCTTGTTATTCATAAACAGCTTTAAATTAAAGTTTAATGTAGTAGAAAGAATGTATATTACAGTGGAATCAATGTTCTTTGGAAGTCACTAGCTTTCTGATGTCAGAGAAAATGCTTAGCCTTCTGAACCTCAGTGTTCTCACTATCTCTCAGGGCTGTTCTGAGAATTTATTATATAATACATCACTCAAATCATCCATTTGGCAGTTAATGCATGTGTGGTTTTCTTCTATTTTCTACAATACAGTTTACAATCAAACATCTGGGTCAAATTAACATTTTGAAAGCATAATGTTGAAATGAGCTTGTTTTCCTAGCATTCATATGTAAGTGTATTTTGACTTGGTTTCATTTTTAAACAATAAGCTTGATTGAGATTTGATTGGATGCTTTGTGGCACAGCATCATTTTTAGACAAGTATGGTCAAAGTAGAAATAGAAATCAGAAGTCAGATGAGTAACATTATCTTTGAAATTTTCAGCTGCAGTATCATCACCTGACCAAGTCTTTCCTCTCAAGAGAATAACGCCCCTTCAATAGAAAACCAACAAATAAAATGAAGTGTGAAAGCTATATTACTTAATACTATATATATATATACATATATATGTATATATATATATAAATTGTCTATTGCTGCAAAACAAATTGCAAAAAAAATGAGGGTCAGAATTTTAGGAACAAATTGGTTAGTTGCTCTAATTTGAATCACTCATGAAATTGTAGTCGTGACTTTATTTACCATTCAGTTATATGAAGGCTTGATTAGGACTGAATGATATCTTTCCATGGTAGCTCATACATAAAGCTAAAAATCAGGCTGGTTATTGGTGCAAAGTCTCATTTCTTCCCTATGTGGGCCTCTCTGTAGGACTACTTGAGTGTCCTCAACACATGACAGCTGTATTCCCCCAGAATGAGGAATCCAAGAGACCAAAGCACCAGGAGGTAAGAACCATTGGTCTCACATTGGAGGCCAGCTTCCATAATATTCCTTACCAAAGCATAACAAATCATAACAGATACTCTGGTCCTTCTACATACAGCTCTCCACATACAAATTCCAGAAATAGTCTTAAGATCGTTTAACTATAACTATTGTCTATTCTTCATCTGGCATTCAGCTTCTCTTCTCAGAGATCTTTGATGAATTTTCTACAAAAAAAATATTGAGAACTGTATAGTATCAATTCTGAGCTTATTTCACAATCTAAGACTAGAATTCCTCCATGAGAGCTATAAAAGTATCCTTTAGTTCTTATAAACAGGGGTGATTGTTGAAAGTTAAACACCAAATTCTGTTTTAAGGGTTGCCAGCTATAGTTGAATTCCCATTCAGTTCACATGAAAATTGGGGCATTGAAAGGGAAGGAATGGGATTCTGAAAACTGGAATGGAGACATCTGCTTGGACACAGGTGAAACTGACAATCTTGAAACTCTGTCACTCTGTGCCTCCTCTATTAGTGAAAGTAGCTTCCTTGGTGGAGGCTGCCTTTGCTTAAAAACTGTGACGACCTTCCCTGGGGCAGATTTCTTAAAAGGGGATGCTTACTCTCATCAAGACCCACCATAACCATCCCCTATTTCCACTAGATCTATAACTAGGATTAATCTCAGCATATTCCATAGAAACAGGTACACACTTATTTAGGAAGAAACATCTTACACACTAAAATCATTGCAAAATATTGCTAATCTATATCAGAAATCTGGGGAACATGCATGGGAATATATTTTAAGAGTATTCAAGCCAAGGAAATATAACAGCAGATTGGGTCAAATGAATTGGTATGACCACTTCTTTAGGACTCCAGATTTAATGTACTAGCTCATATAGCTCAACCATGGCCTATTTTTAATACAGCTGAGATGCCAGACATTTCTGGCACGATGTAGATAAAGGAATCCAGGAGCCTAAGGAGTTAGGAATGCTAAGCTGTATCATATTTTACCTGCAAGCTTATCTACTCCCTCCAACATTCCATGAGACGGTCTGGAAGTCACTCATCACTAAAGCATTGAGAAATAATTTAATGAAGGACGCACCTAAGTCCTTAAACAACTCTGAGGCTGTTCTCTTTTGCAGACTAGATATGGCTGAAGGGGATGCTGTCACTGAGATAAATCCCCTAGTTATGGTGCCAGTTGAAAGAGACAGCACCCTGAAAGAGTGTATCTTATAATCAGAGACCACCATATGCAGAGAGGCATGTGGATTCTTAGCTCAAGTGCAAAAATGCTTACTGCCCACCATTTACACTAATAATAGTTGCACTTATCACTATTATAGAGGACACAACGAATAGTAAAATCTATTTGCCTTCACGGAGTTTGTAATTTAGTAGGAGAAAATAAGAAAAGCACACAAGTGAGTAAAGACAAGGTAGAGTAAGGGTGTCTCAGGCACTTACTGGTGTCCCACTAGGCTGTACCAGGCAGCTTTTGCACACCCAAATGACTTGTGTCTCAACCAAAAGTAGAAGGGGAGAGTATATGATCTGCTATATCAAAGTGGGCAGAGGGTCATTTGCAAAGAGCAAACAGTCATTTGACATGATTCTTCCTTTTCCAAATTTTCCTCACATTCTCCCCAGAATATGTATTCCTTAAAACCCTACCCACTGCCTTGTCTCAGACCTGGCTGAGACTCAGTTCAGTCACCAGGGAGAGGCCCAGTTCTGCTACAAGAGATAAGGTGGATCCTATACTACCAGGTGTATTAATGCTTGCTTTTCATTGTGCCATTCTAAAAGACGACCTCGTCCTTTTCCCTCCACTTTCATCCCTCCCATTTCACTTTCAAAAAACTTTCTATATGTTGGTAGTGGTTTCCTAGTTAACTGTGTTAAGATTCTGATTCTAGATCTGAAATCAGCAGAATTGTTTTTTTTTTCTGCAAGAGTAAGGAAAGAATGACAGCTAAGTACTAAGAATTTAGCACACCAAACATGGTGCACTTTTTATCTTGTCTTAAAAATTATTTCAGGCATGCCCTGGTGGAGCAGCAGCTTAGACTGCAGCCTCTGGTCCATCTCAAGAACCTGGGTTCACATCCCAGGGCTGTGGGGGAGCTACCAAGATAAACAACTAAATAAAATAGATAAAGTACTTCTTGCTCCTGTCTCTTCCTGCCTGCCTAGCTCTGCTCACATTCCTTCCTACCTGCACCTTTCCTTTAAATTTTTTTTTTCAAAAAACACGTTTAACCATTTCTAAATTATTACATACCTGATCAAGGAAAAAAGTTAAATTTTTGGAGAAAAATCTTGGCTAAGTTCCCATTTATTTCCTTCTTAGTTTTTTTCTTTGTGACTTTCTGAGGTTTGTAAACTAGGTTGTGTTTGAAATAACAAGATAGCTTTGGACTAAGAAAACTTGTTAAATTCCAGGCTTTAGAGAGTAGTAGTACAGCTTTTTGAGCATAGTTTTGGTTCATTCTTAAAGAATGCAGAATTTTATCTCCCTGAAGGTATTTCTGTTTCATAACTTTGATGTTGTCAGTGCAAAATGCTTAGCTCTATTACAAGAATTTGTAACTAACCTTACTTTCAGAATCAAGACAAAGCAACTTTATATCAATAGAGTGCCTATTAGAATTGTGGCGTGTGCTAGATGCTTTTAGCACAGTGATCTCTGTGAATCCCTTTGAGATAAATGACCCAATTTCAAACTTTTCCTACTCGATTCTTAGTGCTTTTTCTTGTTTTCCATAACAAATCTACATTTGCCATGTGATAATTATCTCTCTTTTTTTAAGAGGAAGGAAAAAGGCAGGAACAAGGCAAGTAGGCAGGCAAAGAGGGAGAGGATTAAGAAGCATTTTTATTTACTTAGTCAGTTGTTCATTTTTGTAGTTTCCCCACAGCCTTCACCCCCACCACCTTCAGCCCCACCACCCTAGGGCTGTATGTGGATTACACCATAACTATAGACTTACCACAGGGCGCCAGTAATGATCTCTTGATTAAGTCTGTCTCCCTCACTGGACTGTGAACTGCCTGAGGCTAAATATTATACCTTAAACATTTTTTATCACTTGCCCATCACAATGCCTGTTGTATAATAACGATATGAACTAAATATGAATACTCATAGAGAAGGAAAATGAGCTACAGAAAAGTCATTTGTCCAAGGTCACCCAGTTAGTAATTGATAGAGTTGTTGCTGCGAAAGCTCATGAATTTCATGGCATCTCTCATTTGTTTTGTTTAACGCCACTTCTAGCTTCCATTTCTGTTGGATTTTTGTGTAATTGTCTGATGTCCACTATCACATGTGCAGAAAGTAGAGTGTCTAGAATGGCAGGCTAGAATCTGCATCATATTGAGAAGCTATACCATGACTTTTGCAAAAAATAAAATTAAATAAATAAATAAATAAATAAATAATAAATAAATATTAAAGGGGCATGCCCTAGTGGTCTAGTGGTCTAGAACACCCTGGGAACAGTCCCACATGCATCCCAAAGTTCCAAGTTCAAGACCCAGGACTGAGGGAAGCAACAAAATAAATAAATAAATAAAACTGTTTTCTGTCACTCTCTTTCTGCCTACCAACATACTCACCTTCATTCCCGACTGCACCTTTCCTAAAGAAAAAAAAGGAAGACATTACCAACCAGTTTTCTGAAGTGGCTGCACCATTTAAAAAAATAAAAATAAAGTTAAAAAAACCTACAGAATCATCACAAGAACAAAGTTGAGAAACAATGTGCGAACATCTCTCTTCAGACACCTGTTAGGAATCTCCAACAGCTAAAAGCAGCATCCCCACTTAACTATAAACTTGTTTATTATCTACTCAGAAAGTCACAGAAAAAAATCACCACAGGTATTTCAGCAATATATCTAATAATTCTTATCTCATATACACTTTCCTCTATCATTTAATGCTTGACCATACCACAAGCGTTTTCCTGTGAATTCCTCTACCAAAGCCTGTATTGCACATAAGACTAGAAATCTTTATAAATATTGTATGTCTATAGCTTCCATTTTGTGTCTATAAAAGTCATTCTTTGGCTGGCAACACCAGCTTTATTTACTGTCATCCCAAATTGCAGCGTATAGCGTTAAAACTTCAGGAAGGGAATATTTTGAGGCACTCTCCTGATAACCCACCAACATATTGTGAGGATGAAATTAAATAAGTTTAAATAAGAAAAATAAATCTCAGCATATAGATACTCTTTCAAATTCCTTCGCACAAGATGACAAATGATCGTTGCTCCTCACCATTTATGTATTAGTTCTCTGCAGGGTTTTTAAATTCCTTTAGAAAATTCTGTTTTGTGTGCATAGTCTCATTTTTACTTAATCTGATTATTTCTTTTTCCATATAGTCAGATTTATTCCTGTAAAATATAATACTATGTCAAATACCATACTTTCATTTACTCATTTCTGAAGTATTAAATATGTGAGTTCACAGTTCTTTATTATTAAGTATAATGCTCCTATTAACATCCTAGTGTGCTTTACCTTTGAGAATGGCTATTATCAAAAAAACTGGAAGTAACAAATATTGGCAAGGACATGGAGAAAAAGGAAGACTTTCACACTGCTGGTGGAAATATAAAATGCTTTATGGAAAGCAGTATGAAGTCTCCTCAAAAATTGAGAATGGAAATCCCATCTCCACTTCTGGGTGTTTACTCAAAAAACAAAACAAAAACAAAACCCACTAATTTGCCGATATGTGCATCCTCATATTTATTGCAGCATTATTTACAATAGCCAAGAACCGAACACTACCTAAGTGTCCATTGTCAGATGAATGGATACAGAAAATGTAGTATTTATATACATGGGAATACTACACAGCCCTAAAAAGGACGAGATTCAGTTATTTGTGACAGAATGGAATTCGAGGGGATTACGCTAAGTGATGTAAATCAGAAGGAGAAAGACAAATCTAATTCATATGTGGAGTATAAAGAAACTAAGCAAAGGAACAAACAAAACAAAAACCAACCCTCAGACATTGACAATAAAAATGAAGTTACCATTGGGGAAAAAAGTGTTACTGGGGGTTCAGTGGACAGTGATGAAGAACTTTTGGCGGCAAACATCATCTATTGACATATATTTGACAAATAGTGAGCCTACTCATATGGGCCTATGTTGTAAATCAAAGTAACTACTATATACGTATTTTTCAACTTGGTGTGCTTAGCCCTTATTCTGAAATGTATTCATATGAGAATGATTACTAAGTCAATGGACCAGAACATTTTGTCACTCTTAATATCTATATTTTATTATATTTTAAAATTATATTTTTAAATCAATTGAAACTAAGTTTTAAATAGAAGGAAGAAATACACATTATTTTAACTTGCTTTACACTGACCGTTAATATAAATGCTTGGTCATTCAACATTTTGAAAGTTACTAATGTCACTTAGTTCATTTCATTACAAATGATTGTAAACTGACACAGCCTGGTGGCCTAGTGGATGGGGCCACCAGATGCAGTCCACATTTGTCCCGACAACTCACTTTTGAGAACTGGAGCCTACATAATTTGCATATAAAGAATCATTTGTAGAAATAAAGAAGTATTAAAGCTGAAATTGTGTTGATAATTCCACATCTCTTTATCAATATTTTTGAATGTTTGTAAATAGACTTGTTTTACAAAATATCACAGGCACAGTGACCTGAGCATTCAAACCTGAGTTCATTTTTAAATACTATGTAAGAAGAAAAGTTACAATTTTAGCACTGTCAGTTAGACATTCCATGTAATTTGACCTGATTTTTTATACTGAGTGAGGGACCAACGGATTGCAGATACTTCAGGACCATTCTCCCAGATGGACACTTGATGCACTGTTTGCAGGAGTGTAAATGAATTTCTGAGGGGCAATTTGACCATCTATATAAAAATCTTAAAAGAAGAATGTGATCAGACAGAGATGGCAATTATTCCTGGGGGTTGGTAATATTCTCTACTTGTTCACTTGGGTAGTGAAGAAGTTATAAAACTTATAAACCATTGTTTGTAAGTGCTTGCTAACGTGTTTATATAAGTTGGATACACTTTTCTGTATATCGTATGTAACAATTATATTTTAAAATATACCTTCTTTGTTTTTCACTTTAAATAGTTCTTCCTAAGTTTAGAAAAGATGTAGGCAATAATTTTAGATCATTGTTTATGACAGCAAAAAAAAAAAAAGAAAACTAAAAATCCAATAGTAAAGTTTGGTTAAATAAAGCATAATATAGCCAGACAATGGAATACAAGAGAGACTTTTTAAAGTTATTTATAGATAAATATGTAGTAAGATTAAAAAAAAAAGCTCTTAACGTAGAGTGAAATAACAAATTGGAAAGCAATGTTCAGCAAAATCTCCTTTTCATGAATAATTACATAATTTGCATATAAAGAATCATTTCTAGAAATAAAGAAGTATTAAAACTGAAATTGTGATGATAATTCCACATCTCTTTATCCGTATTTTCTAATGTTTCTAAATAGACTTGTTTTACTATTTTGATAAGACAAAGTTATTTTTAATTGTTAAACTCTTATCCTTTGATTCAACAGGAATTCTTTTCAGTTCTGACCATTTTTTTAATCTTTTAAATAAAATACATATTTTACAAACATAATCAGTTCTTTTCATAAGCCCTTATATTTTGATATATTCATGTATATTATTTATTGATCATTCGGGTGGCTTTTCAGGATTTAAGTTTTAAATTCAAGTTTCAAGTTTTAATATCTGTAATGAAACTTTTAAAATCAAAATTAGTACTAAAAAGTGTAAATATTGTCATGCTTTAAAATAATAGAATTTTTCAAAACCTAATTCAGTCAAGATTGATATTTTTCTTTTAAAATTTGCTGGCTCACAAGTTCTGCAATCTTCTAGGTAAAGGCATAATTTGTAAAATTTGTAAATAATATTTAGTTTGTGGATTTTATATTTACTATTATATTATCACAGTTATACTTAAAGGACTTGGTGTCCTATTTTAAAGCAGAAATACAATCATTTGTAAAACAGGAAACACAAGCGCCATGAAATGCACTATTGCTGCAGTTAACCACTTAGCCACTGGGTGGCTCCACTGTTTCATGCCATCTCTAATGATGGAAGTTTCCATAGAGAACAGATGAAGAGCAAGACTGTTTACTGAATGCTTAATTGGGAACTGATGCAGCATTTACATTCTGGACAATCAATTTGGAAACAGTTCTGCTCATATGTGCAATATTTCTTGTGTTCTTTGATAATGGACCTTAGATTTGCCTAGGAGAGGAGACGGAAACCTTATTTTTTTTCTCTTAATATCTCATTGCCTATTGCATTTTTTAAATAAAAACCAAAACCTTATTATGGCTTCTTGGTTATTTTCAGAGCTACCATTTTCAGAATCCTATATGAACAAAACTCAAATTAAAAACAATCTATATTTATAAACCCCATTAAATTTGAATTTTGTGCATTTATGAAAATTTTTTCCTCTATCCTACTTTCATTTATTATTATTTTTTTTTACCTCAAACCTATCACATTCTTTTGGGTTCTTGGTTCCTTTTGCAATGTCCTACCCACTTTTTAGCTTTTATTTGTTGCCTTCTATTATTTGCTAGGTTGAGTGTGTACGTTTTGAATGAAAGTCATTATTTTAAGCAATTCTATGTAAGCCCTGAATCATTTCATCAGAGAAAAAGAATTTTATAAATATAACAAATAGTTCAGAGCTTGAGGAGCTCCTAAATGTGATACAATTAAATACTTGAGTAAGTAGTCACTTTAAAAAATAATAAATTATAACTGATTTACTTATCTTCATGGAGAAACTAATAAATCAGATGTAAAAACATTTGAATTCAAACAGCAGTGGAACTCAGAGAGAGAACATGTTTTTGAGTCTATAAACTATAAATAGAGTAACTAAAAACAGAGCTTGGTATAAATGACAGAACTCTAAGTGAGAAAGCAAAATTTAAATATCAAGTCACCTTTTCAGGAAAATATACAGTCATGATTTAGAGAATGCATCATTTTAAATATACTCAAATAGATGAGGGAAAGGAAGTAATGTGGTATTTTGATCTTAGATTTGGTAATGATTTAATATTATGTAATTCAGAGTTCTCTGCAGAAGGGAAGAGGAGTAAGGAATCTGAGTGCAGATTAACTATCAACCTACCAAGAGAAAGAAATCCATATAATACCCTAACACAATATCCTTAAGCCCATATATTCTCAGGGTGTGTCAAATCCGTTTTCTGGCTGTCATATATACATACATACATAGCATATATAATATACATATATATATATATATATATATATATATACATACCAGTAAAAACATATCCCCTGTCAAAAACAAGAGTACTTCCAAAGTGTGGAAGCCAAATGGCAATGCTCAATCCACCCTAGAAGCTTCATTATGTCCCCAGATTTCTGGGATTTTTTTAATGAGACTATGCAGTGGGTAGACTCCAAGGGACATCAGTTTATATTAAAGTTACATAAATCCTAACTACGGCTAAACTTATCATGTTCTTCATTCATGATTAAACTTGTATTTACAATTTCATTTAAATGTTCCTAAATGTCTAATATATTTATGCGAATGTATAGTCCCCTTTTCCTGCAATTTAATTCCATGTTTCTTTTGTTTTAATAATGACATGTTTCTAGAACCCAGAAACTATAAAGAATTATCATAAACTTCTAGGTACCCATTATTCATTCAAGTCAATTTTTGACATTTTCCTTATTTGCCTGAGAATGCTACTTAGATTTTTAAAAAAGGAACAATTGAAATATTTCAGGAAAGGGGCACGCCCTGTGACTCAAGTGGCTGAGATAGGTGGGGTGTGGACCATGTAAAGCCCAAGAACCGGGGTTTGTGACCTGTGGCCAGGGTGTGGGGAAAACCAAAATAAACACCTAAATGAATAAAAATGCTTCTTTTCTTCCACTCCCTTCCTTTTTCCTCTCTAAAAAAAAGTTAGATACAGATGAAAGTCCTTGCACCAACTCTCACACCCACTCTTCACCCTGCTGAATATCTACGCCCATGAACTTGGTATCTGTCAACCCATGTATGTGTTTATAGTTTGGCAACATATGTATATATTCCTAAAAAAAGTGTGTGCATGTTTAACCTTTTATAAAAAATAGCTCCAATTATAAATAGCTTTCTGAAATTTTCTTCACTTAGCACAGTATTTTTTAAAAAATTTGTCCATTTTTCTGTTTTCACCATCAGTCTTCTTTTGTTTCATTGACGACCCGCAGTTTAGTTTTCTCTTACTTTTGCTTATTCATCGCAGTTTAGCCATAAAAAAAAATTTACCCTCTTGTGGAGAGAATGAAGAACTGCATACAGTTTTCAGAAACAGCTGTAATTTTTGTTTCATCTGTTTTCAATGGAAAAATTGAACAAATATAGATTTTCAGACTTCCTCATAGAGTTTGTCTTTTCACTTTTTTTAAAGGAAAGGTGCAGGAAGGATTGAAGGTGAGTAGACAAGCAGGTTGAGAAAGGAGGAAGAAGCATATTATTACTTAGTGTATTTATTTATACATCTTGATTGTTCCTATTGGCCCTGTGATGTGAATCTGGAACTTTGGGATGTATGTGGCCTGTGCCCAACTGCTACTCCACCAGGGAATGCCTTCATAGAGTTTTTAAAGATTAATTGAACTATTCAAGTAATTCCCAAAAAGTTCTTTTATGTCTTATGAGTTAATAAATGCATCACTAAGCTGTTAAGCTATTAATAAGGTGGAGTGGAGAGGTGTTGTCCTAGGCATCAGTGTCCTGCAATTAAATATTTAAATAAAAATTGTCATGCTTGAAAATGTATTGTGATTATATTCTTGGGCAAAATTTCATTTTCTCTATGAAATAAATTTGCATTACTGTACTATAAAAAGGGATGTGCATAATGTATGTGCTCATTTTTTAGGACATAGAGTATATTTCAATATTTGAATTAGTATCTAAGTATATAGTTATAAGTTTGCCTTCACTACACATCACATTTCCATCTATAATCTATTAACTTCTGAGCCCTTGGTGATAAGCACCTGCCCCAATTATGACATTGCTCTTCTGAGGACATAGGATACAATTCCATGATCCATTTCATCATGCAGATTATGGTGACTCTATATGTAGGCAAATTATAAGACTACATATGTGTTAGAATTACCTGCAGATTTTTTGTCAGTTTCAGTTATTATTCCTGAGCTCTTCAAATACAAAAATAGGGTTCTTTTATTACAGATGTAACCCACAGAATTCTACCACAATGATTTTACAGAAAAATAAAATGAGTCATATTGAAGGATTTTTTAATTCCTTACTACCAATATAAATAACTACATCTGGAAAATACCTAAGTATAATAAAAAACATAATCTAATTTATAAATTGGAAGCTTTATAATAAAAAAGTTACCCCTTCTATCTCCTTAATCCTCCCAGAATATCTACCCACTCCTTTCCACAACTTCAAAAGAGACAACAGAAAAATCTTTTAAGCCATCATTTACCTTGAAGTAAATTTAGAAGTGTGATCAGGGAGAGAAACAACATAGATGCTAAAGCTGTGAAAACACATCTTGATGAATGCCTAAGAATCTAGTAACCTTTTCTCCAATATTCTGTTTAAGAAATATAAATTTCCATGAATAATGACTATTATGAAGATTTGTCCTTGAACAGTCCTTTTCTCCTCACCTTTTTCATGAAGGAATAATTCTGATCTGTTGCTATAGAAGTTGCCCTATTTTGTCTTATTTCAGAAAAGGAAAAAAATCTACTTTGGGAGGATCGACTTCCAGATGGTGACTTGATAGGATGCACTTTTGGGCCGCTCCCCACAGGCACTGAAAACAAACAAAAAATCACCTATTTTCCTGGGACAAACACCAAGAAACAACTGTCACTATACCTGGAGACAGATCAACTGACAACTAACAGTGGGTGAGGGCACCAGGTAGGGTCCTCAGCTAAGCTGCAGCTTTGGATTTGGGATGGAGATTGGGAGTCTCCAGACGCATGGTAGGATGGAGACCAGGGATTTCAGGACCATCTGCTGAGCAGCAAGAGGCGGGCCCAATGGTTTGAGACACAGATCCACGAAGGGCCGACTTGGGAGCGGGTGAAAGGAGAGCCAGTGCACCAGGAGCTGAGCTGGAGCACATGCGGTGAAACTGCACAGCGTACAGCCACAAGCAGAAATCAATCAAAGAGCTCAAACCCCTCCCACAACCATTTTGCTCCAGAACCTGGGGTCCACTGAGCAGAAATCGTGCCATAGCATATTCAACCACTGGAAATCTTGCCCATCGGGTGCCCTACCCACTGGAATACAGTCAGAAAGCAGTCCCAAGCTTCAACACTGCTTGCCAGTGCCACCTCATAGGTAGAGGTGAAACTGCAGCCTGATTGCCAATCCTGTGCAAGTCAAACCTACGCAACGCCAGGCAAACTGAACCCTTAGAAATACAAACGGAATACTGAATAGAACAAAGGCATAGGGGAATATAAGTGAAATGATGGATCCAATCAAAGACCCAGGGGGAAAATCTGAATACAGCAGACATATGTAAATTACCTGAAGAAGAATTTAAGGTAACTGATTAACATACTCATGGGGATCCAGAAATCAGTTGAGGCAGCAAACAAGAATGTCAGGAATCAAAGAGAAGAATTAAAACAAGATATCAAACAGGTAAGAGACACGATGGCTGAATTAAAGAACTCAATAGAGGGACTCAACAATAGGATGGATGAAGCTTCCAATAGAATCAGTGATCTGGAAGATAGGACAGAGGAACTCAGTCAAGCAACCCAGCAAAGAATTAAAAAAAAAATTTCAAGAATTGAAGACATTTGAGACCTCTGGAATAATATCAAAAGAAACAACATTCACATCATAGGGGGTCTTAGAGGAAGAGAGAGAAAAGAGGGCAGAAATCATATTTGAAGAAATATTAGATGAGAACTTCCCCAATGTGAAGAATGAAGCAAGCCTCCAGATCCAGGAAACTCAAAGAGTTCCCAATAAAAGAAACCCAAACAGAAATACACCTAGATATATTGTCATAAAAATATCAAAAAACATAAGATAAAAAAGGCTATTAAAAACAGCCAGAGAAAAACATATCACATACAGAGGAGCCCTCATAAGATTGTCAGCAGACTTCTCAAATGAAAATCTACAGGCCAGAAAAAAAATGGCAGAATATATTCAAAGTGCTGAAAGAAAAGAATTTTTGACCTAGGATACTATATCCGGTAAGATTATCATTCAGAACTGAAGGAATGATAAAAAGCCTTTTCTGGCAAGCAAAAGTTAAAGAACTTTATCATCACAAAACCAGTTTTGCAAAAAATTTTAAAAGATGTCTATAGAGCATAAAGAAATCACACAGAAAAACAGTATGAAAGCAAATAATTAAAAGTGGGGAGGAAGAGAAGAGAACAAAAATGTGGATAGTTAGAATGGGTGGAAGACTACTGTGCTTTCAAATAAAATTAGGTAGTAAGTATAGAATTATGAATGCTAACTTCAGAGTAACCTCAAAATACATCCCCAGGGAGAAAATAAAGAAGAAAGCAAAAGACAAAATCAATTAAAGCATAACTGTACTCATTTGACCTAAAAAGAGAAAAAGAACAAAGTTATCATCTGGAGCAACATACAAAAGACAAATTATAAAATGACACTAAGCAGCTATATATCAATAATCACCCTAAAGATTAATGGACTGAACTCACCAAACGACGCAGAATGGCTGAATGAATTGAAAAGAATAACCCAACCTTCTGCTGCATTCAGGAAAACCCTCTTCCTCTAAAAGATAAACAAAACTCAAAGTCAATGGCTGAAAGACAATCCTACAATCCAATGACAACTACAAAAATGCAGGAAGGGCTATACTCATTTCAGATAAAACAGACTTCCATCTAAAAAGCATAACAAAAGACAGAGATGGACACTATATAATGATTTAATGATCAATTCAGCAGGAAGACATAACGCTCATTAACATATATGCACCAAATGAATGAGTATCAAAATATGTCAAGCAAGTATTATTAGACCTGAAGAGAGACACTGACAGCAGCACAATAGTAGTGGGGCACTTCAACACTCCACTTACAACAATGGACAGATCAACCAGACAGAAAATTGACAGGGAAACAGCCACTTTAAATGACCATCTGGAACAGATAGTTCTAATAGACATACTCATCACTTCACCCAACAACTACAGATTTCACTTTCTTCTCAAGTGCTCATGGAACATTTTCAAGGATAGATGATATGCTGGGACACAAAACATCTCTCAACAAATTTACAAAGATTGAAATCATACCAAGCATCTTCTCCGACAACAATTACCTAAAACTGGAAATCAACCACAAAAAGAAAGCTGGAAGAACCCAAACTAATTAGAAACTCAACAATATGCTCCTAAAGGACTCTTGGGTAAAAGAGGAAATCAAAGAGAAACTTAAAAAATACTTAGAGACAAATGAGAATGAGGACACGAGCTACCAGAATCTATACAATGCAGCAAAAGCAGTACTAAGAGGAAAGTTCATCGCAATCCAGGTCCTATTCAAGAAATAAGAAAAATTGCAAATAAACAATTTAACTCTACATTTAAAACAACTAGAGAAAGAAGAACAATTAAAGCCAAAAATCAGCAGAAGAAAGGAAATAACCAAAATTCGAGCAAAAATAAACAAAACAGAAAACAAAAATGTAATCCAGAAGATCAATGAAATCAAAAGTTGGTTCTTTAAAAAATAAACAAAATTGACAAGTCATTGGCTAGACTCACAAAGGAAAAAAAAGGGAGAAAATTCTCATAACTAGAATCATAAATGAATGGGAGAAGTTATAACAGATACCACAGAAATTCAAAACATCATAAGGCACTACTATGAACAGCTACGCCACCAAAATGGACAACCTTGTGGATATTGATTGATTTTAAGAAAAGCATAATCTACCAAGACTGAACTCAGAAGAATTGGAAAACCTGAACAAAACAATTAGAAGCAAAGAAATTTAAGAAGCAATCAAGGGCTTCCACAGAAATAAAAGACCTGGGCCAGATGGCTTCTCCAATGAGTTCTACCAAACCTTCAAAGAATTAACATCTGTTCTTCTCAAGTTCTTCCAAAATACTGAAGAACAGGGAACTCTCCCAAATACTTTTTGAGGCTAACATCGCAATGATGCCAAAACCCGGCAGAGATGTCACCAAGTAAGAAAATTACAAACCAATGAACATAGATGCAAAAATTCTCAACAAAATATTAGCAAACCAAATTCAACAATGCATCCAAAAGATCATCCATCATGACCAAGTGAGATTCATCCCAGGGATGTAAGAATGGTTCAACATATGTAAATCTTTTAGTATCATACACCATATCAACAAGAATAAAGAGAAAAACCACATGATCATGTCAATAGATGCAGAAAAGCTCTTGACAAGATCCAAAACACATTAATGATTAAAAAAACCACCCATAAAATGGGAATAGAAGGTTAATACCTCAACATAATAAAGGTCATACATGAAAAACCCACAACCAACATCATAGTCAATGGTGAAAAATTGAAAACATTTCCTCTTAGGTTAGGAACAAGGCAAGGTTGTCCACTCTCACCACTGCTATTTAATATTGTACTGGAGGTCTTAGCCAGAGCAATTAGGCAAGAAAAAGAAACAAAAGAAATTCAAAATGGAAGGGAGGAAGTAAAACTCTCATTATTTGCAGATGACATAATTATGTATACTGAAATCCCAAAAACTCTATCAAAAAACTTCTAGAACTCATCAATGAATACAATAAAGTAGCAGGCTACAAAATCAATGCACAAAAATATGTTGCTTTTTTATATGCAAACAACATGCTAGAAGAAAACAAAATCACCAAAATCACACCATTTAAAATAGAAGTTAAATGAATGAAATACCTGGGCATAACCTAACAAAGGAAGTGAAAGTTCCATACAATGAAAACTACAAGTCCTTCTTAAAACAAATAGAGGAGGACACAAAGAAATGGAAAAACATACCTTCCTCATGGCTGGGAAGAATCAATATCATTAAAATGACCATCTTAGCCAAAGCAATATGTAGGTTTAATGTAATCCCCATTAAAATCCCACTGCTTATTTCCAGAAAATAGAATAAAGTATCTTAAAATTTGTATGGAACAACAAAAGACTGCAGATAGTCAAAGCAATCATTAGAAAAAGAGAATAAATCTTGAGGAATCACACTTTCAGACTTTGAACTATATTACAAAGCAATAGTGATCAAAACGGTATGGTACTGGACTAGTAACAGAGGAACAGATCAGTGGAATAGAACTGAATCACCAGAAACTGACCTACTCACATACAGTCAACCTGTGACAAAGGAGCCAAAAGCATTTGATGGAAAAAGAAAAGTCTCTTCAACAAATGGTGTTGGAAAAACTGGACAGCCACAAGCAAAATTAATGAAGCTAGACCACTCTCTAATACCATTCACAAAAATTAACTCGAGATGGATTAGAGGCTTGGACATAAGACCAGAAACCATAAAGCTTTTAGAAGACAACATCGGAAAGACTTTCCATGACATCAGTCATAGAGAAGCTTTTGGGGACTCAACTCTACTATCGAGGGAAACAAAAAGAAAAGTAAACAACTAGGACTACATAAACTAAGAAGCTTCTTCACAACAAAAGAAAACATCACCAAAACCAAAAGGAAACTTACTAACTGGGAGAAAATATTTGCATTCAATATTTCTGACAAAGGTTTAATATCTAAAATACACAAAGAACTCGTAAAACACAGCAGCAGAAGAACAGGCAATCCAAACAAAAAATGGGAGGAGGAATTGGAGAGACACTTTTCTGAAGAGGATATACAGATGGCCAACAGGTACATGAAATTATGTTCCTACTCACTGGCTGCCAGGGAAATGCAAATTAAAACAACAATGAGATATCACCTTACGTCTGAAAGACTGGCTATTATCCAAGAGTCTGGAAACAGCAAAAGCTGGCAAGGATGTGAAGAAAAGGGAACACTTGCACTGTTGGTGGGAGTGAAAATTGGTATACCCACTATGGAGAAAGTTTGGAGAGTCCTCAAAAAACTAAAGATAGAAATCCCATATAATGCCATCATTCCACTTCTGGGCATCTGCCCAAAAGATAACAAAAGTACCCATCTGCAGAGATGTATGTATCCTCATGTTTATTGTGGCCTTACTCACAATAGCTAAGAACTGGAAATTACCTAAGCGCCCAACATCAGATGAATGGATAAAGAAGATGTGGCACATAAATACGATGGGATACTACACAGACCTTAGAAGAGATGAAATCCTGTCATTTGAATCAAATGGATGGAACTAGAGAGGATTATAGTAAGTGAAACAAGTCAAAAGAAGAAAGATAGAGACCGGATGACCTCACTCATAGGTGGAAAATGAATACAAAACAAAGGAACAGATGAAACTTAACCAACCCTGAAACAACTGCAACAGAACCAAGGTTACCAGAATGGAATGGAGAGGGCAGGGGTAAATGATAGAGCCCACTGGACGATGGGGAAGAACACTTAGTGATTTGGTGAAGGGCATGGTGTGTTGAAAATATATCTAAGAAATGGGAAACCAATACATAGGAAGTCATTTTAATGTGTAGAATAATTACTACAATAAAAAGTAGATTAAAAAAATCTATTTTTGCGGGGAGCTATCCTCCTAATGGATCCTTTTCATTGTCAAGACTTTTGCACTCACAGATAGCAATTCTATCAGTTATTGGGGTATGATAAAAGTACATTAAAATATTTAAAGCTGTAGCTTTCATTTGATGTTCTACTTAACAGTCTTACCCTCATAGACTTTGCAAATTATATTTAAGGAATTAGGGAATTTCCTTTTTCAATTTTGTTCTCAAAAATTAATTCCTTGAGGGCATTTATCCACTATGCAATGTGTTAAATTATGTCCATTTACTGAGTACGTCATGATACCAGTCAAATATCAGGGCTCTGAGTAGGTCGGGTTTCACAGCCACGTATATCTTTCAATACAATCTTGTTCTCACTTCTCTCCCTTCCCAGAGTCTTTCATCTTGCTCCTATTCATTCTAACTCATTCAGACCAATCTCTCTACTTAGATTCTCTCATCCCACCTACTTTCCCACAACTCTTTCCTCACATAAGTTTCATTTTTCCCACTTACATTTAGTCATATCTGCTGTGAGCTACATGTAGGTGTATTTCTCTTTAAACCCTAAGAGAGAATACTCTCGACCTGTCCAAAACGTGTTGCAACTGTGAAGGGTAGATAGCAGATGGTCGCCAGAGCATCCACATGAACCAGGGCCAGACCAGGGGACTTGCTGAACTGGCCAGTTCAGGGGCAGTCACAGGAAAGCAACAAGAAGCAGGAGACATCACCATTACTCTAAGTTCCAGGAACAGAAATAAGGAAAGGTTCCTGACATGGAAGAGGGGAAAGAATTCTCCAAGAAAAGGTAGAAAGCCACGGTGGGAATCCCAGGAAGTTCAAGCAACCTGGCCATTTACAAAGGATCCAAAGAAGACCAAAGTCACATGGGAGGATTGAGAGTTTACCTGTGGTTTGTTTCTATCAATATGGAGCTGATAGCTGCCAAGACCAACAGAAAGCTCTTGGAGAAAATGTGATGGCAGGAGAAGACACCACAGGAGGTGTGGAGGCGTGGGCTCGGAAGTAGAGAGCAGAACTGGCAGAGGCTGCTAGGCCTGATCCGGCACCAGGAATAATAGAGTAGCTGGCACTGGTGAGTGGCAGCTGCTGGGCAGGATGGACCAGGTGGGCCAGTACTACAGTCGAGGCCAAAATGGACTTTGATAGGAGCAATTTTGGGAGAAACTAGAAGAGACATACTAGGTAAACCAAGGTAGTGAGAAATCAGGATAAACAGAGACATGGCAGGCCAGAGAGCTGTTATTGTGTGCCCAGCTTTCTAGCTGTGATCACATAACCAAATGAAAATATAAGTCAATTTAAGCCAAGGTCAATTTTCATTCTGTGTTTTGCTGTTGACACAAGATCATTAGCTATCAATAATGCTCAAGCTAAACCCGTTCTAAAGTGGGAGCAATTGTATCCCATATGATTGTTCTGGATATGTTCAGCAAAAAGGAAAAGATGAAGGCTATTTTTTAAAATTGATACACAATAAATCTAGGGAATCTTAAGAGAGTTAACTGACAGTGTTGACATTCATATAACTTTATGTTGAGAATTTATTTTCCAGGAATAATTTATTTCAACTAGTTACATTTTCATCTCCCACTAAAGTATAAATTTAATCTACTGTAAATAATAATTGAATGCTGACATAATCCCTTTATGCAAAAATATAAAAAATACTGTTTAATGTGAGTATGCACAAAATTAAACAGGCTAGGAAAAAACAATCAGCAAACCCACAAGTTATATTTTATAATTCTATTGTGAAATTGACTAACTTGTTAGTGTCAATAAGATTGTCAGCATATGAAAAAGGCACTCTTGTCTCAAATTATAACCACTGATTGCAGTTCTTGTGTCTATTCACATTTTTGCCCAAAGATACTGACTCTAATGAAAGCAGAAGATATTTAGAATGGAAGTGGAAGTGGAAACACAAACCTAGTTAATTAATGTGTTCATTATGCTTCCTTATTCTGATACCAGCAAATAGTCATTCCTTAAGTTGACCTATGACCTCTTTACACAGATCAAGGGGGCATAGTTTTTTAAATGATTGGCCTCATATTTCTAGCAATCCATCATACCCATAGTGACAAGTGTTAGAGCTATTACTGCCGAAGTCACAACAGCTGCGCTGGGAATCTTGTTCGAACAGCAAGTTAACTGGTATTTCACAGAAATATCTGGTTTTTCCCACCCCCAAACATACACAAAAGATTTTTGTCATTCTTGGCATTGGGTGACAGAAGGAACAAGACATGACAACAGAACTCCAAAGGCAGAATGTCCTACCACCTGTTTTATGCTGTAAGACAGCTTTCCAAGTGTGAGGCAGTGTAGAGGGCTGTTTTCTTGAATGGCAGCTGAATGCCCCAGCAGGGGCCTTGGCAGCAATGCCCAGGCACTGAAGCTGGGCATTCAGGAGAACTAAATGGAGTGAGGCGGTGGGACAAAACTTGAGCAAACTGCTTCCTGGAACACTGAGAACCTGAATGGGAAATTAAGAAGTACCAGCTTCTCTCTATTCTTACACTAGCCAAGGTTAGATTTCCAAAGCGCCTATTTATGCTACTCTTTCCCCATAGAATGTAATGGTCATTTATGAAGCTAATACAAATACGCCTTTTTCTTTTAGAAAAATAGTCTAAAGAATCTTAGTTACTGCTTTATTGTGCTCACCCTCCCCCCGCCACCATCCTCATGATACCTTTTCCTTGATCTTATAGTAGCAACTTCACACCACAAATCAAGCAAAACCCTAATGGGAATCTGGAAGAGACAGGTGACTTATCCTACACCTCCAAGGGACAGGATATGTCAGCTGGCTTGTTGAACAGGTTCTTGTGGTATCACGTGATCAGAAAGTTGGACTAAGGTATGCTCTCTGCCTGTGTGCAGATAGGAATCTGATCACTCAGTAGGTCATTGCCAGACTGGAAGAGCCAGAGGCAGGAACAACTGCCCCAGGTGAGCATCCCTCCCCATTAGGAGGGTAAGTTGATAGCAGGCTTTTGTTAATGTGAAGCTGTCTGCCCGGTGCTCTCTGGAATGCTAGTTTAAAACCTAGAAGCTTAGCACTTTAGGAAAGTCATAACCATCCTCTGAGAATTCCTCCAGCTATTGTCAGGTTTTGTCTTTTTTTAAGGAAACTTAAAACATTGTTTATTCGAATGTAAACCTCAAGGATGACTCTTAGTTAGAAAAAAAAAACTAAAAACTTAACTCTGTGGTCCCTCTTAGGAAGATAAATTCATTAAGCTCTAGCAAATACATTTCCTTAGGAACAAAATCTTTCAAAGCAGGGACTCTATAGGAAACCAGAGGAAAAGGGGTTTTCCATGGTGAAAAGATTAGAAAATACTGTCCTAAATGAAATTGCTTAAGGTTTGTAATTTTTTAAATTGTTTTCATAGAAAATTTACAAACTGTGACTCATTTCCCATTATACTCTGCATTTAGCTCAATGGAAGTACTGAAGATTTAAAGATTGTTGGAGTCGAGATCTTGGAACATTCCAGAGCCTGCAGAGCTTTCCTTTCCTGGTGTCCCAGATCCCAGACAGTAGCTTGAGTTGCCAGAACTGACAATAAATGCTAGAAATTCAGTAACAGTAGATCTTACTTGATCAGAGAAACTTCTTACAGAGTCGAGCTTTCTTCAGAGAATATAGACATCCACAGAATCAAGAAATATAAACAATCTTTATTATCGACTCTCCTCTCATTTCGTCAGCCAGGATAAAATCAGCTGTTTTCAACTAGAACAAAAAAAGCCTTGATTCCTCCAAACATCAGACATTGCTTAGGCAGCTATCATATGCTAGGCTCTAAGCTAAATAATGGGGATATAAAGGTGACTAAGACTCATCACATCACAATCAGGAGTGTCAAAACCTGGCCTCAGTTGCTTATTCTCAGTTGCCGGGATAATATGCCAGCAAGGATCTAGTCCCTTTACTTCCTCCGCAAAGGAGGTGAGAAGTTGCAACCATATGTCTCACTGATTCAGTTCCTCCTTCCCATAGAAAGCAAGGTCCTCAGGTGGTTGGCAGCTGGCTTTTCCAGGCAACTGGTAGTGGTTAAGTGTCAACCCCCAGACTGAATGGTACCCAAGAAGTCTACCAACTAGATCCTGTTATATCCAGAACCTTGGCCCATCTATTCTACTTTTCTGTTGATTCTTGCTTTGTAAATTTCCACACTCATCACAAATCCTGTTGTGAAACAGGTGAGGCAGTTTCATCTTATACAACATTTTCTAACTTCTGTAGTGCTCTGAGGACAATGCTGAAATCACCTGTTTCAGAACAGATCTTGTCCTTCAACAAAAAGTTTGCAATTTTCAGTTAGGTGGCATCTGGTCAGAGGGAGGGAAGAGTGAGAAATGTTTCAGGCTATCTGCAGCTCTTCCCTGCTGAGGAGTTCTACATCTATCCCTGGAACTCCAAGTTTCCTTCTCTAAGATCTCCTTCCTAAATGTGCCTGTCTGAACCCTCCCTCGGCAAATTGTGTATACGTGTCTCATTTGTTTATTCATTTAGTCATTTAATCAGAGTTGTTTTAAGACTTAAGAAAGAGAATGAACTAGAAAGTACCTTGAAAAAAATATAAAGCTCTCTATAGGTAACACAATTTGAATATCAAGAATATATTTACTCTAGATTATCAGTTCCATTTTAAAAAAAAAAATCTAGGAACTCATTCTCCAGATAAAGTTTATTATGAAGCCACACATACAAAATACATATACAAGAATCTGCTCCAAATGATAAAGGGGTAAGAGAGCTTAGAAGTTTCTTTTAAAAATAAATCCTGTCGTGCCCTGGTGGCCTAGGGGTTTAGTCCACTGGATATAGTCCACATATATCCCAAGGTCACTGATTCAAGACCTGGGGCTGAGGGGGAAACAACCAGGATACACAATTAAAAATAAAATGCTTCTTTCTCCTCTCTCTTCCTGCCTGTCTGCCTGCTTCCAGCCTTCATTCTTCTCTGCATCATTCCTTCATTCATATATTCATAAACACCTACCAACTGTTCTCACAATAACATTTGCATTTAAAATAATTAAATAAACCCACCACATGAATGTCTTATCTATCAGTTTACTCCTCATGAAACTGCAGAAGGGCCAAACAAGATCCTACCTGTGACCACCGACTGAATCCACTTTCATATTAATAGAGGCAGACAGTTGTATTACTAGGAAGCCTTTGGGTATCAGTAACAGAGAACGGTACCCAACTGACTTAAGCAAGAAGAAACATGTATTGTATCACATAATAAGAAGACTTGAGGAGGATAGTGCTACAGTTCAGCAGCTCAAAATCATCATCACAGATCCACATTCTTTCCAGTTTTCTACACTGCCATCTGCAGCATGCTAATTTTGTCCTCAGGCTAACTTTGCTGTGAGATGGCTATCACCCATGTTCCACATGCAGATGCAGAAATGATTACTTTTCAAACATATCATTTTAAGAGCCGGGAAACATTTGTAGGTCTTTCTGTCACTCTCTTTGCCTGCTTATTTTTACTGACCAGGATCAAGTCACAAGCACTTCCCTAGATGGACCCTAGACCAGGGGACAGGATTGCCATTGTGCTCAGGCAAGAGTCCCTGAAGTGGGAGATGGTCACACCTGAAAAAATCAGTGCTCTGCCAATGAGTAAGAGCCATGAGTGGGGTGATGTTTGGGCAACCCAATACAAAGGATGAAAGCTGTCCCCCAAGTTTCCCAGGCATTTCTCTCAACAGTATACTCATGACCAACCAGCATAGCACCAAGTGCAGTATTTTAATCTATTATTTATTTAATAATTCTTAATTATTGTCACAGAAAATCCTGTTACAGGAGGCAGGGACTGAAGGATTTGAAGATTAGAAGAAGGGCCCAAGGATAATCTATAATTTCTTGCCTGCTAGAATTGGAATCAGAAAAAGAGGGCCAGGAGGGAACAGAAGTCAGAGTATGTATTGGAAAATGCAACCATATTTAGCAGGTGAGGGGTATAAAATATGATGTAAAAAAGACATTTCTAGTACCTGCCACAATTGCAAGGAAGCAGGGATTCTGCCATCTTTCCCTATCTATAACCCCAATGCCTATCACATAGTATGTCCTCAAGGAAAATTGACTTAAGTGATTAAAATGTCCTTTCTCTACTTCCAAATCATAAAAACCTAGAAGGGTTTATTGCACTGATCCAAAGTCTCAAGAAGATAGGAAGGGCACTGGAATTATGAGCGTTGGGGGGGGGCCACAAATGGTGGCGGAGCCCACTGGACAATGGTCAAGAACACTTGGTGATTTGGTGGAGGGCAAGGTGTGTTAACATATGTCTGAGGAATGGGGAACCTATACATATTAGTTTATTTTAATGTAAAAAATGAAAATAATTAATTAAAAAAAGAAGATAGGAAAAAAGTGACGATATCGTGGGATAGCTCTCAGTCGTTCTCTGTGTCTCTATGCTCCCCATATTTGTGGCTCTCTATAAGACCTAAGTTCTGGGTAGACAGTACTTTGCAGAAACCTATTCAGGCAGCAAAATAAGATGGAATCACCAGCTTAAGGAAGACCATTCATGCACTTGAGTAAGGGATAGGGGTGGGTCTATTATTCACCTGTCTAAATCTTACTGTCAAAGTGCAACCAAGTACGCTTCTCCAAACCTGGAGCGGCTGATGTCCTGCGGGGCCATGCTTATGATCCCAGGTCTGGGCAATGGAAGCTGTGTGAACACTAATGAACTCACTGAAATTTTAAAAGGGTAAGAAGACTTTTATTCCTCTTCAATTTGAAGTAAGTTTGCCAATGACTTTGACAAATAGCCCCCTTGAAACATACAGAAAACATTTTTTTTTTTTTACATTTATTTTATTTAGTCATTCATCTTTGTTGTTCCCCATCCAGGACCCCAGGTCTTGAACCTGGGTCCTTGGGATGTATGCAGACAACATCAGCCTTATCTGGTGAGCCACCAGAGTGTACAAGAATAAAATTTTTGGCAGTCATCCTTATTCCCATTTCTACTTCTCTTTTCTTTTTCTATTTCTTTTCTCACTTTCTCTTCCTTTCTACTTCTTGTTGGTCTTTCTCTTCTGCTTCCTCAGCTCTTCTTCTGTCTGCCCCATAAAGGTGATACTTGACAGCTTAAAGTACATTTTAATTTGTATTAAAGTCATCATTCTCTTTCATAACATTCTCTAGTCCTTCATAGAAAATGATTCTTCTATCCTAAATTGATTTTCATAATTACCTACAGAGGAAAGAATCCTAAATGTGTAAATTTAATACATTAAAAGAAAAAAGTTATTTGAAGATTAGTAGTTAAAGCTCCCAATTTCTGTTATTCTAAAATTAGAACCCAACTATAAGCCATTCATACTGGAATTCCTAAAATTACAACCATCATCTATGTCTTACAGGCTTCCTTTATCCATATAGACACTTCTTATTCTATTTTCTTTTTTCCCAGAGACACAGAGCAACTTATTTCTTGTTGGTTTGAGGTTTTATGGGGTGGAGGGACTTGGAAAGGGAATAAGCCTTTCCAAACTAACAAAAATCCAAACTTTGAGCAGAGGTGGAAGAAGGCAGGAAGGCGTGCACTGTCATGAGTGGTAGCCCAGGGAGCTTGTTTACGTTTGCTTGACCGAGTTCATTTTAGAATGTAAATGTCTTCCCACTTAATTTAAAATTAGCTTCTTGAGGTGCAGGCCACAAATATCCCAAGGACCCGGGTCATGTCCTGGCCCAGTAGAACAACCAAGATATACAATTAAACAAAAATAAATGGAGTGCTTCTTCCTCCTCTCTCCTCTTGCCTCCATTCTTCCCTGCACCTTTCCTTGAAAAACAAAACAAAAAACTGAATATGACCAGGTACAACTGTGTATGCCAAATGTGTGCACAACATCACTGGTTCTCAAAAGCCCAAGTCCACAGATCTGAGGTCAATAACGCCAGCTAATATTATATAAGGCCAGACTCTGTATGCCAGATTCTCTTCACCTATATCCACTCATTCAACACCTTGCAAGGTAGATGTCTGCTTGGGTCCCTAACAAAACACCATATACTAATAACTTAAGCAACAGATGTTTACTTTCTGATAGCTTAGAGAGTTGAGGTCCAATGATCAAGTGCCAGCAGGGCTGATGTTTGACAATCTTTGGGTAGCTGGTGGCCAGCCACCTTGTCATTGGGTGCTCACATGGCCTTTCCTCTGTGCATTTATAGAGGGAGAAAATGAGGGAGGTCTCTGGTGTCTCTTCCTAGAAAGACACTAATTCTATTGGATCAGAGCTCCACGATGAGTACTTGTTTAAATGTAATTACTTCCTTAGTGGCCCCAAATCTAAATACAGCTGCACTGAAGATAATTTTCAACATCTGAATTTGACAGGAACATAAGCACTCAGTCCATAATAATAGATGATATTTTTCTCCCCATTTTTCAGATTAGAAAACTGAGGTCCAGCTAGTTTGAGTAATTTGCCCAAGGTCTTAGAACTAGTAAATAGCAACACTGGGATCTAACTCCACGATCATGCTTTTAACCACTATGTTGCATTGCTTTTTATTACCTAACATGAGTCTTAATACAATTTATCTCACAATCTGTCAACATCATCAACATCTAACAACCTCAACCATTAGCAGAATTTTGTCAGAACTTTGCCATCTTTTTGATTGTTTGGTGGGTTTTATTTTTTATTAAGTTTTCCTGCAGGGAAATAATCTGTCACTATTATTATTACTTTATTAGAAAAGGATTCCTATATTATCAAATGTAGACAAATAACATGTAGTTACTAAAATCTAGCTCTTTAAAATGTTTGCAGACTGACGTTCCCTGAAAGCTCATGTGTTAATTCTGGACCTTCAGCATATTCCAAGGACCCAGGTTTGTAACCCAGGGGTGGGGGCAAGGGAAGCAAACAATTCGAGTAAATAAATAGATACTTCTTCACCTTCTCTTTTTCTGCCTGCTTGCCTTCATACCTGACTGTTTCCTTCCTCTTAAAAAAAATAAAAGTTTACAAATTTTAAACATCTAATAAATACTTCCTCTATTTTTTTTTAAAGGAAAGGTGCAGGCAGGGATGAAGACAAGTAAGGAAGCAGGAAGAGAGGTGGAAGAAGCACCTTATTTATTTTTATTTAGTTGTTCATGTTGGTTGTTTTCCCTGGCCTGGGGACTTGAACCACAGACCTTGGGATGTATGTGGGACTACTAAACTGCCAGGACGCCAGGGCACATCCATTTCCTCTATTTTTTTTTTTTTTCAACATGTACTCCCTAATTGTTAGAAATATGATCAGTTATTTTTAAGCGTTTATTGCTTTTTAAGGTTTTAAAGCTTTTTAATCTAAATTTCTGCTTCAGGAAACTGGAACATTGTCATTTAGTGAGGCTTCTCTTAGAATTCTTGCCAGTCAATGAAGAAATGATTTAACAATGACTTACAGGCTTTGCTATATTCAGATCAAATATATACTGAGGGGAATCTGATTACCTGAGGGAGAGCAGTCCTCAGATTTTTAATGTAAGTCAGCCTTGGGGTAGAAGGCAGCACTCTGGAGAACAAAGATTCTGGAATCCAGCTATCTGGTCTGAATCTGCTGTGTCCTTGAGCAAGCCACTCAAACTCTCTAAGTTTCAGCTTCCTCCTTAGTGAAATGAAACTAGTAGTTAACCTCCACCTTATGAAAGGATTAAGTCAGAAAATCCACATTAAGTATAAAATAATGCCTGGCTGACTAAAATGTCCATTTTTTTTCAGCTTTATTGAGATAAAATTGATATATAACACTGAGTAAATGTAAAGTTTACAATATAGTGATTTGATATATGTATAATTACATAGCAATTACAAGGTTAGTTAATACATCCAGCACCTCATGTAGTTACAATGCTCTGTGTAGTAAGAATTACAAAAACCTACTCTCAGTATTTCTGGATTTACACCACAGTAATGCAATAGTCAGTAGCTATAGTCACCGTGTGGTACAGTATTCATCTCACAGCTAGAAGTCCGTACCCGTGGGTCACCTTCATTCATTTCCCCCATCACCCCAATCCTGGGTCCTAGCAATCACCAATCTGTATTCTGTTTTTATGAATTCAGTTTTTTTTGTTTTTAGATTTCACCTATGTATAAGCTTATTCAGTATGTCTTTCTCTTACTTATTTCATCAGAATGATGCCCTCAAACATCAATTTTTTAAATTGTGAACTTCTTAAGAGAGCGTTTATGTTTTTTTGTTTTTTTTTTTAAATTACCCAAAGCTCCTAACAGGAAGGAACACCATGAATGTTAAGTGAAAGAATGATAAATATCATGAGAGCTCAATGCCCCACCCCAACCCATTCTTAGTGTTATTAGTTTGTCCAGGAAGCAGTGGAAGTTTTATCTTGAAGTAAAACAGGGCCTCATATAGGTGAGAGGCTAACTAGACCACAGGCCTTGCATTCAAACCGCAGTTACATACCCGAGTCCTACATGAGAGTTGAGAAGGAACTCTAGCTTGGTTCCCATGATAAGTTCTCATCTATACAGTTCTTAAAAATTATTTGACATAAATGTGCACATTTGCTAAGTCTTTTTTGAGAAGTATTTTTTTGTGGGTATTTCTTCTCAAGATCTATTTAAAACTAGATATTTCAGTGACTAGAGTGAATAAAGAATACAATATTTATTTAGGCCAATTGAGCCTACTTTTAGACTGTTGGCATAGACACCGATCAGTAAACTACCACCCACAGCACCATCACCTCTGTTTGCCACTATGTTTATGGTTGGGAGATTCTGTTTTGTGGTGTGGAAAACGGACCCAAGTATAGCTGAGGTGAAGACTCAGAATCAAGAAGGTTTGAAGGATGGTATAGATTCTCTCTCTACCCAGCTCTTTGGTCTTGGTCTTAAGCCCCAGCGGTTACACAGCTGTGGGTCAGAAATGGGGAAATGATTCACAAAAAAAACCCTTGTGATCTTCAGTCTCAAGCACCTTTGCTTCAAGATCTCAGGAGACAAAGGTTAGAGCAGAGCTGGGGCAGCCATTTCCCCTGCTTGTTCACGAAGCCCTTCACGCACTGACACCCCTGACCTGGCCACCCTCACAGTGGGCAGTAGTAGCACTGACACGTCCCAAGTGGCCCTGTAGGAAGCAGACCTGAAGGAGCCAGAGCAGGAGAGACAGGACCAGGTGCACCTGTGAGGTTAAGGCAGTTGTTTCATAAGCACAGATGGCACACCCTGTTGGGGACGCCCAGAAATCGCTGCAGGATACTGAGGTCAAGGTCAGATCTTGTTAGCTATGTAATTTGGACATCAAATGAAACTCAACCTCATTTTACATAGTTTGGGAGACCTGGACTGCCATGACTAAACCATAATTGGAATTCATGGGCTACTTTATAAGTAACCTAATTTCACAGAATAATTAGTGGCTTACAGTAAAAGGAGATGGTCATTTACAATAAAACAAGAAGATTATAGCCATTACCAAAATATCTATGAACTGAAAAAACTGAAACACAGGCAAAATATTTGAGTTAAGCAAAAAGAGAAAAACTCACAGCTTGGGAAGAAGGACATCTTCTTTATAGATAGTATTTTCCCACAAGTTTCAGCATTTCATTTCAAGAAGAACTTAGAAGTGGGAATGTGAACGGAGGATGGCCTAAGGACTTGTCTTGAGGGTTTGCATGCTACCTGACTTAAGACTGAGAAAATGTCAGTTGCTTCCATCAAAGAATGAGTAGTAGTAGATGGACCTGGGACCATGGGTATCATTGCTGACTGCGGGTGTCCTTTAGTTTCTAAGCCACTTCCAGACCAGCCTTGTCAATTACTGTAGGACACAGGCTCTGGTTTCCTCTTTTCCTGATGATAGTCATGTGAGGTGCAGATATTGAGACACCAGTCGACTGGCATCTCACAATGGGTTCCAGGGAGAAAGCACTTCATTTAAACTCTATTGTTGGAGCAACTTCCCTGAGAGCAGGACACAGAAAAGCAACCATTGGCAGCACAGCCTGACCATCCCATACTATCTGATCACTTTCCTCCAGAAACTAAACTTAACCTGCTCATGCTGAAGCTCGCTGCACTCTCAGGGAAGACTTGTCTAACAAGCTTAGGCCTTTTGTTGTCCTCTGGACTTCCTCACAATACTTACAATTAATATTGGCATAATTGAGTATGTTATTAAATCTACATTTTGATATTAGGAGAGAAGTACAAAAGAAAGTAACCCCTATACTGGGCCCTCAGTAGTTTCAGTTTCTTGTCCCACAGGGTTAAGGAAGATTTTGAGGAAACAAAAGTTTGAAAAATCCCAGGTGTAGCTGCTTTTTATGTTTGATGGGGTAGAAGGGATGAAGTGAAGAATTCACTCTCCATCTTGCCTCGGATGGGAACTTGGGGCGAAGAAAGAGACACTTTCATTCCTTGGGATTGTTGATGGCCACCTAGTGATAGAGAGCAAGTAGGAAGGGCCACATATCCAGGATGCTGACAAAGATGGTGAGCTGCATGTCTATGATCATCTTGCTGAGCTGGGCCATAACTGGGTATTTAATTACAACAATGTGTGGGAGCATGCCCACACATTCACTGATGGACCCTCAATGTCTGGTACAATATAAATATATCTGTTGAACGAATGAATAAATGTCAGTGTAAACTGCAGAGCTTTCCCTATGTGGACATATGATGTTGACTAGGACACTTGATATGTTGTCTCATGTGTTCCATTCCTGCTATTAATTTTTAAGTAATTTTACAATGTTATATAAGCAATATGTAAATATATGCTCATAGTCAAAAAACTCAAGCAACACATGCATACAAATGAAAGTTACAGTCTGACATATGTAAATCATGCCACAATTTTTAAAAAGCTACTGTCCCGGTGTCCTGGTAGAGTAGTGGTTGGGCACAGTCCACATACATCCTGAAGTCCCAGGTTCCTGTCCCTGGTCAGCAGGAGCAACCGACATGAACAACTAAATTAAATAAAGTGCTTCTTCCTCCTCTCTCTTCCTGCCTGCCTCCTTACTCATCTTCATTCCTGCCTGCACCTTTCATTATAAAGAAAAGAGTTACAAGTCCTTGAGCATGCTCTGTTGGCTCAGGCGGCAAGACGGCTCAGGTCGACCACACAGAGTCCAAGGACTGGAGTTTCAGCTTTGGGGCTGGAGGAAATGCCAAAATAAATAAATAAAAACAATCCTTCCTCTCTTCCTCCTTCCTTCTTTCCTTTCTCCCTTCCTCCCTTCTTCCCTCCCTCCCTCCCTCCCTTCCTCCATTCCTCCCTTCCTCCATTCCTTCCTTCCTTCCTTCCTTCCTTCCTTCCTTCCTTCTTTCCTTCCTTCCAAAAATAATAAGTCGTGATCCCCCTTTATAATTCCATACCCACACAGTACCATTTCTTTTCCAGTCATAAAACCACTGCTAACAATTTCTTGCGTAAACTTCCAATCTTCTATGTGTTTTCATATTTGTTTATATGTATCGTAAATGTTTATTTTCATTCACATATGTCTAGGTTCTGAGAATGCAGAGATTGAAAATTAAAGGAAACAGAAGGAAAGTTTATCTGCTCTCACAGGAATATGACTTGAGTTGAATGGGGGTGGGTAGTCAACAAATGGAATAATCTTTCATGTCAGGAACATACTTAACCAATGCTTTGTAGGAACACAATTTGGACATATCGGTGACAGAGTATAGCTCGGTTACCTTAGTTTTCAATGGGACTGGCTTCACTAACATAATGCAGAACACAGCCCTGTAAAAAGTGTAGGGATGCTTTCAACTCATGACTGTTTTAGTCATATATCTTTTCAATTTAGTGCTTTTGTATTCTTCAGGTAAATACCCAGCAAACTAGATCACTTAGTACTTTTATTTTTAATTTTCTGAGGAAAATTCTGTACTGCATTCCACAATGGCTATACCAACTTACATGCCCACCAACAGTGTTAGGGGTTCCCATCTCTCCACATTCTCAGAAACACTTGATTCTTGTATTTTGAATAATAGCCATTCTCACAGGTGTGAGGCAATATCTCATTGATATTTTGCGTTTCCCTAACAAAATAAATGATGAATATCTTTTTTTATGCCTGCTGATCACCTGTATGCCTTCTTTGATCTAGAAATTATTATGCTAAGTGAAATAAGTCAAAGACAAAATCATATAGTTTCTCTCATATGTAGAAGATAAACAAAAATTAATGAAAAGAGACATACAAATAAGTATTTCCATATTCATATAATATACATATTTAAGATATGTATATTCATTACATGAATGACTAAACATGATTTATATAAATATTCATGTTTCCATATATATGTACACATACATTCAGAGTTTTTGGTCAGAGTTCAGTCTGAGGTCAGAGCCATACATATTACAAACAGAATTTAATACAGGTGATGGAAGAGTTGAGAGGCCAAATAGAGAACCAAAGGAAGCCGCTGTCACCTCCGGTATAGATGGACTAAGGGAAAAGGTTGTGTCACTTGAGCCTTAGTGCAGAGACCTCAAGGAAGGATCTGGAACACTTGCAGCACTCCAAGACTAAAGCTGGAAACACGGAGAAAGGGTTGCACAGCAGGGACTGGAAATAGGACAAGATGCCTCAGACACTCTCTGAAGCCAAGAAGGGAAGAAATAAGTCCATTTTTCCCCTCCTCTTATTCTTCGGTTCTTTGGTATTCTATCGCGAATTCTCTTTTTCAGAGTCAGCCAGGCAGCCTAGGAAATGCAGTTCCCAAAAATGAAACACCCAGGATAGAGGGTGGTAGAGAATATATCTCAGAGCAAACAGACAAAAGACCGGCATATGCGGTTTAAAATAAAATATATAAATAGCATCATGGGACTTACAGTATTCTAAAGTTATCACATCATTTTTATAGACACAAAATCTGGTTAAAAAGGCCATTTAGAGCAAGCTTGATCCACAGAATCAAGGACACAGCAGCAGAGCACAGAAATAGGCAGCAGAAGACAGATACACTAAAGGAGAAATGCACTCCCAACAAAAAGTAAGACATGTCACAAAATGGTAGGCCAAAGCTACCTGGTGTGGATGAAGACCTGGTTCCCAGGTAACCAAGCCTCACGTGTTCTTCAAAGACTGGAAAGAGGGTAGGGTTACAGGCTGGTGATTTCCCTGGCTAGGCACAAAGACCCAGGGATTTTAGAGCCTGAAGGGAACTTAGGTTTCCCATTTCATTTCCCAACTCCTACAGAATAAAGGAACCACGTGCAAAGAAGTGACCTGATAGTCCCCAGCAACCAAAGGACCTCAAGCTTATATATGTCATCTTTTTGTTAGGGAGGCATGGTAGAGGAGGTGCTGGGAGACGATTCATCCCCAATCCCTCTTCTTCATGATCTGAGTCATAAATAGCCCAGCAGAGAAATTCTGATGAGAAGTGAGATGTTTTGGAACAACTGCTTCCATAAGACCTGTCGTGTAGACAGTGTTAGGCATCAGCTTGTCGTGTAAACGAGTTCAGCAAAGAACACCTTTTCCTTGGAAACTCTTCTAGCCTCCAGAGTCTGCTTTTACTTGCCTTTGACAAAATTTTGCAATCTGCAATTTGCTCCAGGCCCTGTGCTAGATACAGAGATGTAAGAACAATAATGAATAAGCCATATACTTTCAGGCGTTTAAGTCTCATAAGGGGTCAGAAATGAATACAAATGATTATGAGGCAATGTGATACATATAATAATGTCTGTAGCACAGTAAAGGGAGTGAATAATTGCTGGAGGAGGAGTAGAGTTCAGGGAGGGGGTCAGCAAAGTTTCACAAAGGTGACATCAGAAAAAGCGAAGGAGTAGGAGCTCTTAAGAA
The DNA here is from genome assembly GCA_004363575.1 of Solenodon paradoxus. Taxonomy (NCBI): domain Eukaryota; kingdom Metazoa; phylum Chordata; class Mammalia; order Eulipotyphla; family Solenodontidae; genus Solenodon; species Solenodon paradoxus. The sequence goes on from RJWH01001662.1 coordinate 177,210, forward strand.
CTTCAGCTCCAATTTTACAATAGCATTAAATCTGTCTTCCCCAAAACACCACTATAATTCCTTAAGGATTTGCAAATGTTCTTGCCCCAGGTATGTATCATTGCATAATGGAACCCCTCCCTCATATACATACATAAAGTACCAGCAGGAATGAAGGCAAATCTGCAGGTAGGCAGGAAGAGGGAGGAAAAAGCATCTTTATTTTTATTTTCAGTTGTTCATACTGGTTGTGCCACTTCCCATACACCCCAACCCAGGACTTGAACCCAGGGGCACATGGCCCAGGGTGCACCATATAGTTATTTTTGAGAGTCATGAGCCTGTTGACCCCAGCAGGGCCAGATTCAGACCTTCAGACACTCTGCACTAAAAAGTTGATGATACCCACACAGGTAACTTAATATCAAAGCAATGCCCTCCATCAAATGCCTTTACATCAGCAGAGTTCTGATTTTTTCCTACAATAGCAGCTTTGTATGTTTTCAAAAATATCAAATTATTACCCACATGTTTTCCTTTTATTTATTTTTTTTCTTTCTTTTTTTGGTCTCCCTGCCTTGCTGCTCTCCCGAGCCTATGTTTGGTCTGTCTGGAGGTTTTCTGCCCTGGGGAGACAGCCCCTGACCATCCTAGACACCCTAGGAAGGGCAGCCTCCACAAGCTCATGCTCCTCTTGTTAACCAAATGCACTTAGCGTTCTTTCACTTCCCTATACAAGACGTGCTTTGTGATTTTACTCTTTTGTCCTTTCTGTCCGTAAACGCCTTGCAACTCAGGAAGGCCATCTGCAGGCCCAGTGGTCTGGTTAATCATACAGAAAGACCGACTTGAGAAATGTTTCCTTACACTGAGCTCAGCAGCTCGTGGCAAGAGGAAGACCCTGCTACAGGGGAGCATTGAAGAGCAAAGGCTTTTGAGAGAGACGTGGCTGCATTCAACACTGACCTATTCCTTCATGTGTGCTTGGGCAAGTTACTTCAGACTTGTGAGCCCAAGTTTTATCATCCATACAACATACTGACTCGGAGGTCGTTTAACAAATATTTAATCTGCTCCTGTTCTGTGTCAGACACTTGTCTTAGGGAGATACAGCAATGAATAAACAAAAATCCCTACCCTTACATAAAGCTTTCACTCAAAGGGCAGGAAATAGACTAGAAAAAAATGAATAGAAGATGTATTATGTTAGAAGGGAAAGGGGCTAGGGAGTGTTAGGGGGGAGTGCCACTTTAGAGGAGGTGACCTCTCAGACATGACGTCTGAGTGAGGAGGGGACCTGGTGGATGCCAGATAACAGCAGGTAGACATCCTGCGGACAGACTCCCAGGCAGAGGGACAACCAGAGCAGGCCCTGAGGCAGGAGCAGGGGTAGATGTTAGAGGACCAGTGAGTGGGTGAAACTGACCCAGAATGGGGACAGAGAGGCAGGAAATGAGGTCAGAGAGTTAAAGACCAGAGGAGTGGCATGATCTGACTGATTCAGAACTGGCTGCCGGATTGAGAAGATTTAGGAGAGCAAGGGTGGAAGCCGGGAAACTGGTCGGGAAACTGTCTCAGTGATGCAGGTGACAGATGAATATGCCACGCCCTTATCTTGGCACCTGACAGAAGCCAACTCTGAATCAGGTGGCCAACTGGCACCATGTTGTCACCTGACACATTGGTATCTGGCAAGGGAAAATCGCATTTTTGTTCTCTTTTTTGCATCTTCCTCAGCCAGCCATCTCCTACGTTGTGGTCTTCTTGAATTGCCCTGCTCTCTGTTTTCTTCCCTTTTTCTTCTCTCTCTGCCTCATACTCACTCTGCTCTCTGCCTTTTGCTCTTTTTATAAATGGTCTATTTTTCCAAGGCACACTTCTAGGTGATTGTGTGAATCTTGGAGATGAGCAGTGTGTCTCTCTTGACCCTGAAGTTCCGCAGGGCACATCAGAAAGATAAAGCAGCAGAAGTGGGGTGACAAACATGGAAGGTGCCTGAAGGTCATGTTGATGCCACAGACAGAGCTCTTATACCCTTGCCAGAGTCCAGCCAGGAAAAGAGAAGCCCCTCTAAGAGTTTCAAGTAATGTCTGCCTCCACTGGTAAGGCCAGAAGAGCAAAGGTCCATTTTCAGGAAGTCAGCAAGTATCAATACTATAAGGAAGCCGCCACCTATAACCCCATAGTGTTCAGTACTCAAGTCAGTGATTCTCAGAAGCAACTTTTTGATATTTGCCACCACCCTGGCATCATAATACCAGGTGAGTTGTCGCAGTGAGAAATAGAGGTATTTTGAAGAGACTTTCTAATACTGAGATTACTATCTATGACTCAACCATTCATAGAAGTGTCTGAAAATCACACAAATATATCCTACTAAAGTCAAGCTGTGTCTCCAACTCAGTTTCCTTTAGCCAGAGCCCCAAGACACCAAGGGCCAGTCTAATCCCATGAGAATTTGACAGATGAGAAGTTACAGTGGAGAGTGACAACCTTAGTGAATTATGATACAAAATGTCTCATTTTGGAAATTTTACAAAAGTATATGATCCTTTGAGAACATTGCTAGGTTCTTTCTAGGGCCCTGGAAATTATCCTTCAAGTGAGGGTTCCTGAAACTTAAACTCTTCAGGAAAAATCTGCCTCTGCCTGTCAGAAGTGATTTATAGTCACTGGTCAGAGTTCTATCATAAGAAGGAGCTTGGGCCCAATGTGAATGGGTAGAGAGCTGACAAAAGAACAGACAGATGAATGCACAGATAATAATCAGACTGCAAGATGGCCCAAATGATCCCCATTTCCTGGCTTTTATGCCTTTGCCTTGTTTCTTCCAACACTGAACAAGGGTCGACTATGTGGAACTCTGTGGAAGTGACAGTATATGACTTCTGAGGCTAGGTTATAAAAGGCATTGTCGCTTCCACTTTGGTCCCTTGGGCCACTCTCTTGGAGGAAGCCAGCCACCATGTTATGAGTACACTCAAGCAATCCTCTGGAGAGGCTTGATGGAGAGAGGACTGAGGTCTCTCACCAATATCCACCAAGTAGTCAACTCTTCCTAAATTCCTGCCTTCAGAAACCAAGAGATAGTAAATGATTACTTTTTGTTAAAACCACTAAGTTTTGAAGTCACGTAGCAACAGATCACTAATAGAGATTCATGGATGGATGGATGGATGGATGGATGGATGGATGGAAGAAAATTTCAATTTGTTTATAGCAATAATGTTTTATTCAACTTGGAAGTTACTAATGTCACTAGCCGATGATTTATTAAATGAATACAAATCTGAATTAGATAAGTAGGCATTTTTGCAGCCTTTACACTCTAACTTCTGAATTCCTCCTTATAAATTAATGAGACCTAAGCTTGTCCAATCAACAGAAATCTATCGAGGACATCCTGTGTGCAGACATTGCGCTAGCTCACAATGATGAGGAAAGTAAGCATGAACTCTGCTTTTATGGGGTCCTCAGAAGAGGAGACAAACAATCAAATAATCAACCAGTCTATAACTGCAGGACTAGAGAGGAAAAGTTCAGAGTCCTACTGAGAGTGTAGAACAGGTTGGTGACAGGAAAGAATGAAGGATTCATTCTTCCAACAATTATTTCTGGGTGCCTACTCTGCCCACACAGTGCCACAATAAGAGTGAGACAGAGCTTCAGCATCTCTGCCACCTTAGAACTGTCTCCTGGAGGAGACATTGTCACAGAGTCATATACCATATGACTATAAATGACAGCCTGAGAGTGGCCCCCACAAAGGTACTGTGTGGGTACCCATGTGATATGGACAAGGAGAGTTGGTGCAGTAGGAAAGGCTTTCTGAAGGGACCGTAGTGTTCTAAGAAACAGAGGCAGAGTTAACCAGATCAGTCATAATACAGGAAGGTTTGTGAGAATTTCTAGATCAAAGGAACTGCTCAGTAAAGGCCCAAAGGGTGGGGCAAGGCTGTAGGATGGAGAAAAAAAAGGCAAAAAGAAGTTGGTATGGCTGGGGCAGCTCCAGAGGAAGGCAGGGAAGCATAAGGTCATGTGGAGCTGGAAAAATAGGAAAAGGCTGGTGTGCACAGAACCAGTAGGACCCTTCCCCCTACCAAAGGTTCTGAGATTTTGGAGAGGCATGATCCTATTTGCATTTAAACCAATGGCTCTGACTACAGTGAGATACTGGATTACAGGGTTGCTTTGGCAATAGTTGCATCCTAATTACTTCCTCCTTTCTCACTTTCCTTTCTGGTAGCCACAGAGATTTAAATAAATGCGTACCAGGATATGCAGTTAAAAGCACCCCAACAATGAGAGGTTGTGTGACTTGAAGAAGAGCACACTGTCTTCAGTCAGTCTAGGCAGATTAGATCTTCTTTCCACCTCCAGTCAACTGGTGGCATCAGGCAAATCACTGACCATCTCAAAGTTATTTTTCACCTAATCTATAACTTGAGGGGACCAACACCTACTCCATTGAGTTGAATAAGCCATACAAAGGGCATGTGCAATGACCTGGCACTTGGCAGAACTTAGCACAGCTGTTACTGGAATAAATGCAATGGAGTCAGTTTGGTAGAAAGATGTAAAACCAAGAGCGACATTAGAAAAAGCAATTGGAATAGAATACAATCTTCCTTGTTAAAATATGCATCGATACATGCAATATTATGCATTATAGAAATAACACCATTTTTATAGGTTGCTGTCTAATGAACTTTTTCTAATACTAGTGTTGAAAAACAGGTCTATATGACTGGTGCAAGTAAATATATGCATCTCTATAATAATGCTTAAAGTTTTCTCAATAAATTATATCATACTTGAATTGCCTGTTATTTGACCTTTTCCTGTAGGCAATTGTCCTCTGGAGAATCCGAACTTCTTTGTTAGTCTGCCCATCCCGCAACAGAACAACACTGACTTCTCAAGAGTGATTTTATTTGTTTCTCCAGAGCCTGTAAGAAAGCCTGGTACTCAGGAGTAGATGCTCAGTAAACATTTGCAGAATGGACAAATAAAAGACAAGTGAATACATTTAACTTACAAGTCCGACAACTATTTTTTGTGAACTATACTCAAAGCATTGTTTTACAGAATATGAATGTCTTCAAGAGAACATGGCATGGAATATCTGACATCCAGACTGTCCTAGAAAATTCAGGATATTTCATCAGCCTATACCTCAAATAACTGAATCTCTTTTAAAGGAACTATAAGTAACTATAATGTGGTCTACTGTCAGCATGTGCCATACTTATTTTTCAGCATAAGCATTGTTCCAACTTCTTTGTTCGAAGTAGAAGAACAATCTAGATGATTTTAAAGGACTTCTGTTTAACCACTGATACAAGGACTGAGGATCAGCTTTTCTCTTATCTCATTATAATTAATGCGTTGCCCTGATCAGACCTCCACTGGCACAAAAAGGGCGACTGAAACAGCCATACATTTTGTTTGTTTAGCACAGCTGAGCACAGCTCAACAGAGTGTCAATTCAAAAGAGGGAAATAAAATATTCAGCAAAGTTGGGAGACAGGGAACAAAGAAGCCAGTATGACAATTAACAGGAGAGCTAAACAGCATTCAAAATGCCATCAGAAAGGTAGAGCCCAAAGAGGCGACAAACTGGAGCTGACAGTTGCTGGAAAACCAATTTTAAAGCAATGAAGAAATTGAAAATGCTGTTTTAAAGGAAAATTTTAAGTTCTTTTTATTGAAGTTTAAGTTATATACAATAAAATTTACCCTTGTCGTGCACGGTTCTGTAAGTCTTAACTGTACAGTTGGGTAGTTATCATTAAGTCAAGATATGTAAATATCGTCATCTCAAAATTCTCTTTTGCCTCTTTGTAAACATCTCTCAGCTCCTGGCAACCACACGTCTATTTTCTGCAATTCTAGGTTTGCCTGCTCTAAAAAAATTTTAATAGCAGAACTTAAAATGAAGGCAAAAAGGAACTGAGATTATTTTCCCTACCATCCACTCACTGCCTCCACCCTTCAATAGCATCATCGACTGAAATTTCATTTATTAGGGATTTGTTCATTTCTCTCTATTTTACATATATCATCATTTGTTTTTACAACTTGCCTATGAGGCCACTACCCCGTTTCTCAGATGGGAGATGTGACCTAAGGATACATCAAGCTGGTAAGAGGCATAGCAAAAATTCAAAATCAAACTTGACCAAATATGTCAACAGGGCTTCTCTCTGGGTGTTAGCTTATGATTGATTTGTCCTTTCACATATATAGTAGTACCAAAGCTTTTGACAATAGACATATTACTTTTATAACCAAAAAAAAAAAAAATACTAGTATAAATAAATTTAAAATACATACATAAATAAATTGAAAAGTTGACTCCAATACCGATTCTCTTTGCTGAGCAAAAAAGAAAAAGGTAGGAAAAACCATTTAAAAGGAAATAAGAGTTCTTCCTCTCTTTTCCTGCCTGCTTGCCTCTGCTTGCCTTCATTCCTGCCTGCATCTTTCCTTTAAGGCAACATGGGGACTCATAAGGCATTCTCTTGTCTTTAGGCAGAATTCCTTTCTTGCTTGCTCCAAAAAATATTAGAAGGATCTTTCAAAAACTGTATGCCATACAAGACTTTTTTTAGAATGATAGATTAGGTACTAGACCTGGGTAACCGAATAGAGAAATAATGCATGTTGATATCACCCTAAACAGTACACTAAAAAGTAATTCAAGAGGGATCACATAGGTGTGCCCTGGTAGCCTAGTACCCCTGTGAGTCATCCCACATGCATCCTAAGGTCCTGGGTTCAAGACTCATGGCTGAGGGTAATGATCAATGTGAACAGCTAAATGGGAATGAATAGATTGCTTTTTCCTTCTCTCTCTTCCTAGCTGCCTGCTTGCTTGCCTTCATTCCTGCCTGCACCTTAAAAAAGAAGAAGAAAAAAAAGGTATCACAGTCCTAAATGTATAAGTGAAAACTATAAAGATTTTGGAGGAAAATAACCTCACAGCTTGGGGTAAGAAAAAGTCTCTTAGGCAGGATACAATAAGCTATATCCATGTAGAAATTCATAAATTATATTGCACCTGAATTTAAAACATTATCTCATAAAAAAAGAGTGGTAATAGAATGCAAAAATAATCAGTAGAGAGTCTGAAATAAAATGTTTACAAAACGTATATCTGACAAAGAATTAGCATCTAGAATATGTTAAGAACACCAATGCCTCACACAAACAATAACCCAAACAACTCAATTTCACTTGAACAAACACTTCAAAAAAGAAAAATCGTGTGACCCATATGATGTTCAATATGATTAATCATCATGGAAACACACATTAAAGTCATGGTGAGATAGTACTATCCATATGAATAGCTACAATTAAAACAAACTGACAAACAAAGAGAAAAACTGACAACATGAAGAAATGTTTGGAGAAACAGAACCTGAATGCTCATATGGTATTGGTGAGACTATCACTTTGGGAAAAGTCTGGGAGTTTCTTATGAAACTAAACATGCACCTACCCTATGACCCATCAGTTTCACTCATGGGTCTGCAACCAAGAGTTATGATGGTATTTCCATAGACAAAAAAACATACATATCAGCTTTAATTGTCAAACAAATTGAGACATATGCATACATTGGACTGTTAATCAGCAACATAAAGAAACAAATTCTGATACATAATAGTGTGAATGAATCTTTAACACATGCTGAGAAAAGAACTAATATAAAAGAATACATACTATGTGACTCCACTTTTATGAAATCTTAAAAGAGGCAAAAGCTAGAAAAAAAGTTTCAGAGCAGTAATTGCCTCTGAAGTTGCATGAAGGAACTTGTTTTAATGATAGTAATATTCTGTATCTTGATCAGGATTTGAGTTACACAAATGTATCCATTTATCAAAAATCACAGATGGCACACTTAAGTTATGGGCACTTTGAAATTTTTTCCTCACTAAAATGTAAATTTTACCTCACTGGAAAAAAAATAGCTGCAACTAAATATTAAAATTTAGCTAATGATATGTATACTAAAATGAATAGGAGTAAAATGTTTTTGCTTGCAATCTACTTTAAAATAGATTAAAAAATAATTGAAAAGAGGAATGGATACCTGGATAGATATCTGATAAAGCAAATAACAGTAAAATGTTAGTTATAGAATCCTGGTGGTAGGTATATGGGTTTTAACATAAAATTCTTTCATCTTTTCTAGATATTTTAATTTCTTATAATGAAATTGGGGGAAAATTGGTCAGGATTTATGAGAAAGGAAAAAGGAAGATTGGCCAAAAAAGGCTAAAACTGAAGTCAAAACATTATAAAGACCAACAGATCTCTCTCTGGGTTTCCGAAGAAGCAAAGCAAGAAAGAGGGGTGAGGGAGAAGAGGTGTCAGGAGGAGAGAGAGAGACAGAGAGAGAGAGAGGAATGAGAGAGAGAGAGAAGAGACAAGAGAGACAGAGAAGAGGGAGAGATATCGAGATATCTCAGGTACATGATTAGCATGCCACATATGATTTAATTGTTCTAATATAAAGTTTCCTGAGTCTGAGGTTTCCTAAAGAGGGCACTGTGCAGTATGTTTCTATTAGGTGAGGTATGATCTTGACATTGACTTTATTTCTTAAACAAGCAAGAAAACTAAGAAGCTCATTTCTTTCTTAAACAGGTCTATAGGTAGTGCTCGAAGACCAGTATGGTGGCTCTGCTCAAAGGAAATAGGTGAGTGGAGCTACACAATTCTACAACAAAGAAAATGACTGCAATGATTTTAGCCAGGAAAAATAAAATGTTATTAGAAAATTGAAACCACTAAGAAACATTTATCACTTGTTTTATTGCTCTACTCCAATGTATCTTGCTAAATCCATTCCTCCGTGAATGTGTACCATATGCTAGACACCATAGGGAATGGTAATAATAGCTTTCTTTTACCATATTTCAGAAATTCTAAAATGCATAATTTTCCCCACATCTTGACATCTCTGAAATCAGAATGGGTCTTACAATAAATAGCATGCCATAATTTGTGGGGTTTTCTTAATGGTATCTAAAATAATGGTGTTTTGTAAAATCAATGACATCTTAGGTTTAATAAAGCACATCATGGTTAATGATTCAAAGTATTTTCAACTTATTTGGACCTCACAATATCATATTTTGGTGAGATGGGTAGTTATTCTAATTCCAAATAAAGAAATTGAGGTTCAGAGAGTTTAGAGTGGTCTTCCAAGTTCTTCAGCTAGACTATGGTGGAGCCATAACTTTAATATATAGTTTTCTCTCAATACCACAAAGTATTGAGAGTTAAAACTCCATGGAGGGAGGAGGGGAGGACAAATGGTGACAGAGTCCACTGGACAATGGTGAATAACACTTGGTGATTTAGTGGAGAGCAGGGTGTGTTGACATATATATGAGGAATGAGGAACCTATACATATGAGTTTATTTTAATGTGTAAAAATAAAAATAATTAATATAGGTAAAAAATCCTAATAGAATAGAATAGAATAGAATAGAGCAACAACAACAAAAAAACCCTCCATGGAAACAAGACCCTTGATTTATTCATCCTATACTATTCAGAGTATAAGATGTTATTTGGCACATAACATGTATTGAATAGATATTTATTGAATGAATGAATATTACAGAAGTGGATGAGAAGTCAGAAGGAAAGGGTCCTATGAGCTATAGTTGACTAGTAAGTTTATGCAGAGGAAGATTGTCCTGTCATCTTTTTTCTGCTTCGTTGAACTTCTTGTTAAGCACTCAGATTACACTCCTCCATGATACCTTCCTCAGATTAGGCTAAATATATTTATGCCCTATTTACTTAACAGGTAACCAAAGGGTATGAAAAAAACCCAGATTTAAATCTGTTATGATTTTAACTACCTATTAGCATAAAACTTTGGAAGAAGTGATTTAACTTTCCTGAATTTTACTTTTCTTGTATGAAAAATTTGGGAACCATAACACCAACCAGATTGCAATATTGTGAGGTTTAAAAGAGACCAGATATATACCTAATGCCTAGTAGGAACATGGTAACACTAATTGCTTTCTCTCTCTACACCATTCTCTGTTTGAAGTTGGTATACAATTCCATTTTTGTACTTTTTGTTTTTCTCCACAAGATTCTGGGGTTCTAAAAGAATTCTGTGTGGTTAATATCCACCTCTCAAAAGACAATGAAAGTGTCTGACACATGCTCAAGACCCTCAAATACTTTCAGAGTTCATTCATTCGCTTATTTAATCTATAAATATTTATTGTGTGCCTCTTATGTACAAGTTTTTAGCTGTTTGCTTAGAATACAACAATGAACAAAACTAACCAAAATCTCTGCCCTCGTGGAATCAAATGGGCAATACATAGGTAAATAATGTTTTGTGACAAGTACTATGGAGAAAAAAAAATAACAGGACTCAGGAAAGCAAATATAGGGTCAGACGGGGTGATGTGTTGTGATATTAATTTGATGGTTAAAGAAAAGCTTACTCATGTAGTGACATTAGAGCAGAAACTTCAAAGAAATGAAGGCAAAGTCATGCAGATACCTGGGTTAAATTTGAAGAGCAACATAAATTTGTAGAAAAAAATGAATAAAAGGTAGACAGAGCATTCCAGAATGCGGGAACATTTGACCAAAAAAAATGATGGAATTATGTAGAAGGCTTGAATGAGAAATCGTGAAAGGACCAGCCTAACTGGAATAGCAGGACCTAGAATATCAGGGGAACATGTATATTTTATCATAGGGACAATGGTGATCACTAAAGACTTTTGAACAAGAGTATGAGGAGATCAAAAAAGTACCTAAGGAATCTTGACCTGGTAGAACAATCCATGCAGGAAGCATTAAAGAGAAAAGACAGCAGTTCCATCTTTTCTTGAAACATCTAGAATTTGATGCCTTGGCAGGTTATCAAAAGAACATGCTCAGTTAACAGTTGGAAATATAGGTCCAGAGTTAAGAGAGGCAAGAGCTTGAGAGTTGAAGAATATGGCCCATCTGAATCTCAACAGCTGATAGTAATCATCTTCTAAGAGTCACTTACTCTGTGAGCAACTGACAGATCTTGCTAGAATTTTACTTCCGGCCTAAAAACTGTTAGAACATTCCTCCTTGGAATTTTCCAAGCTTAGTCCAAGATTAGACAATCAAAGTCAGCAGGAATGGGAATAATATGCAAGACCTGACAGAGAGATATGCCAGTAAATTAAGTAAGAAAAAAAGTCTAAAAGGTGGAGTAAAACGTGCCTTGGGAAACTCAGACTCACAAAGAATCTGGAAGAACATATATCATACCAGATGTTTCAGCCTTTATGGGAGGGCTTATGTTTAAAAGTGTGCTGTGTGAAATGATTTAGACACCCTTCAAAAAACAACATACCAATGATTCATCTTCTCTGAAAAAAAACATAGTCCCTCACATTTGACTTTTCAATCTAACACTGACTAGAAACATTAAAAAAGAACCCGTCATCTCTTTGCCATTTGTAATAATTTCTCATTCACCCACCAACAAGGAATGGAAGGGGGTCCGTAAATACTAAAGAGTGGGATTTGTCAACTGCAGAGAGAAAAGTTGCAGGAAGCCATTACAGCTTTATAGAAGATTCTGGTGTCCTATTGATGTGTTTTGTGGCTGTTCAACTGTGGAAATCTGCCACTGGGAAAAAACATAAAAGAAAATGTTCCTGAAATAAACTTGATTCTCACTGACCTAAGCAAAAAGCTGCTATATTTCCTGGAATCCTCATCAGGTATATGGGGAAGGAAAGACACACAAAAAAGAGAGCCACCTTTTCTTGAAATGTATTATCTTAGCTCAGGAATCTTTAAATATTTTACTTACATAACCTGAAAAGAATTTTTTAAGCTACGTAACTCCTCACATATTGTAAGTTCCAGAAAAATTTTCATATGAAAATCATCATACGATAAAATGATAGATCATAATTGGGAGGTGTATTTTATGACACAAAATACATTTTAATTTCCCAAAGAATAAAACATCCCAAATCTTGAAGAAAATCATGTTAAAATTTTGTAAGCTGGTTTAAGCCAACATTTCTCAAAAAATTTGCTTGCCTTGTGAGACGTTGTAGTTACCTTGAAGAGAATTGGCATCACTAACATTCTGTTCAGCAATCCAAACCTAGAGATCCACTACAAAAGTCAATCACTCGATTTTAAAAAACAAATTTTGCTCTTAACTGTAATATGTATAATATGTCAAAGAAGGGAAGCCCCATATGAATTAAAAAAATGATTAATAGTAAATAAGGGTATCGTCACCAAATATTTTTCTTGTTTTTTTTCTTTCACTTCTATATGTATCTACAAAAAAAACAAAAAAAGAACTTTCCCTCCACAGTTAGAATAGCATTGTCATGACTAATACAAGTATCCAGCCCATATTAAAATTTCTTACATGCCCCCAGATGCCTTTATGGATGCTTTATCCAATGTAAGATCCAGTCCTGGGCCTTTCCTTGCATCTACCTGTTATTCCTTTTTCATCCTTTTAAATCTAAAACATGCATTCTTAATGGGGGTGATATTGTCTCTGAGAGTAAAAATTAGTCACTGGGGAATTTTAAAAATTGTATTTTTAATATACAAAGCACAGATATAAATATAAGTACATAAGCATATACACAGTATAGTTCTGATATTAAATATTCATAACAATGGAACCATTAGGAAAAAAATCTAGAAGATCTCCTCAAAAGGGGGATGGGTAGTAATAAAAAAAAAGTTGAGAATTACTGACGTAGAACCACAAATCCTGTTTCATGACACCAGTGCATTGATGAGACCCCCAAATCAATATTTCAATGTAGCCCCTTATTTGGTTCAGAGCGGAGTTTTTCATGCCCGTTGTAAGATTTAGGATGAGGGAGATGGCAAGTGTAGGAGGTGCGGTTCCAATTCTCCTTCAAGAAAGGATTTGCTGCCCAGCTGCCAGGAGCCAGGCTAGTTAAAATGCCCGAGGGTCTCCTTCAGCTTTCCATTAGAGTTGAAGCTCCTCTAGGAATGGACCCAGTCAAATAAACAAGACTAGCATACAAGGACCTGGCCATTTCCACCCAACTTGAGAACCTCTACATGTTAGTCTTGGTTCTCGAGTTCAGCTACCCCATGGAGTTGGCAAAGGTTTGTGGGATCTGTATTATCATTGGATGATTCCAGCTGCCCAACCTTGTTTTCTCCCTTTTCTTTATACAACCATTACTCCCCAACAAAGTATTAGCACCCTCAACACTGTCAGCATCTACTTGCTGGAAAACTAAATTGGCTTATTCTTGGCAAATTGGATTTTAAAAAGAGTAAACAGGAGACTGAAGATCTACAAAATCCCTTAAAACCATCAGTAGCCTCAAAGTCTTCACTTACTCCAGCTCTATGGAGCCAGTCAGAGTTCAATAAAAGAATCAGAACAGTTAGAAATTCAAAAAATGTAGAATGTATTATAGGGATTCGATCTGACTCAATTGACGGAGATGGCTATGCAATCTACATAAGGTTCTTGCTTCTTTCTGCATACTGCAGTCTGAAATCCTCTGAGAAAGTATTTGGGAAAGAATGATGGCCATGAAGTGGGGGAAGCAGGGGCAACTGGAACCTGCCAGGAGACAGTGGAGCTGCAATAATATCACATTGCCTCCAAGCCTCCACTTTTAATGATGCAGTGATTTGTAGGAGAGGCTGGTGTCCATTGTCAGCTTGCTAAACACGTGGTCCAGGAACCTGAGAGGCTGGAGAAGCTACAGACCCAGATGCTGTTTTACTCCCAATAGCAAGAGCCAGCAATAAGCAACAACATGCCTGGGCTACAACACCTGCACAACCTTCCAATTATAGAAAAGAACAAGGCTGCAGCTTTAGGGTTTCACTTTTGCCTTTCGATCTTCCACAAAACGTCTCTTGAATACATGCTTACCCAGAGTAATACAGGGAAGTGAATTCTGGGTTCCATAGTTCCAGCACAGTTGAGTTGATATACAAATCTACCCAGTAGTGGTCTCTGCCCTCAGTTTAAGGCCCCTGACTTAACCAATGACAGGATGAGAACCTTTCTAAAACCTGTGCTTGGGACTTCAGGGTTAAATTTGTAGCCTTATTGCTTATTTTAAGAGAGAAATGTTAAACCTGAAAAATGAAGGTTAGCAAGGAAATATATTATTCCTTAACTCCATGACTTAGGGAGGGGTATTAAGGGAAGCTTTCAGTCTTACAGGCTGGGTTTGGGAGGCTGTTGGATGTTAATCTCACCGAATTTCAGTTTCTTCGTGCTAAAAAGGGTTGACAATACCTACTTTGTAGGTTTCTGTGGGGATTACATTATCATTGCCGATTCAAAATCCAAGTGCTTAGTGCCAACATACAGAGAGTGTTTAATAAAGGGCAACTATTATTTCAAATATGTCGCATAGACTCCAGATTAATAAAGGCATGTTGAGATCTTACATATGCTGAATCTTTGGAGGATCACACAAGCCCAAGACTATTTAAGCTGGAGGTTAGAACTCACAGAGCTGTTAGTTTATAGCCCTCCCTAAACCACAGTTTTCCATGACCTTGAGTTGCAAGAATAGGAGAGAAAAATCTGATTTTCCCAATTGATTAGCTTCTCTAGTTCATGTGTATCTGCAGGCAAGGGCAGCAGTCAAGGGGAAACCATGCTCTGTGCTGCTATTGCATCCCATTGCATTTCCTGAAGGCATGTGCCTCCTTCATGCCTCACAGAGCTGGAAATCATGGAGGCAAATGAAGTTGTGAAGGATGGAAAAGGTCACTCTTATCCTGTCATAATTTGATTCTCTCCATCTCTTATTTTCTCCACACACAGACATGTAACTTAAGAGCCACAACGCATACTTCCTAGTCAGAATGCACTTGTTCCTAAATTAATCAAGACTCAGTGTTTACAAGAAACAGAAACCCTAGTCAAACTATCTATAAATAAATAAATACCCTATTTTGCCATGTATAATGTGCTCCCATGTATAATGTACACCCACGGTTTTGCCCTCAACTTTTAGGGCAAACAATCTCTTGCTTTAAATTTTTAATTCAAATTGTATTTGTTTACATTTAGGCAATTGTTTTTTTGTATTAGAAAACTGATTACTATATTCCAGGGCATTATTTTGCATATGTATATTGTTATTGATTTCTAGTTACCTTTTTAACTCATAAGCATAAATAAAAGAATTTAAAACATTTATATAAATATGAAATTAGCACTACCTATGTATAATGTGCATCCTTATTCTTCCAGTAACAAATTTGGGCAAAATATATGTGCATCACACATGGCAAAATATGTTAAGTAAGCAAAGATGAAAGAAGGAAAAGATGGAGGCAAGGAGGAAGGGAGGAGGGAGCAGAGGGAGACAGGGAGGAAGGAAAGAAGGAAGGGTAAAGAGGAATGGAGGAAGGAAAGAAGGAGTAAAGTTATATTTTTTAATTATTTGCCTAATGTAATGGTAAGTCGTATGATTGGGGTGGAGGCGGGATAGACCTTAGGAACTACAGGAACCTAAGCAGTGCAGTCAGATCTCTTTCTGTCTGTCTCTCTCTGTCTCTCTCGTTCTCTCTCTCTCTGTCTCTCTCTGTCTCTCTCTCTTTCTCTCTCTCTCTTCATTGCCCTCCCCTTCACTCCCACACTCTCCCATTTTGTTCTTTCTGTGTTGGATGCACATTATATCTGATGACAGATGGACTTGTTTTACCTTGCTGTGGTGATGTGGAGCATGGTTCAGAAAATTCTGGGTTATATTAGTGACAACAGTTTCTGTCTCTAAAATGTGCATATAAAGTCCCAACTAGGAAAAGAGAAAAATTCAAGCCAAAAATCAGTAGAAGAAAAGAAATAATAAAATTTGAACAGACATAAACAAAATAGAAAACAAAAAGATAATCCACAAGATCAAAGAAACCCAAAGTTGGTTCTTCTCAAATGCTTCCAAATATCGATGAACCCGGAACACTTCTAAGTACTTTCTACGATGCTAGCATGACAACTGACAGAGACATCACCAAAAAGAAAAATACAGACCAAATCTCTAATGAGCATAGATGCAAAAATTCTCAACCAAATATTATCAAACCGAATCCAAAAATACATCAAAAGGATTATTCAGCATGACCAAGTGGGATTTATCCCAGAGATGTAGGATTGTCCAACACATGTAAATCTGTGAATGTAATACACCATATCAACAAGAGCAAGGAGAAAAACCAAATGATCATATCAATAATTACAGAGAAAACTTTTGAAAAGATTCAACGATTTATGATTAAAAAAAAACACCACCTCGCAAAAATTGGGGATATAAGGCATAGACCTTAAAATAATAAGGTCCATATATGATAAAACCACAGTCAACGTCATAGTCAACAGCAAAAAATTTAAAGCATTTCCTTAAAGACCAGGAATAAGGCAAGACCATCCACTCTTACCACTGCTATTTACCATCATACTGGAGGCCTTAGCCAGAGCAATTAGACGAGAAGAAGAAATACAGGAGTTCAAATTGCAAAAGAGGAAGTAAAACTATCGTTATTTGCAGATGACCCTAAAAGCTCTGTCCAAAAACTACTGGAACTAATCAACAAATGCAGTAAACTGTCAGGCTACGAAATCAATACACAGGCGTGTCCTGGTAGAGCAGCAATTGGGTCAATCTCCTCCAAATGAGCAAGTCACATACTCCTGGATTTGAGCTCCAGGCCTGGGGGGCAGGGGGAAGCAACCAGTGTGTACAACTAATCAAAAATAAAATAAAAAGCTTCTTCCTCCTTTCTCATCCTGCCTAAGTGCCTACTCATCTTCATTCCTGCCTGCACCTTTCCTTTAAAAATAATGAGTACAAAAGTCCATTGCATTTTTGTATGCAAACAACATACTAGAAGAAAACGAAATCAAGAAAGTCACACCATTTAAAATAGAGGTAAAAAGAATCAAATATCTTGGAATATATTTAACAAAGGAGGTGAGAGACCAACACAGTGAAAATTACAAGCCCTTCTTAAAAGAAATGAAGGAGGATACAAAGGGATGGAAAGACACACAATGTTCATGACTGGGAAGAATCAAGTTTGTTAAAATGGTCATCTTACCTAAAGCAATGTACAGATTGAATGCAATCCCCATCAAAATCCCCTGGGCTTATTTCCAGGAAATAGAACAAAAAAATCTTAAAATTTCTGGGGAACAACAAAAGATCCTTAATAGAAAAAGCAACTAGGAGAAAAAAGAACAAATCCAGAGGGGTTACACTCCCAGACATTAAGTTATACTACAAAGCATTAGTGATTAAAACAGTTTGGTACTAAAATAATGACAGAGGCACAGAGCAGTAAAATAGAATCGAGTCACCAGAAACTGACTCACACATATATAGTCAGCTGATCTATATCAAAGGAGCCAAAAGCATACGATGGAGAAAGGAAAGTCTCTTCAATAAATGGTGTTGGGAAAACTGGACAGCCACATGGAAAACAATGCAGCAAAACCACTCCCTAACACCACTCACAAAAATTGACTTAAATTGACCCAGAGACTTGGACAGAAGACCAGAAACCATAAAATTCTTGGAAGACAATATAAAATAGACTTCCCATGACATTAGACTTAGAGAGGTCTTTGGGGACTCAACTCCAGCATCAAGGGAAGCAAAAAGCAAAATAAATAACTGGGACTACATCAAACTAAAAAGCTTCTTCACAGTGAAACAGAATATCACCAAAACAAAAGAAAGTCTACTAACTGGAAGAAGATATTTGTAATCCATATTTCTGACACGCATTGCATATCCAAAATATACAGAGACCTCATAAAACTCAATAACGGAAAAACAGGCAACCCAATCAAAAATGGCAAAAGGATTTGAATAGACATTTTTCCAAAGAGGACATGTGAATGGCTAACAGGTTCCTAAAAAGATGTTCCTACTCGCTGGTTATTAGGGAAATGCAAATCAAAACAACAAATTCTCGGACATCAACAGAACTGAAAGAAAGGAGTGGGAGTTGGTAGGAGCAAAAACTGATGGGGATCCAATTGACAGTGATGGAAGATTATTATAAATTTGATGTGCTATCATGTGTATGATGAAAAGTGAACCTGCATATTTAAAATGTATATTGCGCTGTAAATCAGTTATCTCAATAAAAATACCCTACGTATTTCCCACATTTATGAATAAGGCTAGCAACTAATTGATTGAAATAGTCTAAAATCTTATACCTGGTTTTTATATTCTGTAGAACTCGGCACATTTTTTCTTCTGCCTTCTTAAATAAAATTTTACTGAAGCAGCATCACATTACTTTATATGTTTTAGGTGTGCAATATCATAAATCAACAGCTGTTTATACTGCAATAAGTTCACCACTCAATTCTTCTTCTAACTCGTCATACCAAATAAACATATATCTTTACTTTTGCATCTACTAAGTCCATTTCTAGCTCCATACCTTTACTCATACCTAACCACCAATTTTCTAGTTATCCTATCTGTTCCACAAGGACTCCTCTGATTCATTCAGCCTATGATGCCATTTTAATGTCCATTCCTTCTATAAGACATTTGACCAACATTATCAATCTTCCCATACTCTACATCAGTTTTAAGAGAAAAATGTGAAATATACTGTGGGAACAACTTTCTAGGTCTTAACTGTCTAGAATATTTGGATCAGCAGTTAAACTCCATTAAATGCAAAAATGTTGTTAGACCAATTTAAGATAAATTTTCCCCACTCTCCCAATTCTTAAAGATACTGTCTGAGCTGCATCTGCTGTTTCAGTCTTTAACAAAGAGTCTTTTTCACAGACAGCAACAGTGGTGGAAGAAAAGGAAAGAAACAGAAGCTGGCTCTGATTCCACCATCCATAAATGATCTTTCCACCATCCATAAATGATCTTTTCATGAGGACACAACTGATAAGGAGAGAAGGAAAGACAAAAAGCATTCTTGACTTGGGAATGGAATAGCAACTCCCCTCTGTCTGATTCATTTACTCAGAATGGCTTTCTTATGGCTGTGCCTCTTGTGAATTATGAGTCTCTTTCTTTCTCTTAGCCCCAAGCTTCACATTAAAGACAAGACGCAGCTGCCAGGGCCTCTAGGGATTCCCCAGCAGTCTACTATGGTGAAATAAAATACCATGTTATGCTGGAAAACTCGTCGCTCCTTTCTTCACATGGGCTGTGCTAGCTCATGGTCAGGATAAAGGATCCCAGGCCTGGATACTTATGGATTCTCCAGAGAGTTGTGGCGTGATCTTCTAGACAGTACTCAATCTTTGTTTCAGCTTCCCTGCATGATATCAATAACTATCTCCTAAAGGAATCATATGTTTATATAATACATGTATACTCCATCTTCTGAAATACTGTCCTGAAGGAAGGCATTTGGTTACTATTAGAGCAACTGTTTTACTTCCAAGGAGAGAGGTTCTGTGGCCCTGTTGCCACAGATAATTTGGGACTTTGACAGGCTGTGATGTTCCCTGTTTGTATCTTTGGTGTCATTACTACCAGAAGGATTGCATTATATAAATGGACTGAGGTTTATACATAATGACTGACTGAACTGCATCTGATGTTGCCATCTCGGCGTTATCTGCCCCAGAGGAAAATGGAATCAGCTAAAATAGATCTGTAACCCCGAGATTGGGAGTGTACTAGAGAAATGGTGGGAAGGTTATCAAATTGGAGACTATCTCTAGTTAAACAGCTTAAACTCTATTAAAGGCTGGGACTGAACGAAAACAGATGCCATGTCCTTATAACCTGATGGCTATCTTTAAATAATAGGATAAGTTTCAAGTCCCAGCAAAGACGTGGGTGAGCCTACAGCAAAAGGAAAAGGAAGAATCTGAGAAATTACTGAGTTGTTCTTGCTGATGTCAGTAGCTCTCCAAGTGTTGGTAGATAACCCTCTCTACACATTCCTTTCTCCTTCTCCTGTTTCACCCTAGTTATTAGCAAGCACATAGGGTGAATGCAAACCCCCTTCTTGTTGGGTCTACCTTATATTCAGAAGTCTTCACTAAACTAAATTCATCAGATGCTAAGAATCTAATAACTTTCTGATCTCTCTGTAGGGTATATATTGGAGAATAGATAAGGATCCAATTAGGGATATGAAAGTTACTTTATATATTCAATCAGATGAACAGGTCCCTTTGGCAGTACAGCAGTAAATTCTGAAAATAATTCAAGCTATCAACTGCTAAGGCGAAGGTGGAGTCTTAATTCTTTTTTTTTTTTTTTTTTTAAATGGGTACTCAGTAAATATATTTGGATTGAGTTATTAAGATGAAAACATTCATGCCTGTTTTGAAAAGCATTTTCTGAAAGGAAATTATCAAACACAATGAATGTATAAACTATACTTTGAACTACTTGTCTGCTTTTCAATTGCAAGGTTAAGTGCTAATATTTACAAGTTGCAACATTATAAAGAAAGGGAAGTAAGAATCACCCTCTTTCTATTTTACAGATGTGAGTAGAAGGCACTTAGCCCAGCATGAGTTAGTGAGTCAGAATCAGAATAGAATGAGGCAAAACTGGGACACAGGGAACAGAAATATGGCCCAGAAGCTACTTTGGGACTCCTGTTCTATGTCCATGCTTGCTCAGTCTATATAACATATAGGAAGCTTGGGCACTGCACTGTGGTACATTAGAAGAAATTTCTCCCTACCCATAAGAGTAGAGCAAAGGGGCAAATTTCTGAACTTGGGACTTAGTTTTATTCCCCGCTGTAGCCCACATCCACCTACATGGCCTAATATACTTACCTAAGTTAGCACATAGCCTGGCCTCAGTGAGTTCTGGTTCAATGAAAGAATGAATGAATACCTTGTGATTCACAGTCCAGTATTTGAATCATTACATCTTTATTTCTTAAAATGATACAGTCAACCTCTACAGAAAGCAAAAAAAGGGATGTAGTAGCATGTATCTGTAATTGTTCCTGCAAAAGCAGCAATATTCTTATTTTCTCCGGATTCACAAGGAACTGCATGCATTTGATTCTAGTAAAGCCCCTTTCTAGGAAATACCTGTGTAAACAAGAAAACACAAATACTATATATGAGGAAGGGCCTTCGAAAGGGTCATAAAGAAAGTCACAGCAGTATATCTACTGGGCCACATGCTCTGAAATACATTATTTCATTAGATCCTCATAAAACCTTGTGCGATGAGTGTTCTCTTTTGTTGCTTTCTATAAATAAAGAAACTAAAACTTAGGCTAAGTAATGTGCTTAGAATCACACATCTTGAAAATGATTTAAAGCAGGTCTGCTTGAATCAAGACCCTGGCACCTTCATGCCTGTCTCTGCGTGACCCTTGTTCCAACACTCCCTTCTTGACTCCTGTTCTCCTCTTTCATGGCTTTTGTCTCACTTTCTATACTGATGTTCCCTGACTTAGAAGAATTAGATTTACTTTTGTTTTATTTTATTATTATTATTTTTTTTACTTTACAGTGGTTTGACAGCAATACAAATTCAGTAGAAACCATACCTGAAATTTTGAATTAGAGCATTCTGTTTTCACTTTCAGCAAAGTATTCAATAAATCACTTCAATTATTTAATACTTTATTATAGTCTTTGTGTTAACAAGTTTACCCAATGGTAGGCTGGTAGTGATCTGCTTGAGGTAGGCTAGGCTCAGCTTATGATTCAGTAAGTAAGGCTTGTTAAATGCATTTTGACTTAAGATATTTTCAAATTGCGAAGGGTTTATCAGGATGCAACCTCTTTGTAAATCAAGGAAAATCCGTAACTTGTTACCTCTCCCCTCCCCTCCCCTCCCTTTCCCTCCTCTCCTTTTCCTCTCTTAACCCAAGTTCATCTGTATAGTTTTCTTCACATCATCCAAGGGATCCACGATTTAGAAAAGTTTCTTTGCCAGAGTCTTGCCAGTCCTAGATTCAAAGGTGAAGCAGGGTGTCTTGATATTCCAGCCACCAGGCCACTTCTTAAGGCAATGGCTCAGCGGCTGAGCACATTCCAGACTCTCACACTCTGCCTGCACTGGGACTGACCATGTCTGTTTTGTCATGTGGATTTTAGAACAACAATGATTAAGTTTAAAAACAGTGCTTAGAAATGTCTGTCTCTTAGATTTTGTTAACTAGTTTATACAAACATGTGCTATCAGTATAAACAATTTGCATCACAGATTTGCTTGAGTTCTTCTGCAGAAAAACTCTTTGCACTGAAGAAATTGTGAGGCTCAGGATCATCCTGGTAGCTGTTGCCCTCCTTCCTTTAGTTCAACACATAAGCGAGTATTTTGAATAATGTCTCTATACACAGCACTTACTCAGTGGTTTATATACATTATCTCGATTAGACAAGATTTATAGAAGTTAAATAATAGCCCAATTGTCTCTTACTAGCACATTGCAGAACCAGGTCTTCTATCCAAGTGGGCTTCATATCAGGGCCTAAGTTCTCAGCTCTTTTGCTCTTGGTCACATGTGCTGGGCCATCCCTGTAGAAGAAAAAGATAAGACAATCCAGTAAAGAACATATACTCCCATAGCAAAGATTTTTTTAAAGTTCACAAGTATAATAACAAAGGATAGAATGCAAACTAATATTAACCTCTTGGTCCAACAGATAAGTAGTAATGATTCTGTAAAAAGGGCAAACCTTTAACTTGTGTTTGATGCTTTTTTACAAGAGGTTAGAAAAAAGAGGCAACCACAAAGTATGTTCCAAAATGGGCGGCTTTCCAAACATTACAATTCTGTGGAAATGCAGAGCTAAGACAGAGGGGGTAAAAATCCAGAATGTCAGTGACTGGGGTGGGTTTAAAACTTGTTATGTGCATCTGGAGATAAAGGAGTCAGAAGGGCCAAGGAAAGATTAGAGTTAATGACCCACGTGGCAAGAAACTTCTGATACTAGAGGGCGGTTACTACCATCCAAATAGCACAGATGTGGAGAATTTACAAATTAACCATGAACCCTAGAAGGTTGAGACCTTTCTGGGTTTGTTTTGTTTTGTTATAAATCATTTACTTAATCCACTGTGGTTCTCAGGATAGTACATGCCGTATTAATTTATGATCATTATCGGGTTGAGAGGAAAAGAGAAAGTTTATATACAAAAAGAGAAAAAAATTCTCCCAAATTGCTTTCTTTAGACACGACTCTGAAAAATCAATGCCAACATTCACTTTTGAAGGGTTGCCTAAACTCCAACAGTTTTTAAATGACTCCAACCCCCACCCACTGAAAAGTCTACTTTTCATTACTGTCCATCCTTCTGTATTTTAAAACTAGTTAAAAGTTTTGGAAGAATGCAGAGCTAGATGGGAGAGTCCTAAGAACTTGACCCTCTTCAATATATGTTCATCAAAGACTTTTTTCAATATGAGGACATCCATTCTGCAAATTCATTTTCTGTCTACAATCATATCTTTTAGTTGGGGCACGGCACTGAATGGCAAAAATACTATATTACAACCATTCATAGGACAAAAAAAGTCATTTGTGCTACTTTTGCCTTTAAGGGTTATTTGATTGCAATTATCTTTCTCCAAAGAATATTGCTAGAACTTGCAAAGTTCTAACAAATATTGGAATGAAGCAGTTCAAGCAATGGCAAGTACAAGAGAGAAAAAACAGTCCTGACTTGGAAAAGTATTTACATACATTCCAGCACATTCCACACATATAAAGACTAAACTTAGCAGGGAAAAGCATTCCATGCCCCCAAACTGAATCTTTCAAACTGGGACCTGAGAGAAATAGAGCAGAAATTGTAGACCTAAATGAAGTGTTCGTGGAAGATCCGTGAGAGAGAAGGGCAAACACGCCAAGTAGATACTTCTCATAAGGACTTGCTTTGCAATTTGAGCATTTTTGACTTGCAATGGAATTTTAAAGCCATCCAGAAACAACAGATGTTTGAACCCAAATGATCCAACTTCTTGATGCCAAAATTAGGGCTCTGAAGAGGAACGTCAAGAGTTGTAACATATGAAGAACAACTTCAGTACCTCTTCTCCAGGTGAATACTTGAAAGATTTATTCTAAAGCTTGCTGACTTATCCTTTTATCTGTGCCCATTTATATTCTAAGCGATAAGAATTTCTGTCAAATGGAAATATTAATAACTAAAATGCAAGTCTCTTTTCTATGTCTGACTTCAATCTCCTCTCCCTTTGAATACTCTATCTTTAAACTGAATTATGAAACCAGGAGGAGGACCCTTCTGTATGTTATTTATCCCCAAAGTTTTACATATGGAAACTAATCATAGAGTATGGCTGCACCTACACAGCACAGAATTATCTGCCTAACTTAATGTTGCAAGCAGCCAAGTGAGATACTTCAAACAAGCAAACAAAAACCAGTCAATACTAACTCCTACCAACAATAAATAAGCAAACTCCACTTTACAAACTACTTTTATTTTCCAGATCCAATGGGTAACAGATAAACACCAAATCTCTGCTTTACTTAGTCTGAAAGATAGAGCAAGGCAGTTGTTTAATTCTAAAACAAGGTGGTTGTGTTTTCATTAGCTTGTCAGATTAACTCCCCCATGCCACTCCTATCTGTTAGATGAATGCAATTTAGACATCAAACCACTTCATTTAGTTTTCAGAGAAATTTCTTGCACATCAGATGAACTTCTCAGCAAAGCAGCAAGGTTAATTGGTTTCCAGAAGGATGTTAGCATAAAGATGCTGCTTACAGTCAAATACTGTAAGATAGCCCCTATGAGGAGCAAGCAAGTAGTGGTGTGATCTTGGTTCTCAAAGGGAGCTGGGAACTCAAACTGTAACTGCACTTTAAAAATAGCACAGCAGCTATGATTATAATTTAGCTCCACATCACGTAAGTGTGGTATGAACAGGAAATGGGAGTACATCTTCTGAGCTTGATAAGATTCTCTAATGTAAGACAGATGCTCTGTTTCTTAGTTGAAGAGTGAGGCTGAGCCAAGAAGAAGAAAACTTGTATGTTTATCTTTAACCTAAAAATCAGATTTATCAACCTTGGCAGATTATTTGAATTGTTTTTGAATTAAGCCTAGAAGTCAAGAAATGTACAGCATGGGCTCATTCAACTGTGAAAACAAAACAAAACAAAAACAAAACACCTTTATTAGAAAAATAAGATTTGAAGTAACTTCTAGAGGAAAATTAATTGAGCTATGCATTGCAAGCCTTTGTTATCTCAGGGCAGTCTCCACAGGGCAGAGCCACTCCTTTGAGAAATCAGTGCTAGTCAAGGGGACATTCCTGACAAAAGAACTCTCCATTATCTATAAAAGGTCATGTTGAATTCACTCTGGATCGCAGTTTTTAAGAATCTTCTGGTGCGTCCTAGTAGAGCAACAATTATGTCAATCATCTCCGGAGGAGCAAGCCACATATCTCTGGGTTTGAGTCCCGAGCCCAGGGGGTGGGGGTGGGGCAACCAGTGTGAGTAACTAACACTAAAATTAATTTGAAAAATAAAGATGCTTCTTCCTCTTCCTGTTTCTTCCTGCCTCCTTGCCTGCTCACCTTCATTCCTACCTGCCCTTTTCCTAAAACAAACAAAAAAAACTTCTACAATATCAATGATTATCCAAAGTTGCACTGGTGACAAAATTTGACAAAATACTTTGAGATCACTATTATATTCTAGGAAGGAACCGACAGTTTATACATTTCCAGATTCTCATCAGAATACCTGACAGTCCATCACAGTACATGTACTAATGCCATCAACCAGGGTTAAAATCCACATTCAGGACACTGAAAAGGAGTTGATACCAGTGCCTACCATCAAAATACAAATTGGATCTTTATCCTTTGGTATGGATCATGGCAAAGAAAACTGTAACGTCTTTAAAAGAAACCAAAAAAAAAAAATGTTTAGTTGCTAAGCTCTGTTCTTTTACAAACAGGAGGCTAGGGACATTTTTCTGATTATTCAGAATAAGAAAAATCTTACTCATTCAACAACTATTTATTATGTGCCTTCTATATAGATGATAGTGCTATAATTGTCAGGGATATAGCAGTGGAAAAGACAGACAAGGAGCTTACATTCTAGTAGAAGCAAGAGACCTTCAAGGGTAATTAGAGCTGTTAAGGGAATGAAAAACTTGTTTAAAACAAAACAAAAATGGAATAGTTGGATCAATGACATGCTTACCTGAACTAACATCTGGACATGAAGAGAAGTCAAATGGGTGAATACACAGGAGAACATTTTAAAGCGGGTAGGAGCCAGAGCTAGCATAGAGGACCTCTGGTTGGAATAAGCCTCTAAAAAGAAACAGAAAAAATTCAGCGCAGTTAGAACATGGTGACTGATGGGAAGTGGGGAAGAGATGAAAGGTAGAGAGGATCCCGACTATTCAGAATGCTGGTCATATTTGATCATTAGGACAGTACCTTGGTAAGAAGTTAAAGTATGTTTGAAAGAATAATGAGAGGTCACTAGAGAATTTTATATGATTTTGGTCTGATTTATGTTTTGTTTTTTTTTTAAAGAAAATGTGCAGGCAGGAATGAAGGAGAGCAGAAGCAGGCAGGAAGAAAGAGAAGAAGCATCCTATTTTTTTTTTTTTTTAAGTTGTTCATTTTGGACGCTGGCCCTGGACCAGGTGGCAAATCTGGGGTCCTTGGGATGTAAGTGGACTGCCAAACCTGCACTCTACCAGTGCAAAATTAAAGCATATTCTACAAAAATCATGACCAGTATTCTTCAAAAGTGTGAAAGCTAAGCAAGACAAAGAAAGACTGAGGAACTGATTACTGGAAGCTAAATGCAATGTGAGCTCCTGGATAGGAACATAGAAAAGAAAATTACATCAGGAAAACAGGATAACACAAATGCAGTCTGCAAATTAGTTAATAGTAGTATTAGACCAAAGTTGATTTCTTAGTTATGATTACTAAACTAAGTCATGTAAAAAGTTAATGTTAAGTGAAGGGTATGTGTATATTCAGCTTTATTTGTTTTTCTGTGAGCCTAAAATTATTTCAAAATAAAGTTAAATACAAAATACATGCCTTAACTCTTCATTGTTTTAAATCTTCTATTCTAATATTTTCCCAAACTTAGATGTTTGAATATCCATTTTAGAATATTTGCCAATCTAATAAACATTTACTGATTCCTCGACACTATTTCACAAGGGAGGAAATTGAGGCACTATGAAGGTCATAACTAACTCAGGTCACAGAACCAGCAAGTATCAGAACCGGGATTCATCCCCAGGTAGTTTGAAGCAGATTCTGTCCTGACTTTTCTATTGCTACCTACCTCCTATACCTAATACCACTATCACTTGTACCATTATTTGCATAACATATTCTTTAAAATTGACTTCATTGACTTTAAACTTAAAAAACAATTAACAATTATAAATTAATTATAAATTAATAAACTACATTATAATGTACTTAGCACAGGGATTTTTGTTTTTTTCATTCAGTGATGTACCACAAGTTCATTGATTAGTGCCTGGTATAGAGAAGCTGCCCAATATACATTCACTGAATGAATGAATGAAAATTTTTATATCATAAGTGTAAACGGAAAGCTAGCATTAGTTGCCAGAAAAAAATTACTCTTCACAATAAATACAAATAAAATAATGTAGTATCATTAAATGCTATTGCTTCCTGAATGTTCTGAACCAGAGGCCCAATATTTGTTTATTTCAAAAGAAATGGAAATGCTAAAAAAATTTTTTTAAAAAAGATGGCATTAAAACAAGCTTTCTCCCTGACTTAATTTGAGAGATTCTAGTTGATAAAGAGAACAATGCCCACCACCCTGTCCACACCCGCCTGTCCTGTACTTCCCAGGCTTGGTCTTCAACCTGGGTCCACAGCTTTCAGACTCAAAGCCTACACCTTAGCCGCCTGACCCACAGAGTAAGGGTGAGAACAATTTTCTAAATAAACAAATTTTGCATGACATCTTATCCATATGCTACCAAAAGTCATCACAGAAATGGCCAAGGTAGGGCTCCATTCTTTGGGGAAGATGGCCCTACTTTAAAGGAACCAATTGCATAAGGGTTCATGTTAGATTATTAGATAGCTCAGTCTCTCTGAATCTTTCTCACATCTTAAATGTCATCTCTTCTCGTCTGTAATCCCCTACCTCCTACTTTTAACTCTCATTCCTGTCTCCAATCCCTTACCAAATTATTTGCAGTCTGTGGAACATTCCTTTGTATACTTCTATAATTACCCTTAAAATAAATTCATACTTATTTTTTCCAAGTATGTCTTCTTCACTTAAATGATAATTATGCAGGACATAGGGAGTATGCCATAACATGTTTAAATTCCCAGAGCTCTTGCTAGTATTTAACAAGAGGATAGGCTCATAATAAATTGTTGTGTTAATAAATTAAGAAAATTACAGGAGAAGTTAGAGGAAAAGAACTGTGATTGTCTCCCATTCTTGAAGCAGTGATTTTTGTCAGCACCTGTGCTTGAAAAGCTTGTTCTTGAGATCACTCACAAGATCTTCCTAAACACATAAGAGGATTCTCCATGAAGATGAAAAAGGAGATAGCAATTTCTGCCTTCAAAATCCCTCAATATTAATTCGTGTCTTAGAGCAATTACATTACTCTCCCTTTGGCAGAATAAACGCTAAAATCTGGATGGGTGCCTCACTGTAGACATTACTGCAGCATTTTTGTGGTTTACTCATAAAGGGAGGGCAGTGTTGAGGTCATTTTTCTATACCTGGGTGACAATCTCTGCTCTCCTCAGAAAGCACAATGCAGTGAGATAGCCCCTAGTTAACAACAAGGTTAGTGAGTATAGGAAGCAAAGGAAACACTACAGAATAACATTCTTATAAGAAGCCAGAAATGTGTCTGTGCTTTGACATCTCAAGATAATTAACAGCAGTTTCTTAAGCATATGTCATTATACCTAGAGAGAAGTTAACTAGTTAACAATGATTACATTTGAGAACAGGATTCAATATATGAGCACAAGAGTTCCTAAGTCTGACAGCACTGAGACCTATTCTCTCCTCTTGCTGTGATGGACAACACCTGCGAGTACCCCACTGGAAAAAGTGGAGCAAGGGAATCAGATGAGACAACGGCTGCTCCTGGGAAACCTGGAGTTACTGACACTGACAGAAACCCAGAGGAAACTGAAGGGGATGGAGATGGGAACTGGAAAGTAACCACAACTGAAGGTGAACTCAAGAGTCAGGATACCTCAGATTTAACAGCAGTTGAAAAGGAAGACATCATTACTTACCCCTTTAGTCAAAAAACTCAAAATAAATACCAAAGAAAAGAAAGAGAGGAAGTAGAAAGTGAATGAAGATGAGATTCAAAAGATGCAAATCCTGGTTTCTTCTTTTTCTGAGGAGCAGCCGAACTGTTATAAAGTGTATTGCTCATCCGCCTTCCCCGAGGCAGTCACTAAAGGGCTGAGCCAGTCCATCACCAGCATCTCTGTGTCTCAGAATGTTGTTATTGTCATGTCTGGGATTTCCAAGGTTTTTGTCATGGAGGTGGTAGAAGAAGCACTGGATGTGTGAGAGAAGTGAGGAGAAATGTCTCCATTACAACCCAAACATGAGGGACGCTGCTCAGAGGCTAAAGTTGAAGGGGGCAAATCCCCAACTCAAAGCACAAAAATATCGCCTTCTTCTAGACCAAAGCCGAGAAGAACCTAGCACTGGAGTCAGACGTACTGGTTCCAGACTCCCTATTGCATGAAACTTTCTGCACTAGTGCTTTAGTATCTTAGTTCTCCAAGGATTCCATGATGATTTTGTCTTTCTCAAAATTCTGATATTCATCACACCTAGAAGGTAGCATGCAGCCTGTTTCATACTTGACCAAATATTGGAAACTTGGGGCATTTTGAGGCATTTAGCTGCTTTTTGGCTATTTGGAAGGTGTATGAGACTGAAATATCTCTGGACAGGGAAGGTGCTTTCAAGAAAATATTTCTAAAAGAGCTTTGATGGTTTCATATTGAAATCTGAAGTTGTTATGACTTAGAAGTTGTTCAGACCATTTGGTTTTAAATGGATGAAATAACCAGAAACTTCAACTTGTGACATGCTACCATGAAGGACATAGTGTTAGCAGGAGTAATGGAATAGTTTGTCCCCGAAACATTTAAGATTCTCTTATGGATTTTGTTAAGTAATCATTAAACCGTTTTCCAACTTGCAAAAAAAAAGAAAATCCATATATATATTTGTGTGTATATGTGTGTACATATATGCATATACACACATATATGTATATACATACCTAGGTATGTATATACATATGCATATATATATATGAGCACAATACCTAAAGGGAGACATGTGAAAGAAACACCCTGAGATGCTGAACCAAAATAATCTTTATTATATGAAATCATTTTCATACACATGAAAAATGTTAAGGAAATATAATGGAAGAAAATAACATATTCATAATAAGCGATAATACATGTAAAATACTCCATCCTCATTCTTAATAGGAGAAACATCATTAAAACTTTAAAGCCAGACTAAGATACCAAGTTTCTCCCAGAAGACCACCAAAAATCGAACAGTTTTAGTACATACTTCTGCAAAGCTGTCAGGAACAGACACTCTCAAACATCTAGTATAAACTGGCACGATTCTTATGGAAGACAAAAGCATCAAAACTACAAATGTATTTACCCTTTAACTTGCCAATGCCACTTCTAGAAATTCACCCTTTATACTTGCAACATATAAAATGGCTAATGTGCGCTTCTTATTCATCGCAGCTTTGTTTGTAACAGCAAACAATTAAGGGAGAAATTAGCATTCATTAAAAGACTTTTTAATGCAAAATGCTTGTACAAAAATAAATTATATAAATCTCAGTTGCAGAGCATTTGGCAAAAACTTGACCAGTATGCCCCCAAATCATAGGGTTAACAAAACCAAGAAAAGTCTAAGAAACTGTCACAGCCAAGAGGAGCTTAAGGAAACAGCATGACTAACTGTAATATGATATTCTGAATTGCAAAGAAGTAAAACAGAGGAAATCTGAACAAAGTATAGACTTTAGTTGATAATAATGTATCCGCTTGGTTCAATAATTGTACAAATGGCCCATCCTGCTGGAGTAGTGATGGGGCACAGTCCTATGGTCCCAGGTTCTCATCCTGGGGCTGCAGGAACAAGCAAGATAAACAATTAAATAAAATAAATAAAATGCTTCTTCCTCCTCTCTCATCCTGCCTGTTTTTGCTTGCTTTCATTGCAACCTGTAACTTTCCTTTAAAACAAATTAAAATTAAATAATTGTAAAAAGTATACTATGCTAGAGTAAATGTTAATAATAGGGAAACAGCACTGTGTATTTGAGAATTCTCTGTATTAGCTTCACAGTTTTCTTTCTGAAATGTGAAACTGTTTTTATGTAAAGTTGCTAATAAAAATAAAGACTAGTCATATAATGCAATAATTCTGTGTAACATTCAAGCAAGAATAAGGAAGGTTGTTAAGTAAAAAAGCAGTTGTATAAGAACTTGTATTTATTTACCTAAAGAAACCCAGCAGGCACAATAATATCTATACATATAACACAATACACAAACATACATATTTATTAACTATGTGAATGGAACACCAATTTTAAGTAATTTTGATAATTGCTGGCTATAGGATCTTCTATAAATAGGCAGTGAAACAGATCTCTGAGTAAAATGGGACTTCCGCCGAGAAACAGCCACCACATGATGACTATCACCTACATCTCTATGAATTCATTTAAAAAATAAGAACAAAATTAAAACCAACCGATTTGATTCTGCCTGCCACAACTGTATGAACCAAAATCTCCTAAATGACCTTAGCTAAAAGATCATGCTTCCCTTCCATAGTTTCCTCAATTTCCTTTGTGTAAAGTGATGGTAGACCTAAATTAAATGTTCTGTCCTGAAAAGTTCTTATTGCTGATTGAAAGAAAAATATTTTATGGACAGGAGGAAAGTATTCGTTAAATAAACAAACAAACCCAACTGTTTCAAATGAAGAGCAAATTTAAAAGCTTATTATTTTATTATTTTCAGAAAGAATTAATTACTTCAAGTTATGTTCTACCTCTAGTAAGATATCCCTTCACTAAATACTTCAACAGTAAACATATAAAAGGAATGGAATGATTTAAAATTGCAAAGCATGTTTAAAAAAACTATAGCGATTTGACGTGTAAGATTCATTTTTCCTTTTTTTAAAGAGCTGTTAGAAACATACTTTTTAAAAGACATTTAATCATATGAGTTTCACAGTAACATCTTCAAATCAGACTCAACTCACAACATGTGAAGGGGGTACAAGTCAAAAGGACACAAGAAAGTCAGCATCCCATACATATAAATATTTAAAAATTAAAAACAAGCTAATGACTTATTAAAGACTTAACTTGCTACCTTGGTACCTCATAACAACCTAAAAGATAAGGTTTGAATTTAGATTTCTCAAACTCCATAGATTGCCATATCAGAAAAATAGAAGGAGGAGAGTAGATCCCCAAGTCCCCAGTCCTTGGCCGATCCAACCTTGTAAGGGTAGAAATAGGAAGAAGTCATGGAGGCTGCTTGAACTATAGGAGCTGGGAATTCCTCTTTCCAAGTTACCCCAAATGTGGTTTGGTAGAGCGCACACAGTCTCTGAGTGGGCCTGTCTCCTGGGGAGAGGTAGGGCCAAAGGAAGGCAAGATTAGGGTCCTCAAAATTTGGGGCCCAAGATCAAGGACTTTTCCCATCCTAGCTCATGGTGACACTGCTTCAGAAATTCTTAGTGAGCCAACACCAGTTGAGGGAATAGACAATAAAGTTGTCATTGTTTTGGATCCTTTGGAATCTCACTTTGAAATGGACATTTTTATTATGATGATATTGACAAATAGAAAAAAATTGTAATGATTAGTCTTTGGGGATCATGCAACACTGGAATTTTCAGAAATTCAAGGTCATACATAAAACAGTCTAATTGATTCATTATTATTATTTAATACAGTTCTTGTATAGTGTATGACTCAAAAGATCATTTTTAGGGAGGAGGAATGTGGGTAGGAAGAATGGAGGAGACTTTTAATCTTCAGTTCATACCATTTTTACTATTGGATTTTAATGTTTATAATGCAGATAAATTACACTTACATTACAACAACAAAAATTAAAGACCTTCTAATAGCCTCTTAAGCAAATATATAAGTTTGAATGTTGAATTTAATTATCAGCATAGATCTTTAATCTCCAGATGAAGCACTGCCAACCAGCATATTAGGTAATATGATAAATACAGAAACTCTATTTTTTCTTAATGGCAACATTCACATTTTAAGCAAGCTGTCAGTAACAAACAGCTTTTCTAGAGTTGCCTTGTTTAGCAGATGTCTTTGCTGGGAATGTGACAATTATCACCATTATTTATTTCACTGAATATCAAGTAGTACAGAGTGAAGCCAAGTCCTCATCAATAGTGCACGTGGTTAATTATATCATGCTTTCTCCTGACATGCATTATTTGTTGTTACCTGCTCTTGAAATTATCATAAAAAGATATATTTGACTATGACTTATTCAGTAAATGTATTCAAAATTAATATCAGCTGCTGCACAAAACTATACAGACTACATTAAAAAATTACTTTTTCTAGCTAATTTACTTGCTAAATAGTATTAGTTAACATTTAATGAGCACTTAGTCTGCAATAGAACATGAGTAAGCACATTACATACATTATCTCTTTTCATTATAATCAGAAACTCCCTTAATATTTGCATATATTCATTTACCTGCACTGTGCCTTATGTTTAACATGTTGTTACTTGTTATACTGGTTAATGATTTTTTGATATGATGAATAGCATGAATTTTTGTCCATTAAATATTTCCTATAGAAGTTCTTTTATGAATGGAAAATGTATATAATAAAGATCAAATCTTTGAGAAAAATCTTGCTCTCCCAAATAAGCAAAATGATATTCTTTATTCTATAAATAAATTCAAGATAACTTTTCATACAGAATACAGCAATTCAATAAAAAATAAAGCACCTACTAGGCAAGTGCCCCGTATTCACTGCATTGAATACAAAAATAGACTCTTATCTCTCGACCTCGTGTATGGTCTAATAGAGAAGAGAAACAACTAGATATCAAGAATGACTGTGTTAAGCTTTATGTTCCAGATACAAGCCAAGGGTTGAATAATGTGAGGAGGCTCTCGACCTGACTTTGATGATGGGAAGAGGACATTCTGGAGAATGGTTTGAATGGAGCTTTGAGGGTTAGGTTAAGCTGATCTGGAAGGAAGGGCACCTGTCAGAAGCAATAGTTTAAGAAAAAGCAAATGAGCATAGAGCCTGTTTGGGAGGATTTTTATTACAGATCAGACTGAAGAATTAAGTGGGATTAAGTCTAGAGCAATGGATTTGGACAAAATCAGAGAGCTGTGACTTTAGAGAGCAATGGGTAGGGGGAGCAAGTTGTGTTTTTTTTTTTTTTTTTTTTAGCTCAAAGTAACATGCAAGATGACACCAGCAGTCGTGTTCAGAAAACCAATACTTAAGGTATTGATAGAAAGAGACAATTAAATGAGCCAAAGAATGGGGATTTGTTTTGTTTTACTGCAAGAAACACTTAACATGTGATTAGTCTAGTTGATCTGCTATTATATCATTAAATGGAGGAAAAACAAACTGAAAGCAGGGAAATCATTTAAGAGGCTATTGCAAGGATACAGGCTAGAATTTCTGAAGAAAGGTAGTGAACAGAAGATTAATTTGAAAGATAATGGTTGAAGGAAGCCCTCTGGGATTGATTAGTCAAGATCAAAAACACAGGAGTGAAAAGTGATGAGTGCATCAGTGTGGGATGTTCAGCATACAGTTCAGGATAGGGTCTGACTAGAGGAAGACAGGTGAGGGTTAAAGGTAGAGAAATGGGAGCCATTTTCTTTAAGGGTGAGGTCCATTAAGATAGGATGAGATTATCAAGGAGTTATCAAGAGTTAAAACAGGGGACTGAACCCTGAATCTTCATACATGTATGCCATATATAATGTATACGTATATATGTATGTGTGTATATATGTATATATATACATATATACACACATAAAAGGTTTTAGTTAAGGAGGTGGTGGGTGGAAGGTAGAGAAGAAAACTAAACAGAAGCAGTCCATGAGGCAGGTAAGGCAAAAGAATGTAACATGGACCTCAGTGAAGATTAGAATCACAGCAAGGAGAAGGCAGTCAATATAGTAAAATTCTGCTGAAAATATAACGTGGGCAGAAGGTTGAAGAAGAGACTCTTTTGGCTTTTGAACTCTGTATAAGCTGATTGGTGCGAAGGATTATGAGGGAGAAGAAATCAAGGAGGATGAAGTTTGTGAATGAAGAGGAAGGAGACCGAAATATCAAGAACAGAAATCAGAATCAAGGAATAGTCTTAGGCCAGGAGAGAAAAGGTTTGTAAGTATGTAGGGAAGGACAAGAAGAGAGGATAAACAGAAAATGTAAGCATGGGTGGCAGGTAGATTATTGATGGAGACAGCCAAGAAGGACAGAGAGGAGAAAAGGATAGATAGAAACACTGGCTTTCTAAGGAAACCATGAAAATTCCTTAGAGACTAGAGAGAAGATAAAAAGAGTACATAATAATTTAGACAAAAAGAAATGTATATATTTTATTCTTATCAAATGGCCACCAATCTCTCATAGAAAGCAAAACAGGGTGGGGGTAGGTGTAGAAATCTTATGAGAGTGCAGAAAACTGAAACAACAGCTGCGTATATTTTAAGGGTGAACTGGTAAGAAGTGAGAAAAGGAATTCCAATATTGTTGAATTCCCAGACATTTTGGAAAATCCAGTCAACCTGGTTATGCTACTTTCTCCAGAAATGTTGAGCTACCTAGAAAAGGGAGAAGAATGATTGTCTTAAGCAGGCCTGGGAATTTATAAGATAGTTACGACAATGATAAATTCATTAGGGCGAAGGTGTGAGCACTGTGGGAAGAATTGTCCCTGAGATTCATGTGGTTCCTTGGGATATCCTGAGACTAGAAAGTCTTGCAGATAGATAAAGAGCAAAAATACTGGGTGTGAAAGTGTGCAGAGTGGGTCAGGAGTGAGGAAATAGGAGAGAGAGTCATCAGAGGAAACTCTTCAAGTTTGGGAGTCTCTGATGTGCAAATGTGGATGGTGGGAAAACTAACTGTTGGCTGCACTCAGGAGGATCTGAAGCAGGATGAAATGAAGTCACAGAGATCAGGTCAAGGAACTGATAGATGAGAGAAAGTTCATCAATATGAATTTTGAATCCCAAAGAACACATTGATTTTAGTTGATTTTTTTTAATATTAAAACACATGAACAGCTAGAAAAATATTTGGAAGGAGACTCGGCTTTGTTCACTCAACAAACAGTGAGACATATGCTTAATAAGGAATTATATTCACTAAGTATTATACGGTAGATTCTCCTTAAATAAAGCTTTAATTAATATTGTTTTTACTTCTCATTGTCAAAGACCATAACTCAGCACCTGATCACCTTGTATTTAAGGTAGAAAATAAAAATTGGTTCCTTGGAACAGAAAATAAAGTTAGGAAAGTAAAACCCAATAATTAGAAAACATCAGTATATACTTAAATGGTTAAATAAAGTAAATCATAGTGATTTCCTAAGAAACTGCCTACATTCAACATGAAATTATTAATCACTCCCTAATGTTTTGCCAGAGTATATTAATTTCCACAATCAGAGACTCTTTCTACTGTCAATGAGCCCAGACCTGCAGCCTGTCTCACCAAGTCTCCTGATGGATTGTCATAAGACTGGCTTGGTAGTGGCACATCTGGAGTCATGAATGCAAGAGTGACAGCAAACTGGGTTCACTGGTCCTTTGTATTCCAGATGGATACATGGTCACAATTTTCTAAAGTTCTAAAAATAAATAAGTTGCTTTTTTTAGAGACAGCTACAGTGACTCTATTATATACACTCATCAGGAGATTGTGCAGAGTTTGAGATGTTGTAATCATCCAACTCAAAGAGGAATTGTTAGCCAGATATTGAAAAATATATGTAAATGGGCTCTCAGAGTACATGTTATCTCTGAATCTTTCTAAAGAATGTTGACCAAGTTTAACAGCATTTATTTATACATTTTTTTCAAACAACCTTTAAACTCAGAAGTCCTATTTTACATCACGTAGGTTAGTCCAATATAGAAAAAATGTGGATAATTGCCGAAGTTATTTGAATGAGGGTTTGTTATACTCTTCTACTTTTGTATATGTTTAAATTTTTCAAAATAAAAGTTTTTTAAAAAAAGGTAAATCTCTTGATTGTGCCTCTATAGATAATGAGGTCATTTGCTTATTTGAAGGACATTAGCATATTATACTTTTCTCTTTATTTTTTGTTTGAATTTTTCATAAAATGTTAAAAAGGTAAATCTCTTTACTGTTTACAAAGATAGAAATAACAAGACCCCTTGCTTGCTTTTCACTGACAACATAAACTTTGAAAAGTCTGCTTACCCCAGTTTCCTCTTATCTAGAAGAAATTAGAGTGAACCAAGATTTGGATGCTAAAATCATTATTATTCTACATATTCCTTCATGCTTCAGAAAGCTCTCTCGTGTGATATCATTTCATTTACTTTTCTGGTACTTCTATACTCACAGACATTCTTTCCAACAGACGCTCTCCCAAAATCTATTCCAAGAGAAAAAGTTTTAATTATTCATAAACTAATCTTTAGCAAATGAGTATTTTTATGTTATTTTAAAACTCTTTTGCTAATATCTATGTAAGGGAAAAATAATACCCAGCAGAAAGCCTTCATTTGCTCAATAAACATTAATTAAATACCTATTAGCTGCAAAGTACATGGCAAGATCTTTGTTACACAGATTCTGGGAACTTCTTGTAGAAGCAGGTGGTGAAGATTAGTGAGGTGACCCTTGCAGCAAGGGAAGGGGGGCTTAACTGCAGATTCCCAGATTCCGTGCACAGAGGGGTTTATGAACCGGGGTAGTCCAATAGGGTTGAGAATCAGTACACTTTAACTGACCAAGTCTAAGAAGAATCAACTGACTCTAGCTGAAATTAGCATTACCATTCATGGAATGCAGCTGCTTATGTGTTTAAAGTTCCATCCCGATGCCAGAGGAATATGAAAACAGAGTGTGAGTCAGGGAAAGGACCCAGCAGGATTTGGGAAAGCCAAACCGTTAAGATTCAGTTGACTGGGCTTTGGTCCTGGGGAGTTCTCAGTAGGGACCCAAAAAGAGTTGATTGTATATTGTGTCCCTTTTGTAACAAGTACTATGCAAAGCTCTTTTCTTACATTATCTCATTACTTCTTCACACAGCTCTGTGATAGAGTTTGATTTGCCCAAGGTCAGAGTCCCAGTAGGTGACTTATATTTGAACCTAACTCAGTTCTGACTACAAAGCCTATGACCTTTTTGTACCTCCTTGGTGCCTATAGGGACTGAGCAAAGGCCTATTAAGTTCATCAAGGGGTGATAGCCAGAGGTACCATTTAAGTTTAAGGGGTTCTGTTCACATGAGGTATCAGGCAACTACTTCCACATTCTACTGACTAGTGGGTAAAATGAACTCCCAATAACTCCTGACAAGGGTTTCATTATTTCCACCATTATGTCCCAGGTAACACAGTGAAATTGGCAAGTTTGAGTTTACCTGTTTCTTCCCCAATCCCTGAGGAGAGGCCTACTGGTCATCTCTTCACCTCCATTTACATTAAATAATATATGTCTGATGACTGATGAAAACATTGTGCTTTTGAGATCTACTGCTTTTGAACAAAAAGCAGGTGCATAGAGGAAAAGCTGATCTCAGAGGTAGGAATTAGGAAGGATTTGGAAGATATGCTGAAACCATACTTGAACATACGCACTGGCACATTCACACTGTTTGCATGGCTGTCTGAAAGAAATGATTAAACTTCAGGAGATGGGATGATTGAGAGTCATACTGCTCCAGAGATTCTCATGAAGTACTTTTCATATCACTATAGAAGCTTATCTGCATAAAGTCCCTATTTTCTCAGGTCAGTGTGTGTGTGCTCCTCACAGAGATGGTTATCAGTGGGCACTATCCATTAAAGTCTCTTTCGTTTGTAGCTAAAGCTGTAGATCCAGACACCAGCAGTCTCTTATCCTACAATAAACAGAGTAAACAAGAGTGGCTCTTCTGCTGCTCCCTCTTTATTCCCTAACCATCATTCAACAAGATCGTTTTTCCTTAATCGAAATTACTTTAAGTTCAAAAGAATACCTCTGATTAGTGGCTACAAAATCTGGATAGAAGGTAGATATGTAAGTAGGTAGGCAGGGAGTCAAACAGATTTAGATAGTTTACTTGCTATAAGAATACAGTAATGATCTGCACACAATTCTAAAGTTAATCTCTTCTAGCATTCAGGCTAGTTATTTTTCTAGGATAAATTTCTAGAAGAATTACCAACTCAAAGTGTACATGTTACTAGACTCTGCCACTTGCAGGGAGTATTAGGGGCTGAGTTGAGTCCTCTCAAATTTACTATGTTGAGGCTCTAATACTTAATACCTTAAAATGTGACTATGTTTTGAGATAGAGCCTTTAAAGGGCTGAAAATAAGTGATGTCTTTAGGTGGGGCCTAATCCGATTTGACTGCTATCCTTACAAGAAGAGGAATTTGGATGCAAAAAGAGACTCCAGAGAAAGTGCATGCTCAGAGGAAAGACCATGTGAGGACAGAGTGAGAAGGTAGTCATCTGCAAGTCAAGGATAGAGATCTCAGAAGAAACCAAACCTGCTGACAACTTGATTGTGGCCTTCTAGCCTCAGAACCTTAAGAAAATTTGTTTTGAAAGCTACCCAGGCTATGGTATTTTGTATGGCAACCCCAGCAAACTAATACAGAGGGTCTCAAAGCCTCAGTGGCCCTTCTAGTTGAGCTGAGTGGTATAAGTGAGCTGTTTCAGCAACTTGTACCCTATCTTCTTGATCCCATGCTCTCGCTCTCTGTATCTTCATTGTCCTTACTATCCTAGCATGCACTTTATTTAATAACGGGTGTTTATGATGAAACTTGAGGAATTTCAAGGCTCTGTAGATGTCAGTGAACAATTCGTTTTTTGTCGCACCTTATTCTGGAATGATATTAAGATAACAGGAAGAGGTGCATCCTGTGGTTTAATGGTTAAGTCTGCTAGACACAGTCCACATACATCACAGGGATGTGGATTTGCCACCCAGGACCAGGGGAACAATCCATATGAACAACTAAATAAAAAAATGCTTTACAAAAAAGTTAATGGGAAGAAGTTAAGGTATTTTCCTGTCAAATGATTCTCTATTTTCACAGTATGGATTGTGAAATGATAATAAAATCTTTCCTACATAGTACCTCTGACATTTTTTTCCACTAGTTGGTGGGAGTAAAGAGTTCTTTTGGAAGATCATTTTAAGTTCAATAGATAAATCTTTAATTAATGAAATCATATTAGATTAACCTAGTAATTAGATAGTTAATACACCCTTGGAAGTTCATTTTAACATATTCTCTCTTCTTTCAACCCTCATTACATCTGACATTTGCAATTCTGCAAAAAATAGGTAAGAAGGAAACTTGAAATTACTTGTGGATCTACATTCTGCTCTGTGGCCATCCTCAGTAACCTCCACATATTTGACATTCTTTCAATTTCCTGGAGAAGTGACTCACACATAATCACATGGCCACTGTAGCTGGGATAATTGGTCTCAAAGTCTCCTAATATTTCTACTTTCCTTTAGCAATTCCTTTTATATGCAAAGTGAAAGTCTGGTTTACTCACAGATTTGTGAAAACAGCTAAATTTTACATGAGAAAACATTTTAATTGTCTGGAACTCATTGAGAGCATCTTTAATGTCACCAACAATGAGCTCAAACCAAAATTATATTTTGAAATAGTAAGCAATTTAATACTTTTATCAGAAAAAAGAATTTCAGAGGAGTGTACAAGCTTGAGTATTGTAAATCCTGAAAAAGAAAGAGGTTACAGCCATCCCACATGTGGTCTATCGGATACAGAATAATAGAACATCATCTGCAATGCATCTGCTTTAATTCAAATTCTAACATCCATAATTTCAATACTTGGTATTGAAATAATACATGACATGAAATAATATTTGATGAAGTTCTTGAATTTGGTAGGCAGCTGATTTAGATTTATAAGATCTATTCCAATCCTGAAGTTTTTAGAATCTATTAGGAAATAAATGTAGCCTTTTAGAATAACTCTAGGGAGCAATATCTATACTTCAGTGCCATATTGCTACTATTTTGGATGATAAAGATGGCCATTATTTTGGCTTCATAAAATCTATTTATAGTGGCTGAGTGGCAAGATGCTATCATTTACTGGTCAAAGAAGTCAAATTTCTGGAAGCAAATCAAGGAAAAGAATATCACTAAAAACTATAAATAATTATAAATAAAACTATAAATAATCAGGCAATTCCTTACATAAAATAGATCACACCATGAATAACAATCACAAACACTATCATTCACTTTTATTTTTTATCAGATATTTAGGAATCCCTGTAAAATAGAATTCAATTAACAGCAAATGATTATACGTAAATATAAGGAGTCTAAGTTGTTGAGAGCCTCACAAAGGAAGAAGGGGTGGGTAATGATAATGCTGTTTTAACCATTGCATAGCATTTGTCTTCTACCAGTCAGCTATGACAATTTAATGCAATTGCTTCATATAAAGCAAGCACTTGAGTCTGGCACATTTCTCTCTGAATTTCCTGTTTTCCTGGATATGAGATCTCTGAAGTGCACCTTCAGGAAACAGTCACTCATCAGAGGTCTGCTAGGAAGAATGATATGAGAGGGTAGGTTCCTACTACTTGCTAAAATGACAATCTTGTTTAATCTACCATATTTCATCTACATGAACTTGCTTAAGTTCAACTCAGCTCACTTTCCTAGCCTCTTATACAGCAGGAGACATTTGATCATTGCCAAAGTCAATATATTAAGCCTGGTTGTTGAAGGCAGCCGATTTCCCACAGAACCATGTGTCCCTATTTCCTATTTCAGTCAGTTTCTGATTCAGCCATAGGAAATGCCAAAGGAGTTGGCAACAATGGCCTTTTCTACTTATTACAGATTTTTTTATATATACTTTGGATGTTTCTCCAGTGTTGTGCTCAGTGCTATCTCTACTGTGTAATTAGATTGGATGGCTGTACAACAAGATGTTGACTGGCAAGAGAACCCCAACTTCAACAGCTTCTTCTCTTCCTTCTATCCCAGAAGCAACTGTGCTGCTAGTCTATTACCACAGATATGGAGTCCTTAGAGACCTCTCATCTGTATTAGAACTGAGTTTTCAAGAGAGCTGTGGAATTTGAAAATTCTGTTAGTCTTCAGTGATAAGTTGAGATAAATCAGGCCTGCTGGGGAGAGTCGGGATTCAGACATCCTATTTCTATGCTGCTTTCTCCCCCACTCCTCCTTGAATGGTGGGAAAAAGAAAAACCCCTCCTTCTAAGGTAAAGAATTTAAGAATAGGAGCTATTTTTCTGTTTGTTTAAATGTCTGGGCTTCAAGTTATAGGGTTATCTCATTCTCTCTTTTTCTTTTTACTACTATGTTTTTTGATTTCTCTTGCTCTGTGAGGTGAAATATGACCTTTACAATGGAAGAGGAAATAAGAGGCTTTGTTTTTTTCTTCTAATTTTTTGTTCACTAGTTGTCTAATTTTGCAAGTGTTCTTAGACTTCCTATATTTTAAAAAGGTCGTGCCAATACCTATTCCTACTTTCTTTGCCGAATGTTAGCACTCCCAATTATTTTACTTGGATTCTTTGATCTCAACAAAACTTTAGTAACTATGCTATTTATTATGAATTTAACACTTGAATACTATTATTTTTAAAATACTTAACAGCTAAATATAAAAATATTTAAGCCATAGTTATACTGATCCGTTGTGTTTCTATTTCATGACACTTAAAAAGAGATTTTGTGGGTACTAGAATATTCCTCTTGAGAAATATCTTAAACATTCTAATTTAACTTGAAAAAATAAATGGCCATATTCACTCATAGGAAACTAAATGAGTTTCAGCTTTTATGAATAAGTTAGATATCTTTAATTTTTACAAGAAAAAAGTTTTAATCATTCTTTCTTTTCCATGTAATTGTCCTCAGTCATCTTCCATTGTCCTTCAAAGGAGGAATAAAAAGCACTCGAAGTTGCTATATAAATATATATGTATAAATACATACATAAATACATATATGTGTATATACATATTTACATATATAATATTTGGATGCTACTGCTAGCAGTAATCTATTGAAGATTCCTAATCTCTTCATAAAGTACACATTTGAAATCTCAAGCTCCATCCCAACTAACTCAACCTATGTCTAAATTTTGTAGAAAACAGGACAGACTTGTTTTATAAGAAGTGCCATCTTATTTGTGTCTCATATTCTGAGTTGGTCCTCAAGGAAAAGGTCTTCATATACACCTACTATCATTCACATCTTTCTTCTTTCACTAAAAGTGTATGTACCTGAACATTTTAACAACTTTCTTATCTTTTTACCAGACCAAATGTCTTGCGAAAAAGGATAGGATTCAAGACAACAGAAGCACAAATCTCTTCACTTGAGGTCTTTGAACCTTATATTAGTCTCTACAAATTTTGAGATCTTGTGTGAATCACTTCCTTTTTTCTGAATGTTAATTCCCTTATTTAAAAAAATGAGAGTAATCTATTTCTCAAAATTGTTCTATGGATTAGATTGATGTGAAATGGCTGGCTATACAAAATATTATCTCCAAGTCAACTATGCCAGGTAGTCTTGGGTCTACAACCAAAGCTAAAACAGTGGTCCATGTTTATCACAGACAACTACCAAAACAAGAGTATTTGTATGACACTCCACAGCTTACCAAACACATTCATCTACAAAAGACTTTCACTTATGCATATTCAGACAAACCTGGGTAATATTTTTGCCTATGTAGTTATTAACTCAGTATTTTGGGGGGGACACTTTAATTAAAGAGAATTAAAGAGCTGCTGCTTTGGCAAAATAACATTCATTATTTAACACATCGCCACTGAACATTTAGAATGTGTTAGTCTTTAGGATTTAGGACCCCTCTAGATTCTAACTAATTAATGAGTGCCCCAAAGAGTTTTTGTTTATGTGAAATATATCAATTGATATTAACTATATTAGAAATGAAAATAGGTGCATCCTGGTGGAGTAATGGTTATTTAGTCACCTCCATAGGAGCAATCCATATAACCCTCAGTTCAAGTCCCAAGTCCGGAGGGAAACAACCTGCGAGAACAATCTAAATAAAAAGAAAATAAAGATGCTTCCTCCTCCAAAAAGAAAACGAAGAATATATTAAAATATCTACTTACTAAAAACAACAAATCAATTATATACTAACATATTTTATGAAAAATAGTATTTCCCTAAACAAAAAAATTAGTTTGAAGAGTGCTATTGTTTTGCACTTTTGTAAATCCCCTTAAGGTCTTGCTTGACAGTCAATGATTTTATGTGTTTTGTATTCAACATATTGCAATGATCACACTTCATGTGGTCTCTGGGAAACTCCACTAAATGCTCAGAAGAAAATGAGATTGAAAAAGGTTTAAAAAAAAGTCTTAGTATTAGAATAATTTTTGACCTACGGTCCCCCATTCCATGCATTAACCAGTATGCTAGTACTAGTACACAGGCATTTCCTTATGACTCAGGAAATACTTGCTGAATGAAGTAATGAACACCATACCCTGTGC
Organism: Solenodon paradoxus; assembly: GCA_004363575.1. Lineage (NCBI taxonomy): Eukaryota > Metazoa > Chordata > Mammalia > Eulipotyphla > Solenodontidae > Solenodon > Solenodon paradoxus. Next base: position 222,085 of record RJWH01001662.1, read on the forward strand.
TAGGTGCTGGGGATACACAGGTGAACAAGAAAGGGTCCTTGTCCTTAAGGACTTAAGGCTCTAAAATAAGACACAAGTATTTACTATTTAGGACTATTAGATGCTAGGTGTGCCCTTGTGGCTCAGGCAGCAGAGACACTGGCATGAGACCCTGTAAAGTCTAAGGACTCAAGTTCTAGACCTGGAGCACGAGTGAAAAATCAAAATGAACAACTAAATAAAGACGTTTCTTCCTCCTCTTCCTTCCTTCCTTAAATGCTTCCTCCTTTTCCTTTCCCCCTTCCTCTAAGAACAAGCAAACAAAACACAACTGAGAGTTAAAGAAGGAACTAAGTTAAAGAAAGCAAGTGTAAAAGGCAAGTGATGTGTCTCAGACAAGGAGAATAAGGTTTGATAGAATTTACACAGCAAGTCATGGTAGATTTGCCGGAGATAAGAAAATTTGTCATGTAAATTCCTTGAGGGCAAGTCTGAAGATTTTAAACAGGGACTGACATTCTAAGTTTAGAAAGGTCACTCTGGGTACAATGTGAATAATGAGTTGACACAGAACAAGGGACTAGGCAGAAAGTTCACTGTAGAGTTGAGGCAAGAGATTCTATTTGCCTAACTATAATAGTAGTAGCAAAATGGGGAGAAATGGAGAAATGAGAGATACATAAAGAAAAACTGACAGGAGTTTCTGATGGCTGTAGGAGGAGAAAGAGAGAAGAGCTGAGTAAATACTCATACTTCTGCCTTACGTGACTAGGTTGATGATAGCATTTTGAGACTGGAAACAAAAGCCAGCATAATGAAAATGAGTTTAATTTGGGATATATTATTTTGAGGCTTCTTGGAATATCAGGACATGTCTTGAAGGTAGTCAGGTAAGCAGTTTTGTAGTGAGGAGAGAACTGGACCAGAAAATTAGGAGTTATTAGCCTATCTATGGTCACTGAAGATATGGAAGTGAATGAGGTCACCAAAGAGAAGTATAAAAAGTGGGATTAGATAAAATGAGTAGGGTATAACTCTGAGGTACATGGACAATTAAGGGACAGGCAGAAGATGCAGACTCTGGAAGGTAAAAAAGAGGTTGTTAATGATGTCATCGAAGATTTCAATAGAGTGGTAGGGACAGAATCCAGAGCTGGGTATTCTCTGGTGGCTCACGTTTAAGCCTGTCGCTGGGCAGTTAGTCCACATACAGCCCAAGGACCCAGGGCCTTGGGTCAGAGGGACAACTGAAATGAACAACTAAATAAACAAAAAGCTTCTTCCTCTTTCTCTTCCTGCTTGCTACGTGGCTGCCTTCATTCCCCTTAAAAGAAAAAAAGAACCCAGAATTTATAGAATAAATAATCCATTGAGTGAAGCTCTTGGGAAGGCAGGAAGAAACAGAATCCAAAGAACAGGCACACACATACACAAAAAAGAAATAATACAGCAAACATGAGAAATATGTGCCTCAGATGGTGGGGGGTGGGACATAGTGATGTTTGGAAGGATAGGTGTGGGTGCAGGTCGACTTGAGTGTGCGGATAAGCTGTTGAGATTTCTCTCTGAAAGATTCTGTAATTAAGAGATAGTTTGAAAACAGAGAAAATATTAAGGGTTATTGTGGAAAATGGAAAAGAGGGCTAACTAGGGAAATAAGCATTGATACACTGGCTTTTGTTTCCAGGTTGAAACACTGTAAATACGTAATGGACACTATATGGTCAATACAGAATTTCTAATCAGTTTTTTAAAATTTGTTTCTGAATTAGCAGGTTAAGGTCCCAGCTCTATTTTATTAACAAATGCAGTATTGCAGATAGTTCCATAGATGTCATAAAACCAATACAATAATTCTATTTCTCTATGTGTGTGCACACACATACACACAAACAGTGATAATTAGATGACCTTCTTATGGAGAAAATTCCATAGGTAAGTATCATCTCATATAAGTTTTCGTGTGATTGTCAATGGAAAGCAGTGAGCCTATTCTTGTGTGAGGTGGAGTTTGAAAGGTGAATATAAACAAACTTCAGTTAAAGAACTTACCAATATTAAGAATCTATCAATTTTCACATTGTAAAATTTTATTCCCATTAAGAGATCCCTCTAAAAGAAATACATCAATAGAGAATGGGGCAAATATTTTCTTCTTCATAGACTATTATAATACTACTAGTCATAAATTTATATTTAAAAATTATCTGTATGTGCACAACATTTATTAAGCATTTATTATGGGCTAGGTAGATTTACAAAAACACCACTAAGTATTATTTCTATTTATAGATTAGGAAAGTATATCACAGAAGTGCTAACAAATTTGTCCTTGTGTATATGGCTAGTAAATGATAAATCTGGAATTTAAACTCAGGAAGTCTGCATCCAGATGCTCCACATTAGAATCCTGGTTACAGAGTCTTTTTCAGGGTAGAAATTAATGAATTTTCTTGACGTAAAATATTCATTTGAAGGTTTGGAAATTTTTTTTTTCATTTGATTTTTAATTGTACTAACTTATTCTGCATATTAAAATAAACTCACATGTAAAGGTTCCCCATTCCTCAGATATATGTCAACACACCTTCAAGTTTTGGAAATTTAATACAGTGAGTGGCAGGGCAGATGAACTGTAACAGATTTTATGAGTAATTAAGTAAAACGGACACTTAGCAAACAACAGCTATCAAGACACAAAACAAGCTGCTTCCTTATATAAAATTTCTTTCCTTAAAAATTTTAAGTATATAGAAGAGTATAGAACACAATTACAATTTAACATTCCTGTACCTTCCACCTAGCTTTAAGATTTTGTCACATTTTCTGCAGATGATTTTAGATAGAAATTAAAACATTATAGATACAAATGAACCCTGCCTATTACATTTCTTTCTCTTCCTCTTTGGAAGTAATCACTGTTTAGAATTTGATTGCTATTGTTTCCTTATATGATATTTTCAGTTGATCTCAATTTCTTATTTTTTAACTTTTGATTTATGCTATAACATTTACATCCTTCAGTAACTTACACTCCTCCCCTCCCTCTCAATATTATGTTAATCATTCTGGAAATTGACATTCGTTTAAAAAACATCATAAATGCTGATACAAACATTCTTCTACAGGCTCATAATTATATACATGTATAAATAAAATATAATTAGTCATATATACATATATAAAGTCCTTATCATGCAGTTTAACAGGAAACGTAACACATGTGCATGAACTACAGAAGGAAGCGAGACATCAGTATTCTAGAAAGGTACATTAGACCTCTGGTTATTTTGAGCAAACTTTGGCTACCTTCATGAAGAATTTAGGGAAGGCTCCAATGACCCTGTGACGTTCACTGCTACAGGATGGGACTACACAATTTTTGCCCTTACTTTTTTTACTGTTACCCAACAGTTTCACGTGTGTCCATCCATTTTCTCAAATTGAGTGTAAGGTCCACGGGGCCCGAGCCTGTCACCAACAGAGTTAACACGTGTGACCGTTAAAAGTCCGCAGTGGAAGCTGCAGCGGCCAAGCACTTGGCTGTGTCAGGACACCAGAAAGTGACAGCGCTAGGGACGTCCGGGCGACCAGGGCTTAATTTCATTTTCCGCCCAGTCAAGGAAGCTGAAACAATCGGGAATAGATTAGGACACAGACACCTGCTTGACCTGTCTCTTCACTTTCACTCACAAAGCCTCCTGGTCCGTCCAGGAGTAGAGGTGTGAATGCGTCCCCGCCCAGAGCTCAGCTTCCCAGTCTGGTTCTTCCAGCGGCGCCACGGTGCCTTACGCCAATTCCGTACTGAGACGCTAAAGCCTTCCAGGTTACTCCAGAGCTCCAAAACCTGACGTGAAATAGCGCTGGGCGACACTTCCGGCAGCCATCTTTAATTCGGGCAAAACCCCACCCTCGCAATCTGTAGAAGGGCCACTCCCTCTCAGCGTCTCCCGGCTTTACACCAACAAGCGTAATATGGTTAACCTTAAAGGCAGTGTTGAAGAAACATGCAAAGAAGCTTGACTATTCAGCACCCGGAGCTGCCTAATCCCGCTAGTTTAAACATGGCGGCTAAACCCGAGGCGCAAAAGAAGGCTGACGCCAGTGAAGTCACGCTCGAAACGTAGAGGCAGGGGAGCCCGGAGCGAGTGATCTCGCGAGATTGAAGTCAGCCTCCGCTGGGCCCGGAAGCCCAGTCGGAGGAGGCAGGGGGCGGAGGAGGGAGCGGGGCAAGAGCCAGTGGAGGAGTCCGTCCGCTGTCGCCTGCGTAAGCGAGGCAGCGACGCCGGGCGTCTACGCAGCGGAATCGGCGTAGGCGGCTTTGGAGAATCGGCGGGCTGCGCTGCTCCCGGGCTGGTCGCGGAGGGGGGAGGGGATGTCGGTCAGTGCGAGATCCGCTGCTGCTGAGGAGAGGAGCGTCAACAGCGGCACCATGGGTGAGTCTCAGCTTTGGGCCGCCACGACGCGGGTCCGCGGCTCCGGACGCAGAGGTGCTCTGTGGCCGCTGGACCGGGCGTGGGGAACGCCCTGAGATGAGATGAGGCGGGGCGCTGCGGCGTGGGGAGGTGAGGTGGGGGCGACGGCGGGCCCGGGGCGCGGCGGCGGCGACGGGCCGGGGGGAGGGGAGGCGGCGACGGTGACAGTTTGAATTGAATGTGAGGGGAGCCGAGGCGGCGGCATTTCCTGTGCCGTGGCGGGCGGGCCGGGGGAGCTGGGAGACTTGAGCCTTGGCTTCTTTCGCCGCGGCCGGAGCAGTACGAGCGGGGTCGTCTTTGCCTGGCCCGTGTTCCTCTGTCCCCTCGCCTTTCGTCAGCCTGCTCCGGGCCGGCCGGCTCCCGCTGCAGCTTCACAGAGGATCTCGCCTCGGAGGGCAGTGGGCCTGGCAAGGAGGGTGGGGATCGTTAGCGCGCCCGGGTGAGGGTGCGCTGTGGGCCGGCCCTGGGAGGCGGCGAGGACGGAGGGGAAGGATGCACCAGGCTGAGGTTGTGGTGGAGGTGGTAGCGGCGGCTGGGGCTCCGGCAACCGTGTCGCCGAGTCCCTCCTTCCCCGCCTCTGGGGGTTTCCTTTCCCCAGGCGCGGCCCGGAAGGCCGATGGTTGGCGGGCGAGGTTTCGGTACGGATTAGCAGCCTGGTTTGAGCTAAATTTTTCGGAAAACGGAGCAAGGGAATGTCTGGGAAAGGCGCCCTCCAGAGGCGTGGAAAGGAGGATGGGAAGGGTCTCTGGAAAAGAGGGAGTTGCAGATAGGAACTGAGGAAGTTTAAGAACACTCATATTTAAAAATAGTCAGTATTCTCAGTTATTTTCTTAAGCCCTTTCATTTCCTTTCCTCTCCCACGTACTGGAAAAAGAACAAGAACATTTCATTCACATTTTCCACTCCTGAGTTTCATTTCATACTGTGTGGAGTAGGAAATAAACAACTTGAGATTTTTCTAACACTTTTCCATTTCCTAAATTACATTTTGAGAGTACACTGTTTCAAATCTGGGTTTTTATAGTGCAGGGAAAGAATTTGTGACGTCCAAATATTTGCTTAATTAATGAAGTAATTGTTCTTGCGAGTTTATTGTTATAGTTCAACTTATAAGAATTATTAACTTTTGGCTTTGTAATTTTGAAGAAATGGAAGAAATGTCTTAAGTGCCTTAGAAAAGCTAAATGAAGAGATAATCTAGATTCAAAAGCATTTCACTTGCTTTACATATTTATGAATAATAAGTTGCATGCAGGTGATGAGTGTAGATATTCCCCTTCCCCCAAGGGGAATGGAGATTGAGATCACTTTTTAGACATTAAGGTACAGCAGAAATATTTGTAATGCTGATAGATTGAGGCAGGATATAAACAATTAATAAGCCAATTCGCCCTGCCTGGATCCCTTATAAGTAGCAATGGAAGAAGCTAGGGGAAGAGCAGGGAAGTCTTTCATCCCACCCAGCTGTCCGGTGGGTGGGGTAAAAAAAGAGAGACAAGTGGAGCTATGAAGTAAATGTGGAAGCTACCTAGATTTGTATGGTAGCATGGTTTCATTCTGTGATGGGACGTTATGATGGAACCTGGTCTTCTAAACAATTATTAAAAATATCACATAGGCTCTCAGGCTTTCAGAATTGAAGTTCACAATTGATAATACAAATTTATTTTGTGTGTAGGTCAAGTAGATTTGAATTTACGGAAAAGTGTTTATTTTTGTAATTTTGTTAAAAAAGTTGAGTTTCTGGTTTTGATTTTTGGAGATAGCATATTCAGTAGCCAACTACATGAAAGGATAGTGTTATAGTTTATGTTTTGGAAGTTCGTTATGAAATTGTTTGGATTTGTTCATTTTCCCATAACAGTAATCTTCAGTAAGGCCATGTCAGAACTTCTGAGTTATTTGAAACAATGTAGAACTCCTGACAGATCTTAGAGCATTTGTATATAATGATACATATGCATTCTTGCATACATACTTACACAAACAGACACAAAGAGTTTGGGGAGGAGAAACAGAGCTGTGGTTTCCAAGGTCTAGATATGGGGTGTGGTCAGATGATGAGACTAGTCAGAATGCAGATAGTTGTAGAACCAGGTGGGTTTCAGACTTGTTATAATTTCATGGAATACAGATTCACTAGTCACTATTGGCTGGGATTTGCCAAAATTGTTACCTGACAAAGTTATCAGCTGAGAATCACTAATAAATTATGTTCAGTTTTTTTAATAAGTTGAAATTTTTTTATTTTGACTATAACATTGATGTATTTTACCAAGTTTTAAGACAAAATTGGATTGTAAGTGATATTTATTGTACAGTGGAAGCATGTAGGGAAAATATGTTTTTGAGTAGAATTTTAAGGTAGCATGATTATGGGTTTGATTTGACAGATGAAAGCATAAAATTAGGCAGTTAAAACTCAGACTGTTGTTCTCTACTGCATTGTTTTGCAGACTGCAGGTTGACCTATCATCTTGAAATCAGTTTTGTGACTTACTACCAAAATTTTAAGACAAATAGGAAAGAAATAGAAAATAGTGATACAATATACTTCATATGATTTTTTTTCCTTTTTTAAATATTGTGTATTAGATTGGACATACATTTTTTAGTAAATATTTACAAAAGAGTTGGTAAAAACCATGCTATGGATGGGTCAAGTAGGTCTTTAAACCTTAAGGTGGAGGTCTTGGCATGAGAAAGGAAGACTTCAAATGCTGTTAAATCCATTATTTTTTGTATTCATTTATTCTGTACTTCATATAACTAGTGTGATTAGAGATTGAGGGTTTACTCCTCTTTGGAGGTCATGTCCCAAAGCCAGATAGAAACTAGGGTGGGTCCCCAAAGAAGATGGCATCATTTAATGGTTGATCTAGGCCATGAGGAGAAATGATGTTCTTGGTGTGTGTATGGGGGAGGGGGGCGGTGGTGGTGGTGTTCTTTTGCATCATCAAAGGTCAAAAGAGCCAAGTTTTGAGCATGAATCTGATGAAAAGGAGCTTAGGAGGCTGTCTGGCTTGCTATCAGTGTTGAAGGTCTTAGACCAGACATACAAAAAAGTCTTTCTGGTACTTGGTATAGTCAGACTCTCCAGATGTAGAGATTACACACACAGGTTTGAGTTCAAAGTCTTAATAACAGAAATATAATGATCAAGAATATGGTCCTGTGTCAAACAGATATTAGTTCAAATCCTGTCTTTATCTCTTATTAGATATATCAGTCAAGATAGGTTACTGCTTCTCAAACTGATGAAAGATTCCCCTTACTTCCTCCCACCTCCAACCTCTTCCTTCTTTCGCTGTTGATTGATACCATTGTAACATGCAAGTACTACAACATTTTTATAAATGAAGATGCACTATAAGAGACAAAATGCAAGCCCCAATTTTTTTATTACATCCAATAGGCATAAAATTATTCTGCTATATAGAGTTCCATTTCTGTGCTCCATTTCTATGCTCAATTTCTATGCTTTGCTAACATAACTATATACAATTCAAACTGGCTCCCTTGTCCATAGACCACACTTTGAATAGCACTGGGTTAGGTCATGTTGAAGTAACAAATTAGCTTAAAATATCCTAATACAAGTAGCTAAAAATGAGATGTTGCTCACGATGCTTGAATGTATGTATTTTATTGTTACAAATTTTTCTTAACTTCCAAAGTGCTTTTAAGGCTGAGGAGAGGAAAAATGCATTCTCTGAGACTGGGGAGTGTGGTCTGAAGCTACTGTATTTTTTAAGTTTTAGAATCTTAGATGTTCATGTGACACTTGCATTTTATCCTTATTTGTTTACTTTATATTTGTTTGTGCCTATGAAAAGACTGACTGCAGACGTTGCCAAATGTCACCTGGTGGGTTGCAGAATTGCCTCATATTCAGAACCACTGCACTAGTTATTAGAGAACCATTGAAGGATCATAAGAGATGGAAACGTTTTTAATCATCTAGTCTGTAATTTTTTTCTTCTAAAACTGCTTAACCACTTAATACTTTATATTTCTCAAACTTGGGAAGCAAAATTTTTGTTGTAGTTTAATTTATTTAAAATTATTTGAAACATTAAATCCATTTAATTCATTTATTTTCACGAAATGTAATCAGTCATTACTGAACATAGATTAGGCTTTGTCATTTTGTTCCAAAGTATTGATGGACCTCATGCTTAAGGGTCATCCAGGGTTTCTTGTTAAAAATGCAGATTGGTACACCCTGGTAGCTCAGGCATTAAAGTTTGCAGCTCTATTGTAGTCAACATAAAGCCCAAGGACCTGGGTTTGTGACCTGGAGCTGGGGGAGATAACCAACATAAACAAATAAATAAATGCTGCTGCCTGCAAGTACGCAGGCACTACTTGCCTTCATTCCTGTCTTCCTTCCTCTTAAGGGAAAAAACAAAACAAAACAGATTAATTGGTGCCCTCCACAGACCCAGTGATTCAATCTTTGAGTAGAACTTAGGCATTTGCATTTCCAAATACTTTCCAAATTTTTGTTACATGACTCTATTGAGGTATATTTTATACTATAAAATGTGGATTTTAAGTGCTTAATTTACTGAATTTTGACAGATATATTGTATAGTCTTTATTACAGTCAAAATACAGAGCATTTCCATCACCAGCATTTCTTGTGCTCCTTTGTAGTTGTCCCTGTATTGATCCAGATAACTGTTGTTCTGATTTCTGATATCCATAGATTAGATTTTTTTCTTTAAACTGCCTCATTGAAATGCAATTCATACAGAACTAACTAAAGTGGTTTTTGAGTAGCTTTTTAAAGTTATTGCCTCATAACTTCTTTATTATGAAAAATTTGAAATGTGAAGAAAATTTACAAAAATGGTATAATGATCATCTTTAGTATTTAAACAATTATTCTAGTAGTCTTTTGAAGTTTGATAAATATAGGTATAGGATAGGTCCTTGAGTATCTTTTTGTTGTTGTTCTTGTTTTAATTAAGCCATTTCTTTTCTAGTGTTACTTTCTCTGTAAAATATATTTGAAATATATCTCCAGTGGCAATTTGAGATTTTCATGAACTTCATTGATGTAACAAATATTTGCTGCAAACAAATGTCAGATACTGCAAAATAACAATCAAGATAGCTATGGCTCATAGCTTTAATGGATGTTTCATTTACCTAGTATTTGTGTTTTCATTTCTGAAAGTTGTTATTTAACTTTTGAATGTTTTTATATTTGTTGAATAGTTAATATAATCACTTGATTCAGTAATGAAAGATTGAAAAGAGGCGGGTAGTAAATACTTGTATCTCTAAATTACTTGGTTTCCTAATCTTTAGGCAAGTTGATATTAAGTTTCTTCTGTTCTTCTGAAGATAATTTTTGCATATAGAGCAAAAAACATATCCTTTCTGCCCCTGCACATAGTAGCATCAGATACTTATCCTTCCTCATCATTTTTCCTTATTCACCGTATCTTAGATTATTATATGTCAGTATGTGAAGCACACTCTTGGTTTTATGCAGCTGTGTATATGGATAGACTGATTTGTTTAACTTGTTGCTTTCTGATATAAATTGCATATTTTCAGTTATAAAACTTGAGATGAGGAGTAGTTGGGACATCGATCATTTCATACGTTAGTATCTCATTGCTTTGAACTCTTTAGCACAAAACAGTTATCAGTTATGTTATTAGTATTAATGTTAAAAGTCATTACTAGCTATGACATCAAAACTGTTTATTAACAAGTATATGTCTTGTGCCTGCTTCATTACTGGGCACTCAGGAAACTGAGTTAAATTCTGTGACAGTAAATATAGAAGTATGGTGATTACGCGCTTACATTCTAGAATTAGACCTATTTTCACATCCCAATCCTAAAGCTCTGTTGAACCTTGGGCAAAGAACATGTTTCCCTCTTTAAGAGTTAGTCTGACAAACTTATTGGAGAATTGAGAGAATACATGGTATGTCCTTATTGTAATGCCTTAGTGCTGTAACCAGAACTCAGATATTAGCTTAAACATTTATCAGATTATATGGCAATTTGTTTACTCGTTTTGCTTCCTTTTACGTTTCTTAAGTGAAGGTCTGTGTTTTGTTTGCTTTTGTTTTCCTGACCTGGCATTTACTTAATAATTAAATAATTTGTGATAGGATTTAGAGACATGTATACATTAAATAATTTGTAATAGGATTTAGAGATATGTATACAGTGGGAATACATAGCAGGGTACATTTTTCAAACTAGAAAAAATAAAGATGGGTAGGAGTGACTGGGCAAAGGAGGAAGAGAAAGGTTACTTATTCTAGGTTGAGAAATTATGGTAGTTTAAGGTTATAAAGCCAGAGAGGTAAAGCAGGAAATCATGGGGTGCTGTGCTGAAGGATTTTTTTTTTAACCTTTGTTGAAGAATTTAAATGGAGGTTGGTAACCATGAAAATTGTGATGATATTAACAATAGGGATAAAGAGTACCAAGGTGGGGCCAGCAAATTCAGGGAGGTATATAACAGTTCTAGGATTTAACATATGAGAGAGAGATAAAGGGCAATGGCAAATGACATGAAGTGTAGGGGATGGTTGTAGTGTGTATGGTATGTGAGAGGATGTAAGTGATGAGTAATGAATCCAGAATACCCGAGCTTTTTAGCTTGAGTGAATGGGTGGTGAACAGGTGCCATTTATTGAAATAGATAATTTAAAGCATGAAATTGGAAGGGAACATCTAAGTGGGCGTGTTTAGTAGAATAGAATGTAAATACTCGGAGATACATCTAGGGTGAAAAAAAGCATTTTAAGATTATTATAAAATTATTTGTGCTTTGAATTTTTATGGTTAGTAAGTGAATCTGACATATTTAGCAAAAGTTATATACTGTAGTTTGGTCAGTAAATTTGTTACATATAGCATCTTTTTTGAGACGTAGTTTTTGTGGTTTGGTGAACCAAGTTGAAGGAAATTGGAATAAAGTCTTTTATGTGAAACTTCTGTGTCCTTTAAAGTTAGATTGAAGTCACCAATTCCTTGAGTAGTCTTAAAATGTTTATTTAAAATTTCTGCTGGTATAATTCACAGCAGTAACTGTTTCAACTAAGGGCTATGCTGTTGTTTCTTTGTATGAACAGTATTTTGTATCCATATATATTCAAATTGTCCATTTAAATTGTAACCAGAGCTCGGTTCTTTTTGAAGAAGTTTATGGTATACATTGTCAGTTTAGAGAGTACTGTAAATATTTTGAATAAGATCATTGTGTAAGAGGAGACAAAATTCTCAGTAATTTTATCTTAGTGCTTTCTGTTTATACTATTAAAATAATCAGGGTACCATGTCATTTGTTACATATAGCATTCTGGTATGTGAGATGATCTGCACAAACAATTTTCTTTCCCAGTAATTAATATACTTTCAAGGATCAACTTTTTTCTTTAATTGGGGTAACTTTGATTTACAGAACAATGTAAATTTAGAGTGCAGATTCATTATTCATCAAATGTATGATAACACCCCACACCACCACCAAATTACCCGTAGTCTTTCACCGCTGTCCATTGGACCCTCACCATCCATTGCTTCCCCTCACACCCTTATCACCTCTGGTAACCTCAGTTCTATTGTCATTGCCCATGGGATTTTGTTGTGTTTTGTCTGTTCATTTACTTTGTTTCTTTGTATTGCATTATATGAATCAGATTATCTAATATTTGCCATTCTCCTGATGACGTGTTTCACTTACTGTAATTCCTTGAAGTTCTTTATATGCTGTAACAAATTGTCAGAATTGCATCTTTTTTAGGGTTATGTAGTATTCTGTTGTGTACATCCATTCATCTGATGATGACTACTTATGTTGTTTTCAGTTCTTGGTTTTGTAAATAATGCTGCAATAAAAATGGGGGTACATGTATCTCTGAAAATTAGCGTTTTTGTGTTTTGGTTTTTTTTTTGTCAACAGCAAAAGTAGGATGTGGGATCATATGGAATTTCCATTCTCAATTTTTTGAGGAATCACTGTACTGCTTTCCATAACCGTTGTACCAATTTATACTTCCACCAACAGGGTAAAAGGAAGTCCCCTTTTCTCTGTATCCTTGCCAACATTTGTTTCCAGTCTTTTGAATAATAGCCATTCTTGCAGGTGTAAGGGGCTAGCTCATCATTTTGATTTGCATTTCCCTGACAACTAGAGCAGAGGAATATCTTTACTTGTGCCTGTTGGCCATCTGTATGTCTGAAGAAATGTCTCTTCAGGTCTTCTGCCCACTTTTTGATTGGATTGTTTTCATTTGAATTTTGTGAGTTCCTTATGTATTTTGGATATTAGACTCTTCATCATCAGATGTATGATATTCAGTATCTTCTCGTATTCAGTAGGATTTTTTTTTTTCTTTTTTTTTTTTGTAAAGGAAAGATGCAGGAATGAAGGTTAGTAGGCAGTTAGGCACGGAGAGGAGGAAGAAGATTTTATTTTCATTTAGTTGTTCGCATTGGTTGTTTCCCCCTGGACCTGGGATTCGAACCCAGGGGTATGTAACTTGTTCCTTTGGAGGAGATTGACCTAACTGCTGTTCCATGAAGACATACTAGCGTGTCTTTGTTTTGGTGATAGTTTCTTTTGCTGTGCAGAAGTTTTTCAGTTTGATGTAATCCCTTTTGTAAGATGGACATTCTAACAATGTTAATGATTCCCAGCCATGAGCATGTTGTATCTTTACTTCTCTTTGCATTTACCTCTGTTTCTTTTAGCCATGTTTTGTAGTTTTGTTTATATCAGGTCTTTCCCCTCCTTTGTTAAGTTTATTCCAAGGTATTTAATTCTCTTATGTGTATTATAAATTAGATAGTTTTCCTAATTTCATTCTCTTCTATCCCATTATTTACATATAAAATACAACATATTTTTATATATTAATTTTATAGCCCTCTGCTTTACTGTACTCATTTATTAATTCTAATAATTTTTTGGTGTAATCTTCAGGGTTTTCTATGTATATTATGTCATCTTTAAAAAGTGATAGTTTCACTTCTTTTCCAAGTCGGAGTCCTTTCATTTCTTCTTCTTGCCTAATTGCTCTGACTAGGACCTCCACTATAATGCTGAATAGCAGTGGTAAAAGTGGGTACCTTTTTTGTCTCCTTCAAGGATCAGCATTTTAAACCATTTAAGTTTTAGAAGTTTATTAAGTATACTTGTTATTTTTATCATTAAACAAATAAGCCAGGAGAGGAGGGGAAAACTACAGTGTTTCATTCACTGAAGGCTAATTTGTATTCTTTGCTAATTACATCTATTTTTCATGGTTGTCATTAGTGGTATATTAGTGGTTAGTGGTTTTTAACCCTGGTCAGACATCAGAAACTCTTCCAAACCTTAACATACTTGGAGGCTCATTAATTCAGTAGGTGCAAGATGGGGCTCAGAAAATTATACTTGAAGCATTTTAGGTAACTGATGACAAACTAGTGTTGAGAACCTCTGGTGTGAATTATACGTTATGAAGCAATATATGTTAAAGTACTCTCTTAAGTTTTATACAAAAGCAAGGCATTTACTTAATGTTTCAGATAGTTTTTGTATATTAATATGAAGGTTATTTTAAGTCTGTACATCTTGTTTCAGTATTGCTGTTACTTGCCTAGCCATTTTATTATTTTGAGAAATTTTTAATTTCAGTATCTTAGAATTAGAAATAGAATTTAAAGAGTATTTTCAACAAAGCTCTTCTGCTTTCTTTTTATTTTCTGAGTTTGTTTAGTACTTCAAACTCATTTTAATTTGCATTATTACTGAGGAGATTTGTTACATATAAACTGATTAGCCTCCCTACTGTTGGTAGAATATAGTATCTGTTGGTAGAATATAGTATACTGAACTGAATAGGAGTTTTATTTGTTGGATACACTTCTAAGGTTCCTATTCAAAATGCTATATCCTGGGTCCTACTAACAAGATTCTAATTCCCTACTTCTAGGATGGGTCCCAGGTGCCTGTTTTTATGAAATTCCCCAGATGCTTCTGATTACAGCCAGTTTTGGAAATAACTTATTTGCAAAATAAAGCCCAGAGGCCTTAATAATACCTGTCATTTACTGTATAACCACTGTAATGTGTTATTTATTGTACCAAATATTTTATATATACCTTTTGGTAACTTCATAAAGATATCCCAGTCTAAGGCTCTGAAAGATTATGTAACTTAACAGAACATATCTCTGACAGCAGATATTGGAAGTCAGGTTTTTAGCTATACTTACACTGCCTTATGATTCTTTTATTTGTTCTTTGATTAAAAATTTAGGCAGTCATTTCAGAACATCTTTGGTTTGACTTTTTTCCTTCTACTCAGATTAAATCATGTTTGGCATTTTTGCCTCTGCTGATACTGCACTTACCTATCTTGAAGTCCTATCTGTCCATTAAGGAGGACCTAGTTTATAGTGGGAAACTTCCCAGTTATTGGAGTCTTCGATTCCCTTACTCCTTTAAGGCTACTCTTTTAGTAGATAACAGCATTGTTGATTTTTTAATGTATTACCAGCTATTGTTTAAGTTTAATATTCAAATTTTGTTGGTGGGGTGATACTGCCATGAGTGGCATACTTTTTTTGATTCCCCCCACTGATTGCTACCTTTATTGTATTTACTACTGATCTGGAGTAGAATGTTTTTATAATAAAGTGAAAGTTGAAGACCTTTGTTATGAATAAAATTAGAATTTGCGGTTTTGAGGTATCAAATTATTTTGGATTACTTTAGTACTCAGGCTTTTCAAATCTTTGGTTGCAGAGTAAATTTATAAACATGCAGGATCATTTAATCATAATTTGTTAAGAATTCTGAGAGTGATATCATTTGGTCTATAATAAAGTTTTTTTTAAAGTGTTTTCTTAGGAACTGGTTTATTCTGCTAGGACTACCGTAACAGAATACTGCAGATTGGTTGGCTTAAAAACAGACACTTAATTTCTCATGGTCTGGAAACTGGAAGTCCAAAATCAAGGTGCCAGCAGGTTTATAGTTTCTGGTGAGACCTCTTTCTGGCTTGTGCTCAGCTGCCTTCTTAGTGTGTCCTCACATGGCCTTCGAAATTTGGTATAAGAGAAAAATAGAGACTTTTGAAGAGATTTACTTGGAAAAAAAGAATATAAAATACCTGGTTAATTTTATATGGATTGAATGTTTAAATAATGTTTTGAGTTTATTGAGTTAAAGAAGATGTTTTGTTTCTTTTTTTGATTTTTAAAATGTGGCTACTTAAAATTACATGTGTGGTTATATTTCTGATGAACAGAATTGATCTTAGTCTTTATTAGAAACTCATTACCTTCTGTGGAAGCACATTTCACCTTTGAATAACTATAATCTCTGTTAATTTTCTCTTATTTTCGTGCAACTCAGCTTTGGTAATTGTGTTCAGAAGTTCTCGTTTACCCCTTGAGATAAGAAAAAAGTCTGATTTGTCCAATATTAATATTTAAGTTTGGAGACAATCTACAGATCCTCTGAGTCTTTTGAATTCCATTTTCTAACAATGTTTATATGGCAGGGGTTATATTGCTCCAGCCATTGTTGTCTCTCCTTTGAACTTTCTTTGTTTGATACAAAACCTTGCTAACACCAGGAACTGAGTATTTCGTGATCTTAAAATTACATATCAGCATAAGCCCATCTTTAGCCCGTCTTTTGTCTCATTCTACTTGTTATATATTAGCCTTTTAATGAACTCTAAAGTTAAATTGCCTTTTAGAACAACTTTATTTTCTTACTGTGACTATGAAGTATAGTGTCAACTAAGATATCTCTACCCTTTCCTCTTTGTGCAGCTCTTTTTACCTTGCTTACCACCTAAAAATATTAGAATAACTTGTTGGTTGAGTAGGTGAATGTGTTCCTTATTATTTTTGCAATTTCATTTTATAGTTAGTTCTGACCTTAACAGAAATTTTGTCTTTCAAATTCTGGTTTGGGGTTGGGGAGAAAGGACATGATTTGGATCCATATATTTTCATATTAAATTTTATTGAATTCTGAGTATGCCATATGAAATATTTATTACCTTTCTGAGCTTTTTATCATCTGCAAGTTTGACAAGTTTTTCTTTTATGTTTTCATCAACTAATAAATGATGTTATTTGTCCTTAAGGATCAATCTTTCTGGTGTATAAACCAGCTATTAATTCATCTTATTTTGTTAATAATCCAACTATTATTGCTGTACCTTGCCCATTTGCACATCATGATTAAAATCTTGTCAGAATTAACTTCTATTTCTTCCTTTGCAGTTTAATAAATTTGTCAAAAATGGAAAATACACATCCTGTTTATTAAAAAAAAAATGCATACTGATTTGCGACCATGGGCTTCATTTTCTTTGTATGTGCTTTTAATAAATGGAAATGCTTAAGTTCCTTAATAATAAGTTGGAAAATAGAAAATAGCCAAACAGCCATTTGTTAAAATTTGGAAATATTTTATTTTCTGCTTTTTTTTTTTTTTGGTAAACCTTTTAAAAGCTGAAAATGATGGTGTTACATGATTACATTTTTCTTGGGGAAATATTTAGGCTGAGTCATGGGTAGGTGTATATGTTTAATTTTTTAAGATGTTGCCTGTTCTCCAGCATAGTTGTAACATTTTATATTCCCATCACCAGTGTAAGAACTTTAATTGCTTCACATATCAACACTTGCAATGGTCATTTAATTTTAGTCATTCTAGTAGAATTGTAGAGCTCTGTCACATGAATTTATTTTGATTTGTCTAGTAGCTAATGATATTGAGGATCTTATGTGCTTATTTGTCATTCATGTCTTTGGTGGTCTTTGGAAATCTTTGGTTCATGTTTAAGTTGGGTTATTTATCTTATTTGAGTTGTATATTTTAGGTAGTAGTCCTTTGTTGAACTATGCAAATAACTTATTCCTTATCCTACTTTCAGGCATTATTTTAAGTATCGCTTAATAATTCTTGCCTGTCACAATTATTACTTTTCAGTTTGCCTTAATAGTGATTTTTCTGTTTCCACTATGCTACCTTTTAAAATTGAATTCTTTTGTAAAAAAAGCTGTTCTGTTTCATATATTCATCATTCATTCAGTTATTTATTAATATTGATATGGACAAATGATTTTTATCACTGTTTTATTGCTCAAATTGTCCTGGATTTGACTATTTGGGATACTTTTTTTTTTTTTTTAAGTTGTCTCCTATGAATCCTTTCAGCATGCCTCATCATTTTTTGGGAACAATTCTTTGCTTTCTGGTTCATCTTGTATTTTTCCTGCGTAGGCCCTAGAATTAATCATTTCTTCAAGGAGTCTAGGTTCTTTTTATTTGAGAATAAGATTTACAAACCAAGATCTGAGCATAAGAGGTACTCATTACTCTTGTGATCGCATTGTTTCTAGTTGTTTTAAACAAAATAGAACTAGGAAATTTTATATACATTTACATCTATGTTTCTACGTGTATCTGTATGTGTGTAAGTATGAATATTAAAAATCATGAATTTATACTGATATATCTATTCCAGTTCAATAATGTGGTTTTTTTGAGATTGAGCCAAGTTTCCTTCTAGTTTTCAGTGTGCATCTTATCATAAGAGGGTGTTGACTTTTGGCAGTTGCTTTTGAGATATTAGTGTTTAGTCCTTGCTTTTTGATTGGAATGTGTAATCCAGTCTGAAAGGTAAGATTATTATCTGTCCCTTTGCTATTCTTTAATAATTTTTTTTGTCTTTGCTTCTGTTTTGTTTTTTTCTTCATTCTTTTTTCTTCTATCCCTGAATTACTTTTTTTGTTGTTTTTGTTAGACATTTTCTATATGCCATTTAAATTTCCTTGGGCTTTTTGGCTATATTTTTTCGAGATTGTGTGTGTGTGTGTGTGTGTGTGTGTGTGTGTGTGTGTTGTGTAATTGCCCTGAAGATTACAACTAATATCTTAATTTATAACATTGTAAATTGGGTCGTTACTAATTTAGTGTCAGTAGAATGCAGTAATTTTTTTTTGTTCTTGCACAGCTTTATTCTTTCCTACATCTTTCGTGCTGTTAATGTACAAATTGCAATCTTATAAACCCATCAACCCAGTTTTTAAATTTTTGTTTCATGAAATTGTCCTTTATATCAGGTAGAAGTAAAGAATTACAAACAAAAATTATATTTATACTATCTTATATTTATATTGTTACCTTTACCAGTGATACTGTTTTCTCATGAGAATTTAGTTACTGTCCAAGGTCCTTCTATTTCAGTTTGAAGGACTCCTTTTTACTATTTTTTATAGGGCAGCTCTGCTTGTGAGGAATTCTCTCATAAGAGACTGTTAAGGTCTTTTTCAAAGTTAACTTTGATACATAGCAAATTCCTACCTGATAGTGTTTTTCTTTTGACATCTTGAATTGTCTGACCTAGTTCTGATGGGATGTTTGTTGTTATTTATTGAGAGTCACTTCTATGTCATCATTTCCTTACTTCCTGCTTTCATGACTCTTTTTCTAATTTTTTGTAGTTTGATTATGATGTGTCTCAATGTGGAACTCTGATTTTACCCTTTTTGGATTTTGCTGAGCCATTGATGTGTAGAAAAATATTTTTCTTCACATTTGGGGGGTGTTTTTGGCCATTGTTATTTCAAACATACTTTTTGCCCCTTTCCCCCTTTTTCCTCTTTTTCTCTCCCTCCCTCTATACTTCTAGTACTTCAAAGATTCACATTATGTACATGTTAGTATGCTTAATTTTGTTTCACAGTCTTTGGCTTAGTTCATTTGTTTCTTTTTTAATTTCTTTATTTCTTTTCTTTAGATTGGTTGATGTCATTTTACCTCTCTTCAAGTTTGCTAATATTTTTGGCTAGCTTATGTCTGTTGTTGTGCCTAGGGAAATTTCATTTCAGTTATTATACTTTTCAATTTGATAATCTCTACTTGTTCTTTTCACTGTTTTTTCTTGATTGATATTCTGTATTTGATGAACACTTTTTGTATTTTAAATGTTTGGATGTGATTTTCTTTTAGCTCTTTGAACATATTTAAAATAGACAAAGTTTCTGCCTAATGTCTGAGTTTTCTTGGGGCTAGTTTCTATTGATTGCTTTTCTTTTCCCTTTTTATAGGCCTTACTTTGGTTTATTTTTGCATATCTTGTTTTTTGTTGAAAACTGGACATTTAAAATAATATTATATGGTCAGATTTCCCCTGCCTCTTTATGGTATAGTGCTACTATTTGTTTAGTGACTCTTGGGTCTGTATTCTTTGCCATGTATTGTCACTGAAGTCTAGTTATCTTAGTGGTTGTGAGAGGGCTCGTTCGCCTAGGGAACCACCAGACAGATCAAATAATAATAGTTCTTTGGTAATTGGGCTGTGAAGTTCTTGAGCACTTGATATGTTACTAGTCTAAATGAGTTCTGATATATTTCAAAGAATGTAAAATTAAAATTTTTATGTATAATATATGCTAAATGATATTGTATCTATGTTAAGTTAAATAAGTTTTACACTTAATTTCTACTAAAATATTTATAGTTACATATATGATTTACCTTTATTTCTGTAAGACGGTGCTTCTTTTGTTTTAAAAAAGCCCTGCTTTTTTAAAGCTTATGCAGTTTAATAACATTTTCTTTCCCCTCTTAAATTTGTCAGTTAAGACAGCCCCATTTTCTTCATTAAAGTCAATTTTTATTTCTGGCCCAAGTCCATTATCATGCAGGGGCATTTCGAGTATCATGTTTAAAACTCATTTAATTTAGCCATAGTGTCTGAATTGTCCTTGAGCCATCATTTTAATGTGGTTGTCATCCAGAACTTCTGTTTCATCTCCAAAATCTTAATTGTATGGCCCATTCTGACCACAACTTCACATTCCTCTATCTTGCTTACTTTCTACCTTTCGTTCTTGACCCTCACTGATTTCATTTATTGAATCATTTCAACTATACTTCAGCTCCCTGGATCCCTTGTATTTTGTGCACCCTTTCTGCAAAATAACAATTTCACATGAATCCTACAGCCTGTTGGCTACTGCTCAAGTCACAGATTGCTACTAGAGAAAATGATCACATGACTCCAAGGAATTATTCACGTGATCTATGCTCTTAATTCAGTCTTAATTAATGGATAAGTTACTTGACTGCATACTGTGAATTCCCTGCCTTTTCTTCTTTTCTTGTGGTTGCTGATTCAAGTTTTATCTCTTAAAACTACCTAGTCCTTCTCTCCCTACTCTGGACAAGCAGGTCATTTTATCTCTGAAATTTAAGAAAACATTTATCTATGTTCTAATTTGTCTTCCTTTCTTCTGCTACTTGTGTATTGATATTTTCTATTAGCATTTAAGTATTACTTAAATGTGCAACTGTCTTTTTTTTAATTCTTAAAAATCCTCCTTGATCTTGTTATTCTCCAACTTCTACTTTATTGTTCTTCACAGATTAACGTTCTTAAGGAATTGTTTACACTCAACAACCTGTAATTATTTACCATTTATTTAGTTCTGTCTGCTTTCTCCCATATTTTTCTACTGCTCTCACAAAGTTCTCTGATAATGGATTTTTCTGTATTTTTGTATTGCTCACTCTAGAGCTTTTGGTAATATTGACCACTTTTTGATGGAGGCTACGACAACTGACTACTTAAATGGTAAACTGTCTCATTCTTCTCTTTACATTGTTCTAGGTTTGTGTAGGTAATAGTAAGATGTTGATGTTGGTTCTGGTGTTTTTCCTACTTGATATACTATATTTCGATTCATACCTATGACCTCGATATCATTTAAATGTTAATGACTTCCACTGTTAATAATCTGCTTAAATTTAGATATTTCATTTTAAAATTTCTAACTTTTATATAGGCAACTCCCTACTAGACATATGTGTCTCTAAAAACTAATAAGCACCTTAAGCTCAGAAGATTTCTGCTTTTAATGATTGCTACCACCATAAATCTAGTTGCTTATACCTAAATTCAGAAACCTGAATCTTGAAAGCGCCAGGGTTCCTTCTGCTCATCGCCAAATGCCGGTTGTGAAGGGGATTTGATATTGAGAGAAAGAGGCTTTTTATTCGGGTTCTCCATAAACTTGGGAATTTGATGGACTGTGTCCAGAAATAGCCACCCCAATTCCCTAAGTGATTTGAGGGCTTATGACAAAAGAGGATGACCAAAGGAATACAGGAAAGGTTTTTTTGGGGGAACGAGAGGGGTTCCCAAGGGGATACAGGAAGGGGATTTGAGAAGAAGAGGGGCTGGTTGCTGTGCACCAGGACAGTTCCTTTTTTGTCATTTATGGGTGACTCCAGGCTCAGTTGCTTGGCCTTTTATTTTAGTATGTTGCTTGGGTGGGTTGGGGAATAGTGATGGTTCTGCTGGCAATGAAATTGACACTAAGCATATTTAAGAAAAAAGAAAAGAGAAAAACAGTCATTTAAAAAAATTACTTAATTTGTAAGATCTTCTTTATTCTTACCATCCCAAATTAGTTATAAGGCTTGTCAGTTAGCTTATTAACATCTAACCCAACACTGTCCAGTAGACATTTATGCAAACCATATAATCAACTTAAGCTTTTTTAGTGGTCACATTAAAACAACATAAAAATGGTCAAATTAACTTTAATATTATATTTTATATAACCCAGTATATCTAAAATTTTTTTTCAACATGCAGTCAATAAAACTTTTTAAAATTATTTTGCCGTATTATTTTATTCAGAACTGGCATTTATTTTACACTTATAGAACTTCTCATTTCAGATTAGGAATATTTTTAGTGCCCAGTAGTCACATAGCTAATGACTACGTAGTGGACAGTAGAGTTCTAACATCTTTCTCTTCGTTCCCCTTTTGCTTCTATCTGATTAGTTCTAATTTCTCCCCTGGGATACCGAAGCAGCTCTTGAGATTACTCCCATTTTTTCCCTTATATTCATCTTCAATGTTCTTGTTAATGGTAATTTTCCAAAATAGGAATGACTCCGTGTGTGAATTAATGTGATTGTGTGTTTTTCTGCCTCAGGGCCTTTAATACTTTCCATAAATTTTCAACATGAAATCTAAGCTCCTTACTGTGGTCAACAAAGTCCTTCATGAGCTGACTTTTGAAATAACTTTCCTACACTGTTATAGATTCTAATCTGAAAACAAGTTATGTTGAACTTTTTTGTTTGTAGTTCCCATACCAATAAAGAACTACACTTTTCTCCTGCTTTTAGGCCTTTGCAATGACCAGCTAGACTGCCTGGGATTCATATTCTGCAGCAGTTGTCCTCATTTTTCATAGGACTAAGGCTTACTAGTGTTAGCATATGAAGCATCTAATCCCCAGATAGGACAAGTACACTTCTTTTTGTGTTTGCCTACATCGTAGCATTTATTATTGTGTTATTATAATTTCTTCTAACTTACCTGACCTGGCTTAGATTCTTCGTTTCGTAAGCAGGAACCATGTTTTTAGTAGCATTTGCATCCATAATCGCTAGTACACTATATGGGTCCCGTAACTATTTGACTGAGTAAGAGAGTATGGTCATTAAGTCTAGAAAGTTGAGATTTAAATTCCAAGTTCAGAGCAAAAAAAAAAAAGAAAAAAATATATTTAAAATTTAAATTATTTCATTCTTACATATATTTGTAGAGTTAAATATTAAAATATTACTTGAACAGATTAACCAAGAATTCAAGAATAGGATTAAGAAAATAAGTCAGTTTCATTGTTTTTCTCAGTAAAAAGGGAGAAACTAAACTCATGCAAACTATGTTAAGACAATTTTTTTTAAAATTTGGAAGAGGGGACATCAAAGTCAACATTTAGGACATGCCTATATGATCTTATGCTCTTGTTTAAATTTAGAACCTAGGTATTTTTAGATCAGTTGCATTTAACATGTTTAAAGATTTAAAGGTGAAATTCATTAATTTTTCCCTTGATTATCTAAGTACTGGTAAGTATTTGGCTAATGAAGTAATAGACAGTTATGCATTTATGTGTATGTATGATGTAAGGTTTTGTACTAAGGCATAAGTGAATTTAGGTATCAATATCTTTTCCTTTTGTAGTCTATAGTCATTTTTTGTATTTATAGCTCATTTAAGTAGCCCTGAAGACCAAATATTTGTCATTGAAATTTAAAGTAATCCATGTAAATTTTGTAGCCTGATTATTTTTAAATTACAGTTACTAAGTACAGAAATTTTTGGTAATAGGAGGGTAACTTGAGTCTGAGAATCTCATTTGTAAAGATGGAGGGAGTTGAAGGTAATAGTAGATACTTCAGGAAAATGTTTTATTTTTCCTCAAATATTGGCTTTTGTCAGATTTCTAATCTATTAGAACACCTCTTGATCTTTTTTTTTTTTTTTTTGTTAAAGAGAGAAGGAAGAAGCATCTTTAGGCATTTTGGTTTTTCACTCTAGCTTGGTCACAAACCCAAGTCCAGGTTTTAAATGGTCTATAAGCCAAGATCTCAGCAGCTTGAGAATGCCCTAAAAAGCATATTTAGCAGTTGTCAAAAAAAAAAAAATCGCTCCTTTTGTCTTTTGGATAATTTGTTGATGCAGATGTTAATATTAAAATGTTGATGATAATGGGATTTCAGATGTCTAGTTTTTGGTTACTGTATTTTTTGGAGTAGGAACAAATAGCAAGTACATAAAAAGAATTCTTAAGGATTCTAATTATCTATTGAAACCTGTTTGAAGCATCTTATTCTTTGAATGTGATTGATTTCTAGAAATAAGGTTAAATTCAAAATTGAAATTACTTAATGTATATAAGTTGATTATTTCACAGGTAGTTAAATGTCAAGCAATGGAATCGTTTGATTTTTCTTAAAGAAGAGTTTTGGCTTGGAGATTTGGCACAGTAATTAAGGGATGCTTTTAAAAAAGATTACATGGGTGCACGCTGGTGGAGTAGTGATTTGGTCAGCCACCTTTGGCTGGGTCAGTTTATATGCAACTAACTGAAGGATCCCAGTTTGTGTCCCAGGGCTGGGTGGAACAACCAAGATGAACAACTAAATAAAAATCAAGTGCTTATTCATCCATTCTTTTTCTGCCTTCCTATCTGTTTGCCTTCTCCTGCCTAAACGGTTCCTTTAGAAAAATAGTAACAATTTTTTTGTAATGATAGCTTTCTCCTTATGGTACTGATGTTTGCAATCAAATACTATTCTTAATATCTAAAAGTATTTTGTTAGAGTTCTGGATGAATTTACTTTTTATCTATACTTACATGCTTATAAGTTCACTTTTATATTATAGATATTTAAGAATATTGTTTCCTTATAAAGAGACTTATTTCACATTGACATTGTGGTCATTTTATTCATGTGTGAAAATAATTATTGGGTGGCTAAGTCTTCCGAATTATAGACTGTAATTGATTTTAGAATTTGGAGTTAAGAGTCTTTAAAAAATGTAAAAAGTCTGTATGTTTTAGTTAACCAGTGTTATGTTCCTGGTATATCCCCTAAGTCTGTTATTTGTCTTTATATGTAATTTCTTCCTCAGAATAAATTTTCCTGAATGACTATTTTAGTAATCCATCCTAAATATATTTCCCTATATATTCTATGCATCAGTACTTTGCTCTGAATATAGAGATGAATATGACATAGTTCTCTCTTTTTGGGAAATCAGCCTGTGAGGAGAGAAATGACAAGTAGCGTTTTAATTTAAAAATGTGAAATTATTTAAAATGTTGTAATAGTTATATGCAGAGAAGTGTCTACTCTTAATCACTTTTTTACTTTATTATGTTATACGTCATGGAGACTGATTTTATACAGTTACCAAGAATTTTGCTACATTCTAATTTTATCTCTCTCTGGTATTTCATTTGACTTTTTAGTATCTCATTTTACACAGTTGAGTGACCTTATTAAACTGTCCTGGTTTCCCTTCCTTCTTACTGATTATATGCTTTGATTCCCAAGTCTCTACCTTCAGTACCAACCAACTATGGAATTTCTGGATTCATGTATTTAACCGCTGAACATATCTTGAATATATATGACATCTCAAGCGCAGTGTGTTCAGAGCTTTTTTTTTATTATTAGTTTGCTGATTTTTGACCTCTCTCCAGCCAGTCTTTCCCCCCATTCTTCCCTACTTATCATGAGCAATTGAATATTCAAGCCCAAAACTTAGGAGTTAACTTTGATTTCTTTCTTCACCAATCATATCCAATCCATTAGCGATCATTGTATTGAAACTTTACCTTCAAAACATGTTCTGAATCTCTTTATCGCCGTTGTCCACATCATCCAAATTTAGTGTGTCCTTTCTTTCTTGAACTATTGTAGTAGCCTCCTTACTATTTTTCTTTTTTCCGTTTCTCTTAGCAGTGAGTGCTATCTTTAAAGCACAAATCAGGTCAGGTCACTCTACTTTGTAAAAATCTCTAGTGACTTCCCATCATGCCTAAAATAACATCCAAACTTCATTGTCAGAGTCCCGCATGATCTGGCCCCTGCCTTCCTCCCTGACCTCCTTTTCCATCTCTAATCCCCTGGTCCACTGCCTCATATTATTGTAGTTCACATACTTTCATTTTTGTTCATAAAAGTTCCAAGTTCTCTCCCACTTTAGGGCTCACCCCATGCCTATAATATTTTTCTTCAATTCAATCTTAAAATCATACTTTATGCCAAAGAGTGTTCTTGGTTGTGGATAAAGCAATCTATAAGTTGTGGGAGGAAGACTATAATATATTTCCTTACACATTTTGTCTGATGGGTTCCTTGAATAACGCATTCTAAGATTTTTTTCTGAAATTTCAGCTGTCCCAGATGGCTTGTTTTTTTATGCCAAAATTTATGTAATTTATTCAGTTTCTACCTTGATGGAGTTTACATTCTAGTTGGATTGGAGTACGGTAGAGATTGCCTTAAACGAGTTGAGTAAAATTCTTCACGATGCTTTAATTAGTTGCCTTTCTATTTCACAGCTCATATTTGCCTCATTTTTCCCTGTTATTGCTTGCCATCGTTTGCTTTCTTCCCATTTCCTATATTCATAATATGCATTTTTCCTAATTCTGAACTTTATTTAATAGAGCTTGAAATATAGCACTGTATAAAGACTTTTAGCTAAATCATTTGCATTTGTCCTGTCTGAGTTTTCTTAATCCAGTGACTGACAGAGCAAAAGTATGTGAAAAATTTTTTTTTCTTCTTGGGATTTGAAACTTGATCCCTTTGTATCTTTCTGAGATATCATACTTTACAGCTTTTCTACCATTTCTTGTAACATTTCAGATACAGGGTTTAGTAGTTGATCTTTATAAAACATAGAAGGTCTGTCGTTTAATGTTTCATCAGGAGAGCTGCTGAAAATGAGCTAAAATTTAAAAAGTACTACTTTGGCATGCATAGAAAAAGTATGTCCTTTATTTATATTTACCTCTAATTTGTTGCGTGTAAGTAACTTTTTTTTTCTTTTTTCTTTTGCTATGTTCCAATGCATTTGTCTCCTGTTTGAACTGAATGTGTCGTATACAATTCTTGGAATTCTTCTTTTATTATTCCTCTGTGGATCTATTCTGTTGGAATCTGGAACACTGGAATGATGGAAATGCGTTCTTTACAAAGTAGCTGTGAGTATACTAGATAATTTATACAGAGCCTTTTTCAGTCCAAGTTAACTTAAATGTAACTTGCAGTTAAATGAAAAATGAGCCAAGGAAGCCTTAAATTTAATTCATTTGTTTAGTTTTATACATAGCAGACTTTCAGATAGTTGATTTTGAAACGTTATTCTGATTAGTATTCTAATTAGTATATTTAAAGTTAGATTTTCATTTTAATTGGCTTGCTTAGTTTCTCAACATTTGGCCTAAAACAAGTATATGAATGACAAAAAAGGGTAAAAAGTTATGGTTGGAATATTTAGTTGCATATGCGATACTATTGAGGAATGCAGGCTGCTATTCTGTTAAATTCAGAAGTGTTGAATTGATGCTTTGATCTCATGTGTTTTTAAAAATTAAGTATTTAAATGTGTCAAGAACTTTTAAGAGATATGTGTACCTTTTAGGAATATTTTACCATTTTATATAATGATGAATAAGACCTCTCTCTAAGTAAAACTAACTAGTTAGACTCTACTCAGTCTCATGGTTTTAACTATGGACAGTTTTTCTCACCAATGGGTAAGTTAAAAATCAGACTTAATTGCTACACCAATTTAGAAGTAGATTTCTTTAAACTGCTTATGAAGCTGTAGCTGAGGTTATTAAAGAATCAAACACCATACAGGAAACTGCATTATAATTTACTTTAAAATCTGGATAAATCTGATGTCCCTGATGATAGAGGGCAACAGAATCAGGCAAAATCTTGGAGTGATATTTTTATGTTTACTAATTGACATTAGTCATAAGAGCCTTCAAGAATTTATAAATAACTGATTTTAAATCAGTATATTGGTTTCATTTCATGAAAAAAGACAATTCAAGAAACTGGTAACTAGTCAGTGTGAGCAAATGGGGTAATTAAAAGAGTTCTTAATATTTAATTTAAAGGGGATTTGGATTTTTTCATTATGAAAAATACTTTGCTGTCTTGCTTTTTTAGTTAATTGGGCAGAATCTTTTTGTTAATAAATTTCTTTGAATAGAAATCTTTGAGTCTTTACTTTTTACTTTATTTCCTTAGGTTTTTATAATAAACCGTTATATTGTCAGTTAACTCTGAATTAGATTAATGAAGGAGATTTAAAATGTATGACAGAAGAGTTTTGTTGATACATGAATAATTTGACTCTTTTTGCTTTTCTCAGCAACAGAAGAACCTTGAAGGCTATGTGGGATTTGCAAATCTCCCAAATCAAGTATACAGAAAATCTGTAAAGAGAGGGTTTGAATTCACCCTTATGGTTGTAGGTAAGATGATTTCTCACTAAAATTGAATTTTGATTTGTCTAAAATTGTTTATTCTGAATGCACCTATGAAAATAATAGCCCAAATAATTGTAGGGATCATTATCTCTTAGTTTGTGAATGAATAAGTAAATTTTCTTGCCTGTTTTTTTTTTAAGATAGCACAATTTTGGAACCTAAGGAAATTAAAGTTGAGAAGCAGTAGAGGATGGTGATAAAATAGAGTATTAGAGAAGTTCTCTTCAACTGATAACACTACAAAAGAAATTAGCACCAGGTGGTTGCTTGTTATATTCTAGGATAATTTTATTCTCTGTCCTATAGACTATAGTGGAGTCAGATAACATGAGAATTTAATGTAAACATGTCTTCTGAATATTAAAAATAAGACTGAGAGGATAATAATCATAGAAATAATTATTCTGAGTTCTCATTTACTGAGTATAAACCTTGAATTGAGTGAATTACCATTCTCCTGATTCTAATTGTTTCATTTTTCTTATATATTTTATTCTGTGAACACTTTCCCTCCCTTTCATCCAATTTTCAGAGATTGTTAAGTGTTATTTTTCCTGTAGGTATGTAACATCATTATACATGAAGAAATGCTACCATATATAAGTTTAGTAATCTTTAGTGACTAATATTTTTACCTCATAAGCTGACTTTAGAACCTAAATCCTAAGTATGATGCAACTCTGATTTATTTCTCTGTTTTAAGAAGGTTAAGGGCAGAGTAGTAGATTGACTATCCTTAACAAAGAAAATTTAATTGATGAACTTTTAATGCAGTGTTTGATAATTTAACTCTTACTAATTTAACATATAACTCTTAGTATTTTAATTTTGATGTTGATTAGATTAATTTAGCTAGTATGAATATTTTTGCATTTAAGGGAAGGCACTTTTATCGATTGTCCAGAATGTTTTGCTAATGGTCAGTTTATGGCTCTTTGGAAATAACCTCACATTGTAATGGTGCACATAGTTAATACCTGTTAATAATTTGATACATGGTAGAGCTAGTTTACTTTTCTGTCTCTGGTTGAATACCAAGCTTGCAAATTGCTGCTTTGGAGCAAAAGTGGGTCTAGATAGATGGATAAAACATTTAGAGCATAGCTTTCACCCATAGATTGGTAACATCATCATTATATGTGAATAAATATTACACCTTACTTGTACATATGTAATATTAGTGATCTTAATTGATGAACTGTAGCCAAATATAATAAGATGCTTTTTAATTTTTAAGAAGACTTCTTAGATTCATTAGGAGAACTATAACAGTTTTCAAAAATAAGAAAATTTTAGTTTGAAGAATAACTCATTGAACATATGTTTAATAGAATAATATCTGGGGATAAAGGCCAACTATTTGGTTTTAAACCTCTCAGGCATTTTAATAGTCACTTGGTTTTGATTTTTAGAGGAATATGCAATCTCTGAATGTTTGTGTTTTTTTTTTTGAGAACAAAATTTTTTTTCTCTCTGATAAGACTTCAACTGAAAATAAATGGGAAGGTTGTTAATATTCATACTTTTTTTCTCATTGTACCTTGAATATTATTATTTAATTTAACTATCTTTGTATAGATTTGCTGAGTGCAGTCATTAAATCTTTTTATCTACGTAATTGCAGTGTCTAATAAATAATCACTTTTAAATAAATGTTTAGTGCATTAGTCTGTTTTTCAGACTTTAGGCTGAATCTAAGAGAATTGTTTACAAATTATAGTAAGCTAAAACTAACTGTTCTAAAATTCTTAACTTAGAGACTTCAACCTCTTTCTTATGAGCAAAGTCTCCGATTTTGATATTTAAGCTCAGAGCAACTTTGGCTCTTAACAACAATTCTTGGTTTAAAATTTATATATTGATACAGGCTGATAATCTATTTAACATTTGATTTCTTTATCAAACTCTTTGTCCTTTATTGGAAACCTTTATCCGGTAACCTTGCCTCATATGCAAGATTTATTGGGTACTTCAGTAACTTTTGCATCAAAGATATATAATAATGCATTCTCATATTTTCTTTCTGTAGGAGTTTATTACTTATATGGCAAGATAAATTATATCTAAAAAGACAAATATCATTTTCAGGAAGTAAATATGAGTCAGTAGAGTTGCACAAAGCATAAGAGGGTAATGGATAACTTGTTAATGTTTGGTGGACATCATTGTCTTATTTGAGGAAGAGGTATTACATTAGGGCAGATTTTTAAATAATAGATTTTCAGTAGACTTCAAGGGGGCAGTCTACTTAGGAAAATAATTGCCAAATTTGCATAATTTTATGTGCCAGGAGGTATTTAAGTACATAAAGTAGGAATGGTTATACTTTGTAACTGACTAACTTTAAAATTTGGCTATTCATACTTTGTCCTTAACTGATATAATCCTTAATAATACTAGGAAGTAGATATTATTGCTGAAAAAAATAACAGAAAGATTAGGTTACTTGCCATGGTCACCTTTCTAGTAGATGGCAGAACCGAACCCAGTCTGGTGTATTCTAAGTGAGGCAGAGGCTCTTTTGGGGATGTTAGATGCAGTGCAGATTTCAGTAAAGAGCATCCAATATACCTTGAGTATGTTCTTTTTTTCTTAAATTAAAGAGACAGGAAATGGTTGAGATTGGAGTGCTTCAATATTTTTCAGCATCCACTTAATTTTATGGTATGAACATCTCGCTTTGCTGAATGTTAGTGACAAATATAAGTGCCTTAATATAAACCAGTTACTTTTTATGTACCCCCAGAAGAGGGGTTTGCATTTGGGTGATAATAGGAAATTTTGAAGATAGGTTTGTAGCTAAGATTGACTTTAGGATCTGTACCCTAAGACGTAACTAGCAGTTAGATAGTAAGACTGGAAAGGTAGGCTCACCTTGACTCTGAAGACAATGATTGACATCAGGATAAGAGATTGGAGCAACTGAGTTTGCATTTTTATTTAAAAATTTAGTTAAAACTCAATGATTGCAAATAGTGAAGATGGTTAGGTCTCTAATTTAGGCAGAGTGTCAAACCTATTTGATCTCGATTTTTTGATGTAAAATGTGAGGTAGGAATCTGATCTTTATTATTTAGATAATTAAGTAGTCCTATAACCATTTGTTATAAACTGATAAAAAAAATACGTGCTTGATTCTTTCTTGACCTTTTTTATAGTTCATATTATAGTTCGTATATAAATTCTGTATTGCTACAGTTACAAATTACAGTAATTATGTTTTACTTGAATTGGAAGGTTATTGGTTAACATTTGACTATGATGTTTAATGGCTACGTAGTATTCTAATCTGAATGAATTTATCATACTTTTTATAATTTATTTCTCTATTAGTGTACACACACATATATATAGAAGACTATGTAAGGAAATAAAAGACTAAAATAATAGACATGTTATCTACACTAGAGGTCATTATATGCTAAATGGCATAATATATAAACCAAATTCTATGAGAGTTTAGAGAAATAAGACTATAGATAAAAAATATACTAGTATATCAACTAGTATATTATTAATTCTTTTAAAAAATGGTAGATTTTTTTCATGAATTAGGTAATTTTTTGCTTATATTAATGCTTTGTGCACTTAATTCTTTATCTGATTTAATTTTGTATCTTTATCATGGAATAGTTTAATTTAGCCAGTTATTTCCATAACAGCCTTATAACCTGGGAGTCTTGGTTTTATAATGGGCAATTCCTGAATTGACATATATAAAAAATGTAATATGGATGATATCCCAAGTTTCATTTAGTAGGCATTAAAGTCACTTAATGTGATTTAAAATATATATTTAGGTTAATTTTTGAATTATAATTCTGAATATATTTTTGCTTCTTTATGTTTAATCTGAATGTGGTTTTTAGAAGTAGATAATTTAAGATTCTCAAATGTTAGAAAATAAAGCCATCCTTTAATAGCCTTTTTGAGATTGCTGTGATAAACATAAGAGTATATGGAGTAACCTCCCTGCAACACCAGCTTGTATCCTGTGAGATTTTGTTGGAGTTTGTTTCTTTCGTTTTATTATATCCTACAGATGAGTGAAAATATCATGTAATTCTCTTCTTTCTAACTTGCTTCACTTTACAGGATCCCTTCTACTTCTATCCACATTGTTGCAAAGGGCATGATTTCATTTTTTTTAGTAGCTATATACAATTCCTTTGAGTATATATACCACAGCTTCTTTATTTAGTTGTCTGTTGATGTGCTAATTAGAGATTTTGTTTTCCCTGGGTATATGAATAAGGGTGGGATTGCTGGATCAAATGGTAGGTCCATCTTTATTTGATTGAGGAATCTCCTTACTGTTTTCCAAAGAGGTTGCAGCAATTTGCATTCTCATCAACAGTGTAAGAGGGCTCCTTTTTCTCCACACCCTCTTCAATATCTGCTATTTCCAATTTTTATGATATAGGCCATTCTTACTGGTTTGAGGTTGTATCTCATGGTAGATTTTATTTGCATTTTTCTGATGATGAGTGACGTAGAACATTTTTTCAGGTATGTAACCCATCTGTGTGTCTTCAGATAGGTATCCAGTTCCTTTGCCCTTTTTGTGGGGTGGATCATTTGCCTTTTCGTTGTTGAGATATCTTAGCTCTCTACATATTTTGGAGATTAAGTTCTTGTCTGATGTCTGTTGTATGAATATCTTCCCCAGTTCTATGGGTTGCCTTTTTTAGTCATATTTTCCTTTGCTGTACAGAAACTTTTTAGTTTAATGTAGACTACATTGTCTTAGTTGTACTTTGGCCTCTTTTG
This sequence comes from Solenodon paradoxus, assembly GCA_004363575.1. Taxonomy (NCBI): domain Eukaryota; kingdom Metazoa; phylum Chordata; class Mammalia; order Eulipotyphla; family Solenodontidae; genus Solenodon; species Solenodon paradoxus. The sequence goes on from RJWH01001662.1 coordinate 255,200, forward strand.
CTATAACTGTTCCATCTCCAAAGATCTCTCTAAGGTTGAGATGGAGTGTTTTTCCCACATTTTACATTTTGTTCTAAGTATTTTATCATTTCAGGTCTTATGTCCAGGTCTTTGACCCATCTTGAGTTGTTTTGTGTGTGGTGATACCTCTCATTTCTTTTTTTTGCAGATGTCTTTCCAGTTTTCCCAACACCATTTGTCAAATAGATTTTTTTTTCCATTGTATTTGCTTGGCACCTTTGTCATAGATTAACTGTCCCTATAGGTGTAACTTTATTTTCAGGCTTTCAGTGTTATTCCACTGATTGCTGTGTCTATTTTTGTTCCAGTTCTCTGCTGTTTTGATCATGATCACTTTGTAGTGTAGTTTAAGGTCAGGGAGTGTGATTCCTCCTCTGTTCCTTTTTTGTCTTAAGATAGCTTTGTCTCTTGAGGCCTTTTGTGATTCCATACAAGCTTCAGTATTGTTTGCTCCATTTCCTTGAAAAATGTCTCTGGAATGTTGATGGGAAATATATTAAACTTGCATATTGTTTTGGTAGAATGGCCATTTTTACTGTTAGTCTTTCAGTTCATGAACATGGGATGTTTTTCCATCTCTTTGTGTCTTCTATTTCTTTTGGTAGGATTCTGTAGTTTTCATTGTAGAGATCTTTCACCTCCTTTATTACGTTTATTCCCAGGTATTTGATCTTTGTGTTATTGTGAATGTGATTTCTTTCTTTCTTTCTCTTCTACTTCATTGTTTGCATGTAGGAATGCTACTGCTTATTGTGTGTTGATTTAATATCGTTCCGCTTTGCTGTATTCATTTATTGTCTCCAGCAGTTTTTTTTTTAATGGAATCAGCTGCAAATAATAATAATTTTATTTCTTCTTTTCCAATTTGTAGTTCTTTAATGTCCTTTTCCTTCCTTATTGCCCTGTACAAGACTTCCAGAACTATGTTGAATAGTAGTGGTGATAGTGGGCAACCATATCTTATTCCAAATCTTATGGGAAAGGCTCTCACTTTTTCACTACTGATGTTGGCTGTGGGTTTGTCACATACTGTTTTTCATTATGTTAGTTATATTAAGTCTCCTATTCCTATTTTGGTGAGAGTTTCTATCGTGAGTGTGTATTGAATATTGTCATGCTTTTCTGTATCTATTGCGATCATATGGTTTTTGATTTTCACTTTGTTGATATGGTGTGTTACATTGATTTCGTGTATGTTGAACTATCTGCATCCCTGGAATAAACCCACTTGATTGTGTTGTATAATTTTTTGCTATGCTGTTGAATTTTATTTGCCAGAATTTTGTTGAGTATTTTTGCATCTATATCCATCAGTAATATTGTCTGTAGTTTTCTTTTTTTGGTACTGTCTTTGTGTGGTTTTGGAACCAGGGTAGTATTGGCCTCATAGAACATATTTGGGAATTGTCCCTTCTCTTCAACTTTGTAGAAGGCTTTAAGGAGGATGGGGGTTAACTATTCTCTGAATGTTTGGTAGAGTTCACTAACTGGTGAAGCCATCTGGACCTGGACTCTTATTTTGGGGGAGATTTTTTATTACTGCTTCAATTTCCATGTTTGTGACCAGTCTAATTAGGTTTTCTGTGTCCTTTTGGTTCAGTTTTGAAAAGTTATAGGATTCTAGAAATACGCGCCTTCATGATTGATGAATTTGTTAGCATATGTGTATATAATAGACTCTCATGATCCTTTGTATTTTTCTCATGTCTGTAGTAATCGCGCCTCTTTTGTTTCTGCTTTTTATTATTAGGATTCTCTTTTTCTTACTGATTGTAGCTGGGGGTTTATCAATTTTGGTTTTTGGTGTTTAATTTTTAAAGAACAAGCTCTTGGATTCATTGATCATTTGGTTGTTTGTTTGTTTTAACAATTGCATTTATTTCTGCTCTAATTTTTATTATTTCCTTCCTTCTGCTGATTTTTGGTTTTAATTGTTCTCTTCCTAGTTCTCGCAGGTGTCAGGTTAGGCATTTAATTCGACTCTATTGGTTTTTGATGTGTACTTGTATGGCTATAATTTTTTTTCTCATAACTGCTTTTGCTAAATTCCTTAAGTTCTGGTAGCTTGTCTCTTCATTTGCATTGTTTCCAGATAAGTCTTCATTTCATCAACAATCCGGGGGTTGTTCAGGAGCTTGTTATTCAGTCGCCACATCTTCGTTGTTCTTCCAGTTTTGTTCTTTTGGTTCATTTCTGGTTTCATACCCTGTGATCAGAGAAGATGCTTTTTATAATTTCAGTTCTGTTAAATTTGATGAGGCTTGTTTTGTGTCCTAGTATATGGTCTATCCTTGAGAATGTTCCAAGCACACTTCTGACAAATGTATGCTCTTTTTTTGTTGGGACAGAACACCATGTATATGTCTGTTAGGTCCATGTGGTCTTTTGTTTCAATTAGGCCCTTACTTCTTTGTTGACTTTCTGCCTGGATGTTATGTTGATAAAAATGGAATGTTGAAGTTCCCTGTTATTATTGTGTTACTGTCAACTTATGCTTTTGACCATCAATACTCGTTTCATATACTTAGATGGTCCTGCATTGGGTGCATATTTGTTGATAATTATTTTTTCTTGATGGATTACTCCCCTGTTATAATGTAGTGTCCATCTTTGCTTCATGATACCTCTTTTAGGTATGAATTTGTCTTGTTTCTTATTAGTATTGCCGTTCTTGATTTCCTTTCATCATTGTTGCTTTGATACATTTTTGCATATCCCTTGATTTTCAACCCATGTTTATCTTTGGATCTGATATGAATTTCTTATAGGCGTAATATTGATGGGTCCTGTTTTTTGATCCATCAAGCTACTGTATGTCCTTTGATTGGTGAGTTCATTCCATTCACATAGACTGATGACTGAAATATAAGGCTTTATTACTTTTGTTTGAATCTCTTGTATCTGTTTTATTTCTCAGTGCTTGTTGCTTCATTTTGTTTGTTTACATTTGCTTGTTCCTTTGAATGATTTTCATTTTCCTTTCAGTTTTTTCTACTTTCTGGCTAGGTATCTCTTTAGAATTGAGCTTTGTGCCATCCCTTAGATTGTACTGCTCTCAGACAGTCTTTTATGAGCTGATGCCATGTCATATTTATATATTCGTATACGTTTTATTTCCCCCTTTAGTGTTTTTGTTCTCTCTTGTTGGTCTCATCTTTGTTTCTGCTTTTGCTTCTCTCTTTGTTACCATTCTTGAGACTTGGTGAATCTTTGTTTTCCTTTTCCCTGTTGTAGGGCCCTTTTCAAGATTTTTTGAATGGCAGGCCTGGTGACAGAAAAGTCAATTAACTTTTGTTTGTCATTGAAGACCTTTATTTCTCCATCATATCTGAATAATTTTGCAGGATGTAGTATTCTTGCCTGGTATTTCATGTCTGTTAGTATTTTGAATATGTCATTCCATCTATCTTTACCTGTAAGGTTTTTGTTGAGATATCTGATGGTAGCCTGATGGGTGTGCCTTTGTAGGTTATGCTTTACTTTCTCTAGCACCCTTCAGTAGTTTTTCTTTGTTGACTTTCACTAGTTTTACTATGATGTGTCTGTTACGGGTCTGTTTACATTTAGAAATTTCGATATTCTGTTTCTTGAACATCTCTGTGTGTTTTTGTTTTTTTGTTTGTGTGTTTTTGTAACAGATATGTGAAATAGCCTGCTACTGCTTCTTTGAATAGGTTTCTGTTCTTTTGTCCTCTCCTTCCAGGACACCTATTTTCCTATGATTGGTCTCATAGTGTCCAATATTTCTTGTAGGATTTCTTCATTTTATCTTCAATCTTGTTTCCTCTCCTCTTCTCTGAGTGTTGCCTCTGTTATCTTATCTTCCATTTCTGATATTCGTTCTTCTGGGAGGTTTAGGGAGCTTTCCATGTTTATCTGAAATTCCTTTGCTGTATCTTTCATCTCTAGCATTTCTGCTAGGACTTTCTTCATGGTCTCAATCTCCTTGGCGACATAGTCTCTTTCATCTGTTTCTTATTTGTGAGGTCTTCCGATTGTAATTGGGTAGCTGTGTATGCTTCCTGCATCTCATTCAGCTTTTTTAAACTATCCTTTTGATCGCTAGAGCCATTCATGATTTTTTTGTGACTTAAATTTTGGCATAACTTTCTTTCCCTCCCTGAAGTTGGCACTGTGACTTACTTTCTTTTACTTTAGATTTCTTCCTATTTGATGATTTCATCCTATTATGATGATATGTCAGGTGGCAGCCCCTTGATTGGTTGTGGGATGGTTCTGCTCTCTAGGATGCCCTCATGTTGTGGGTCACTGATGCTGTTTCAGGTGTTGCTTGCAGGCTTTGCAACTCTCTGGCAGGGGGAGGTTCATAGGTAATACAAGTTCAGTCTGGGAATACAGCTCTCGGATAGCCCAATTATGTTTTTTAGATTCTTCTAGCCTGGGTTTAGACACTGTGGCTATCCCCAAATCCTGAGGTCCAGTGGGCACTTATTCTTGGTGACAGCTGAGCAGGTTGGGTGGGGGTCAGTGGCCCTCAGGTCCAGAGACCTAGAAAGCACTGTTTTCCACCATGATTATGCAGGCTGAGGGTCAGTGAAGCTGCAGTCTGATGTATGATGGCTCCCTACTATGGCAGGACAGGGCCAAGGGTCAATTGCCCATGGGTCCCTAGAACCTTAAATCTCACATGCACCTGTTTCTGTGCTGTGGCAGGGCAGGGGTATGGGTTTTCTGTACCCGAAGCCAGTGAGGGCCGTGAAGGTGAGCAGGGGCAGGTTCTGATCTCTTCAGGTCAGGGTTGTGACCTCGGGTGCCCAGGAACAAAGACCTAGGTTCCCTAGAGTCGGTGAGCACTGTGAAGCTGGGTGAACATGGGTCCTGGTCTCGCCAATAATAAATTTTTGAAAAATGGTACTTTATCAAAGAAAGGTACTTGAGCTTTAAAGACAAGGTAACAAAGGGAGCAGTTGTCAAAGCAACTTTCTACAGATGGAAATACAGTTTTATCACAGGAAATTTATTAAGTCTGTAATTGTCCTTTTGACATGGTAGGCTGCAATTTCTTGATCCGTAAGGGACAGTTTCTAAATCTTCCTTCATCTCGTCTTGGAGAGCAAATACTGTTTGGGTTAAGTGGGTCTGTCCTTTTCCTCGGTAGTTAATGGTATTTCTTGGACACATGGGTTTAAATATAAAAGTCTTAATGACTTCTTTCCTAGCTACAACTGCAGACAACCCAGCCCCAAACAAAATTTACCCTTCATCCATCTTTCTCGCCAGAGCATTTGTAGACTGAGTGGTTTTATATTCAGAATCAAGTTTACTCCAAAGCAGGAAGTTTTTCAGTCATTACAGGTTGGTTTGTTTTGTTTTGTTTTGTTTGTACACAGCAGATAGATTTTGTTAAATGGTTGTATGCCAATAAGTCTTCTTATTTCACCATTGTATGTTAGAAACTCGGAATTATTTAAGGATTGTAAGTTATGATCTGTCTCCCATAGAAAGATCTCACAAGGCCGGTAAAAGCTGCTGACATTGTTAATTTTACCCAAGCTTTTATTTTTTTAATAACTAGGAACACATTTTGAGTACATAATTTTTATGTATTTACATCTGAGTTCTTTTGTTATGTTTTACTATATAGATAATATTATAAAGCAGTGGCTGAGCTACTGAAGACTGTAGACCAGATTTTTTAAGAAGGGAAGGTGGGCGTTAAATGAATTCACTGAAATATAACTGAGAAATGTATCATGTATTATTTTTTTCTAGGGAGAAATTGCATATTTAGATTCTCAAAGGGATTATTATCCAGCTTACAAATTGAGAAATAAAGATACTGTTGGAAAAATTTCTTTATCCCTCCCAAGTTTCTTGTAAGGCTGGTTGAGCAAATAAATTGACATCAGATAGAATTATTAGGAGGAAAGACCGAATTTAATGTCACAGAGAATTTATTTGACTTTAAATTCTAAGGTAAATGGGACAGATTCAAGACTTAAATTCTGGGCTGGGAATGAGGAATGAGAAAGGGAGTCTGGCGGGGATCCAGGAGAGAGAAGGGGTTGGTCTTGACATGAAGGGGTGTTATCTCTAGACTTTTGCCCTACCTTTAGATTAATATTTAACTCCATATACCAAGGTGCATATATTGGAAAAAGCCTGCTCTGGACACCTTGGAAAACACATATGTGAACATTTTGGGGGACGATATCCCACAATTCAAAGTGTTTTATGTAATTGCAAACAGCATTAATTTATAGTGATTCTTATTCTGAAATAATATTTTAATTACATTTTAAGGAATTCTGAATATAAAGTTAAAACTACAATATACTACTTTTTCCTGACACATTTGAGATGTGTGATGTCCCCTAAATACTTGTTTATTTCCCATCCTCTAGAATACTCTGTGTAATTGTAGCATCAAATCATAAAATAATAAACTTTTATATACATATATAGACATTTATATATCCATTTGCATCTGTGTTGCCTCTATAGTATTGAAACCTCTTAAGTTTACGTTTCTCCATTTTTAGTTTCATCACTACAGGGGGTCATTCTACTTTTCATCTCTTGTATAGTTGTAATGCCTTTCATGATGGTAAACAATTAACTTTAATCTGATTCCCAAGGCTCCTTTCTCCTCTCTGATGCTGTGGCTCTGCTCACTTTTATGATTCCCCTCCTAGGGTACTAATGTCATACAGATTCCCTCCTTCTCTTGTTTGGGTTTATGCCTTCTCCCAGAGTCTTCTTGGAAACTTTTCTCATTTTGCAGACTCTGACACTCTACTTTGTGCCACTTTGGCTCTTCTTCCAGCATGGGCATCTGTCTGCTTTTCTCAGTTCCAGATAATGATTTTGGACTGAATTTTTAGGAGGATTGGAAGAAAATGAGCTAAAATAATATGAAGGTTTTCAAAAGTAATATTTAATTGTATTGTCAAATTAACTAGTCTGTGGGTTCTTGGATTTAATTTCAGTGTATGTGGAAGATTCCACACCAGTAAGCAACTGTTATATACCAGCAGAGTGTCTGAGAATTCAACTCACTGCAGCTTAGTTCTTAAACTATTTACTCAAAAGTAGCATCAGATTCTACAGGTTAAGGGCCCAGATACCAGTGTCAAACCTGTGCTTTTGAGGTTCTCTGATTAGATTGTCCCAGGACACTCTCTGCAGATTGCAATAGTTAGAACATCTCACACAATTCAGGAAACCGTTTTACTCCCCAACTCATCGATCTATTAGAAAGGATGTTATTAGGGATAGCCAGATGGAAGAGATGCATAGGGCAAGGTATGGGGAAAGGCACAGAGTTTCAGTGTCTTCTCCAGGAATGCCATTTTCTCTAGACCTCCAGGTGTTTAGCAACTTTGTAGCCTCAAGGAACTTGCCCTTTCTGGGCTTTATTGCATAGTCCAAAATGATTAAATCAATTGGTGTTGGCATTTGACCTCAACCACCAACCCCCTTTTCTCTCCTCCAGGTTTAGGGGCTGAACTGAAAATTCTCCTGGCAAACAGCCTCCATATTTAGGTGCTTCCTAAAGTCACCTCATCAGCATAACAAGACACACCTTTAACTTGTTCTCTACACTTAGGGAATTCTAATTTTTAGGAACTGTGGATGAAGACTATACATAAGAAATATATTTCGATTACCTGAATGACCAAATATTTATTTTCCTTGTAAGTCACAATACTGCAACTGTATATGAAAAGAAGAAATTTTTTGATACTCAGGTTAAAGAAGAAAAATTGGTGAAATTGTTAATTTGGACTGGATAATTTTGGCTTGAAAATCAGTTTTGTTGTACGTATGGTTTTGCATAGGTTGCACTGGTTACATTTACATACACTTTGACAAACTTTATTTGGAGAACTCAACAAGATAAATAGGAAGAAAGAAAGAAGAAAGCTTTAGACTTTGAGGCTTCATTCTTGCACTGCCTAGAACTGTCAAGTAATAGGATAACAAATACAAGTTAATTGTGATTATCAAGGAATGAAATGTGAAGTATAATTTATGTTTATTCTTAACTAGCTCAATTTTTATGATAGAAGACTAAATGTTTATTATATTCAGTAATATACTGATTTTACTGTTTGGTTATTGTAATAATATTAAGGATGAGGTTTTTCATAGAAATTTTGTCACAGTCTTGAGAATACATTTTAATTGAATGATTGGTAATTAAGCTAACATACACCAATCAGCAGTGAAGTTCTAGGGATTATGAACTAAGCTGATGGCATAAAAATGAACACTGATTCACTTTTAAGGTGGGAGACAGTTAGGATCTCCAGCTTGCCTCCTACCACTACCCACCGGCACAATAGGAATACACCTATTTAGCAGCTGTGACTATTGAAAAGGAACAGGGACTAGCATCTCAAAAACGCGAAAGAACACATACCTTCACAAATGATAGGAGAACTTTGTCTTGATGTCATTCTACCCTGTTCAGAGACAGCGATATAGAGAGAGACCAGTGGTAGAGACACTCTCCCAGATATGAAGGCCTACCCCTCCAACAGGTGCCCTGATAACCTAGAAACTGGCTTCTTTTCATTGGACTGAAAACCACAGCATGGGGCAGAAAGAGAAATAGCCACCTTGTAAACTGAGGAACTGCTTCTGTGTCATGTGGGCACTGGAGACTACCATTATGGGAAGGCCCCAGGGGGAAATGCCCACCCCTTCAATTAGCACACTTGTGTCAAGCTCTCGATGCTTGCTGCTGCCCCTTCATGAGCTGCTGGAGATAAAAGGCAGGTCTGCAGCTCCAGTGGTTCTGGGATTCCATAAGACAGTAGTTTCTACCTACAAGCTTTGCTGTCTGCTTGTTACTTCCTAGAACTTTTAATGTACCCTTATGTCTACCTACTGTCCCTAGCCCCAATGGTTGTGTACCAACTCTTGGTGGGACTGCCACTCCTCTGGAGAATGGAAGGATTTTCACAGGGGATTGACCAGTTTCCTGCTCTCCTATGGTGTCTGTTGGGACTGTGACCTGGTTGTGGTCTGGGCCCACAACTTTTGGGTTTCTGTATTTGTGACTTATTCTTGCCTGTGGCTTTGGGGGAAACCTCTGTATTCCCTACCCTGTCTTCATCCCGGTAGGCGGGACTTTCGGGCCTGCATATGGGATAGTCTCTGGAGCGTAAACAATTCTGAAAGTTCCCAGATCACACAACTAAAGAAAGTCCAGGATTCCAGACAAATACCCAGGCCTATACTGTACATCTTGATAGCTTAATACAACTTATTTACATCAAGGAAATTTAACCAATAGAAATACACAGAATGCCAGACAGAATTAAGAGGCAGAGAAATAACGTCAAATTATGACTAAAACAAAACCCCAGAGGAAAATCTGAATGTAACAAACAAGTAAACTACTTAATGAAGACTTCAAAGCAGCAGTTTTAATGATACCCTTTGAAGTCAGGAAAACAATGGAGGAACAAAAGAGAACAACAACAAAGATAGAGCAAATATGAGGTAGTTGAAAACAGTTCGTAGGGCTAAAGACACAATACCAAGCTAAATAATACAATAGAGCAACTCAACAGTAAGTTGAAGTCAGCCTCCAGGAGAATCAAGCAGCTGTAAGATGGGGAAGTGGGATGCATTCAGGCAGCCCAGCAAAGAGAAAAAGAAATGAAAAGAAATGGAGACAGGATTGAAGACTTACGGGAGAGCATCAAGAGCAACAATAGTCACATCATAGGATTCCCAGAGGGAGAAGAGTGGAGGCTGAAAACATATTGAAAACTAATAACTAACCTAAGAAAGAAAATAGACCTCTAAATCCAAGAAGCCCAAAGTGTTTCAAATAAAAACAAATCCAAACATACCTATAAAGACAAATTTCATTAAAACTACAAAAGAACAAGATAGAATCTTAAAAGCAGTTAGAAAAAAATGAGTTACATATGAAAACTGTGGGTTTCTCTGCTGAAACTTTACAGGCCAGAAGGAAATGATCCGATGTATTCAAACTGCTTAAAGAAAAGAATTTCCAATCAAGGATATTCTACCCTTCTAGATTAGCACTTAGAGTTGAAGGAATGATAAAGAGCTTTACAGACAAAAGCTAATAAAGGAATCGATTACCACAACACTCACCTTATAAGAAATACTAAATGAAGCTGTATACAATGGAAAGAAGCCTCAATTGGAAACAGCAAGATGACAAAAATATAAAATGTAATGGGGAATGTAAAAATGTTGAGATGGAGACTAACTTTCAAGTTACAAGGATAGAAACATATAAACCTAGAATAACCTCAAGACATAAAGCTGTAGAATGAAAAAAGATGATGATGAACAGGGAAACCAAACAGGACAGAAATTGCTTTTAAAGTGCCTGGGAGAGAATAAGAGAACAACACAGTCTTGTCTGCAACAGCTCTCAGAAAACAGTGAAATCACTGGTATAAACAGTTACATATTAATAATTGCCCTAAATGTTGATGGAGTGAACTCACCAGCCAAAAGACAGACTAGCTGATTGGATTAAAAGACATTGCCCAACTTCTGCTGCATACAGAAAATTCATCTATTTTCAAAGATAAACAGGCTCAAAGTTAAGAGTTGGAAGACAATTCTACAATCAAATGGTAACTTAAAAACGGTGACAGTCATACTTATCTTAGAAAAAATAGACTTCTAACTAAAGAAGATAGCAAAATACAGAGGTGGACATAACAATGATAGAGTCAATTCAGCAAAAAGATTGAACATTAATATTCATCACATAAAGGGGCATCAAAATACATAAAGCAGTTTTAACAGAACTAAAGAGCAACATCCAAAGCAGTTTAGTAATAGTAGGAGACTTCAGTACCCCACTTAAAATGATGATCAGATCAATCAGGGAGAAAACTAACAGGAAAACAATAACCTTAAATTACAAATCAGATAGATGGGTTTGATAGAAATTTACCAATGCATTCTGGTGGAGCAGTGGTTAGGTCAGTTGCCTTCAAAGTAGGAAGCCACTTACCTCTGGGTTTGAGTTCTGGGTCTGGGGGAAAACAACCAATTGAGCCACTAAAATAAAAACCGAAAAAAGATGCTGCTTCCTTTTCTACTTGCCTGCCTCTGCTTACCTCCTTTCCTGTCTGTACCTTTCCTTAAAAAAAGAAAGAAAAAGAAATTTACCAAACACTTCATTTAACAAGTGCAGAATTCATATTTTTGTCAAGTCCTCATGGAACATTCTCAAAGATACACCATATGCTGATAAACAAAACAAGTATCAACAAATTTAATAAGGTCAAAATACCAAGCATCTTCTCTGATCATAATGGCTTAGAAATAGAAATCAGCTACACAATAAAGTTGGAAAATTCAAAAATATGTGGACGCTAAACATGTTTCTGAATGACTTTTGAAGAAAAGAGAAAATCAGGAAAAATTAAGTGGTGTCTTGGAGACAGGAGAATGAAGACGTGAGCTGCAAGAACTATGGATACAGCAAAAGCAAAATTAAGAACATATTTTAGAGAAATCCAGGCCTACCTCAAAAAATAAACTGTAACTCTACTTGTAAACAACTAAATAAAGAACAATTGAAGCCAAAACTCAGTAGAAGGAAGGAAATAGTAAAAATTTGAGCAGAAGATAAATGAATAGAAATCACAAAGACAATTCAGAAGATGATTGAACACACAAACTGGTTCTTTGAAAAAACAAAATTGATAAAGCTTTGGCTAGGCTCAATAAGAAAAAAAAAGTTAGAGAGAAATTCTCATAACTAGAATCAGAACTGAAAGAAGTTACAACAGATACTCAGAAATACAGAGCATCTTAAGAGACTACTATGAACAGCTATTACCATTAAATTGGACAACCTAGAGTACATGAGTAGATTTTTAGAAAGATACCTCCTACTAGTACTGAATCAGGAAGAAATGCAAAATCTGAACAGATGTATCACAAGGAAGCAAATTGAAAAAATAATCAAAAGCCTCCTCCCAAGTAAAAGACGATGGCCAATACTGTTGGTGGGAATGCAAATTGGTGCAACCTCTATGGAAAACAGTTTGGAAATTCCTCAAAAAGTTGAAGATAGAAATCCAATATGATCCGGTTATCCCACTTCTGGGCATTTACCCAAAAGATACAAAAACACTCATTTGTAGAGATTTATACACCCCTGTGTTTACTGCAGCCCTATTCACAATAGCTAAGAACTGGAAACTACCTAAGTGCCCAACTTCAAATGAATCGATCAAGAAGACATGGTACGTATATGCAATGGAACACTACACAGCCCTTAGAAGAGATGAAATCCTTTTGTTTGAATCAACATGGAGGGATCTAGAGGGCATTATACTAAGTGAGATAAGTCAAAAGAAGAAAGATAGATACCAGATGACTTCACTCAGATGGGATGTGAATAGATGAAACAAAGGAACAGATGAAACAACTGAACTTTGGACATGCAGCAAAACTGAGGTTACCAATAGGGAATGGCATGGGAAGGGGGAAGAAATGGTGACAGAACCTACTGGACAATGGTGAAGAACACTTGGTGATTTAGTGGAGGGCAGGGTGTGTTGATATATATATATATATATATATATATATATATATATATATAATACGTATATATTATATGTGTATGAAGAATGGGAAACCTTTACATGCGAGTTTATTTTAATCTGTGAAAATAATAATAATAATGAAAAAAGATGATAGCCAGATGGCTTTACTACTGAGTTTTACTAAATCTTCAGGGAAGAATTAATACCTATTCTTCTCAAACTCTTCCAAAAATTGAACAACGGAACACTCCCAAACGCTGTCTATAAAGCCAGCATTGCAATGATACCTAAAACAGACAAGGATGTCACTAAGAAAAGTTCAGACCAATATCTGATGATGAACAGATGAAACAGATGAACACAGATGCAAAAATCCTCAGCGAAATATTAGCAAATCAAATCTAATAATACCTCAAAAGGATCATCTATGACCATGTGACATTTATTCTGGGGATGTATGGATGGCTTAACATGCAGATCTATTAATAGAGTATACCACATCAACAAAAGTGATGGAATCACATCAATAGATGCAGAGAAGGCATTTGATGAAGTTCAGCCTCTATTGTGACTAAAAAATAAAAATACATAAATTGGATTAGAAGGAACATACCATAACATAATAAAGGTCATATAGTATAAACCCCCAGCTAACATCATCCTCTGGTGAAAAACTGAAATCGTGTTCTCTGAGATCAGGAAGGAGACAGGCTGCCCACTCTCACCACTGCTAGTTAGCGTTATACAGGAGATCCTAGCAAGAGCAACTAGGTAAGAAGGAGAAAAAAGGAATTCGATTTGGAAAAGAAGTAAAACCAAGTTGTAAATGACATGGTACTGTATGTTGAAAATACTATGACATGGTAATGTATGTTGAAAATACTAAGGACTCTAGATTAGATTCAATGAATGTAATAAAAACTATTAGATTCAATGAATGTAATAAAGTATCAGGACACAAAATTAGTATATAAAAATTGTTGCATTTTATATGCAAATAATACAAGTGTGTAAAAAAAGTACCCCATTTACAGTAGAAACAAAAATTAAATACCTTGAAATAATAGATAGCACAGGATGGAAAGACCTATACAATGAAATCTGTGACTTTGTTTAAAAAAAATGCAGGAAGATACAAGGAAATGGCAAAAATGTATTCTGTTTTCATGGTTGGAAAGAATTGACATTATTATGATGTCCATCCTACTGAAAGCAATATGTATGTTTAATGCAATCCCACTGGCATTTTTCAAGAAAATAGAATAAAACATTCCAAAATTTGTATGGAATCACAAAAGAACCCCACATAGCCAAAACCAATCAGGAGGAAAAAGAACTAAAGTAGAACTATCACACTCAAAAATCTTGAGTTATATTACAAAATCATAGTGATCAACATTGTATGGTATTAGAATAAAAACAGACAGATGAGTGGAATAGAACTGAATCACCACAAATAGACTCAAACAGATAGGATCTGCCAATTTTTGACAGTGGAGCCAAGAACATACAATGGAGGAAGGAGATTTTTCTTCAAATGATTTTGGGAAAACTGGATAGCCACATGTAGAAATGAATCTAGACTTCCCTCTGACACGATACACAAAATATATTAATTCACAATCAATGAGAGACTTGGATTTAAGGAAAAAATGATAAAATACTTAGAAGAAAACATGGATAATGCATCCCATGACCTCAACCTTAGAGATGTTTTTTGGGTGCTCAGCTCCAGTGTCAAGGAAAAAAAAATAGAAATGCACTAATGGGACTCCTTCAAACTAAAAAGTTTCTGCATAGCGAAGGAAATTACACCAAAATGAAAAGACATCCTCTTGATTGGGAGAAGGTATTTTCACATTATACATCTGCCAAAGGCCTAATATTCAAAATATATAAAGAATTCAAAGCTCAACAACAGAAAAACAAAAAATCCAATAAAAAATGAACCCAAGAATTGAATTAACATTTCTCCTAAGAAATTTAGATGGCCAAAAAGCACATGAAATATGTTCATGCTTTCTTGTTATTAGGAAAAATGCAAATCAAAATAACAATCAGATATCCCTCATGCCGGTGACAAGGGCTGTTATCCAAAAGACTGGAAACAGCAAATGTCAATGAGGTTATGGAAAAAGGGGAACCCTTTTGTACCATTTGTGGAGTATGAATAGGTACAATCTCTTTGGAAAGTATTTTGGAGATTGAGAATGGAAATCTCATATAATCGCATCATTCCACTTCAGGTATTCACCCAAAAAAACACGAATCACATAGAAATATCTACCCCCTAGTTATTGCAGCATTATTTGCAATTGTTAATAATTGTTAACTGCCTAATTGCCCATTGTCTGATGAATGCAATAAAGAAGATATGTCATATGTACACAATAGAGTACCACATAACTCTAAAAAGGATGAAATCCTATCATTTGCTGAAATTCCATTATTTGTGACAATATGCCTGGAACTAGAGAAGATTATGCTAAGTAAATAAGGAGAAAGAAAAAATCAGGATGATCTCACTCATGTGAAAGTAAAACAGAGCAAACTGACAACAAAAACCAATCCTGTGGACTTTGACAATAGAACTGGGGTTCTGTTGAGGGAAGCGGGTGGGGTCATCACAAGGGCTGGTTCTGGTCCAGTGATAGTGGTGGAAGATTTTGGTAATTTGGTGGTAGGTGTGGTGTGTTGTCATTTATTTGATGCATGGTGAATGTGCATTTGTAGACTCATTTTGTATATCAAAGACCCCTCAATAACTGTTACAAAAAGGGAAACAACTTCATCAGTGCTCAAAAAGATTTTCAAGAAAATACACATTACTAATTACAACTTAATTTAAGAAATGCTTTATTAGTGCACATTGAAAGTGCTAGGGAAGAGAATCAGTGGAGTTATTATTTGGACTTAATGGAGATAGCATTTTATTTTCATCATAGGATAGCTTATACTGCTGACACTATTAACTCACTGTTTAAATTTGAAATTTATAATTTATTTGGTCGTCTTCTTTAAAAAAATATACTCATTTAAAAAATTTTATGGATTTGACATGCAGTAAAACTCAACCCTCTACGTTCAAACAAGTTTAAATATACCTTTAACAGTAAGGTAAAACAGCAGTCATTTCGTTAAAAATAATATTGTACTTAGCCTAATTTTAAAACTTTTAATTTCTACCATAAATGAGCTTTATGACCTTGGACAGCTCACTTACCACAACAAATATTTTCCTCTTCTTTTTTAAGCCAGGCACTTCACTGAGATTTTTAGCAAACAATAACAAAACAAAGGAACAGGTGAAACAAAACCAACACTTGGACCTTGTATATAGAACTGTTACCAGTAGAGAATGAGACAAGGGAAGGTGGAAGGAGAAGTGGTGGCAGAACCCACTGGACAATAGTAAACAACACTTGATTTGGTGAAAATCTGAGTGTGTTGACATATATCTGAGTAATGGGGAAACTGCACATATGGGAACCTATACATAAGAGTTTATTTTAAATGTGTAAAATAAAAGTTACTGTAATTTAAAAAATATAAAACAAACAACAGCAACCAAAAAACAGCTTTCTAAGAACTTGTGGTGGAAGGACAATATTATTGCACATCACAAATTGCTTGAGATGATTTTGTATATGAATGTATCTTGTCTATATCCTGATAATATAATGTACCTGTACCTAGTGAATCTATAAAATGTTAAAGTATATATTAGTGTTTTTGTAACAGTTTTAATATCTGAATTCCAGGAATAAAGAGAAAGGTTCAGGAATAGTTAAATATAATGTGTCAGCAAATATGTTAAATACTTGGTTAATCCTTATTTTGAACTACTTTGGTTAAACTCCATTGATTATAATTCAGGCATACAGGTTGTGCTCTTATTTTTCATTTCAGTATAGATTGTTGGGCAAAGCTCTTTTCTGGTGAGAGTCAGATTTAATAATTTGAAAGATGGCTGAGAATTAGTTCTTTTCACATTATAAGCAAGTTTTAGCTGGGTAAGTTGTGTTCTTTTAACAAAATGAGTTTTGTACCGGCCTCTGCACTTCCAAAAGGACATGAAGTTTAAGTATTTTGTTTGTTACTTATGTGATATTACTTACTAGTTTTAAGTGTGCATTTTCTTTGTAGTTTCTACAGTATTAATGCTGTCCCTTGAAATCTTTTGAGTATCTTTTAGGTATTAGTACTTAAGTAATGTCAGTGATATAAAGAATCTTATAAATTGTTTTTATTAAAGGTTGACAGTAAGATTTAAATTTTGAGTCTCAAAAGTAAGTGTTCATTTAAGTGGTTGTCATGTTTAATGTCATTTGACAATAACAAATGTTTTTTGGTTCAGGCTGTTACAGATAATTTTGGTTTAAGAAAGAAACTTTATAAAATTTAGTCATCTGAAAGTCCCAATAGCAAACAAATTAAATAAACTACATTTTTATTGTTCTAAGTAAGTGTTTCCCTGACACCTTTCTTTAGACATCTAGGCTGCCTGTGCAAGTTCCCATTCCTGACAGGGTGGAAATCTGTATTTTGACGAGAGCTTGCCCCTTCCTCCCAAAGTTTGAGTACTCTAAATTTCTGTGTCTCATGCATAAGCCGTAATACTCTATTCATTTTGACATATTTTCTTCTCAAAGTCATGTTCGGGCATGACTTTTTTTTTTTTTTTAATGATTTTCTAACATTAGTATTTTAATGGGTATGTTATATTCACTTATCTTCATTGTGGTACTGAATAGTTTCTCTTCATATTCCACTCTTCACTGTTGAAAATATTTTATTGCAGCGGTTTTCTCTGTATTTGATTCCCACCAGTACATGACATAAGATATGAACTAAAAATGCTGTTCAACTTTCACAGTTACCACAGATGTGATTGCTTTTATTTATTTATTTTCTTGCCAATATTGAGAAGAAATCTAAAAATGTCAAAACACTATTGTAATTTAATATTAGACAGAAGTCCCACACTTTAGTGTACATGGCTTTAATTATTGATTTTAAAGTTTTTGCTAGCTTTTTTTATTGTGTAAGCATATTCACATCACTAATAAAAATGTATTTTATTGTGAATGTTATGACTATGCATAGTCATGTTTTTGGTTTTTCTTTCCAGGAAACATATGTAAGACAGATTCATACGACCTCACTGGTGTGATTCATACTACCTACTACTACTGGTCTGTGGGGCATAAATTTCAGTATATGAGATTTATAGAACATAAAAGAATTATGATTTATCTAGTTCCAAGTCTGCCCACTTCACCTTTGAAAGCACGTTCTGTAATGTGCTCCCTGATGTTTAAGAATAATCACTTTATTCCCCTGTTCTAGCCACTAGATATCCAAGTACATAATTTTTTTAATATGTTCCAGTCTCATTTCCTGTTAACTCTTCTTTGCTTATCCTTTAACATAGTTGTGTCCTTAAGCTACCTTCTAGTTTCATAGAGCCTCCACTGTAATGCTTTCATAAAACCTTTACTTTCTGATTTATATATTCTAAAACTAGCCCCATTTCCCTCTAAATTAAAACCCTTATTTCCTTAGTGAATGTGGCCACAGCTAGAAATTAGAGGAAAAATATGATATTTTCCCTCAATATGTGAAAGACCAGTTGTATTCACAAGAGTACCTCATTTTTAAGTGGGAATATTTATTGAATTATCAGTTAAAATGTTAGACAGTGATGTGAAAATGTAACAAAATATAGTAGGGGGCACATAAATATAAAAACACGTGATTGTCAATTTCAGCTCTTTTTTAGTTTAGCAAAAGAATTTATAGAAACTTTGATGCCTCACTTAGGAGGGTTTGCAGACCCGATTCTAATTAAGGCAGTGTATTTTAACCACAAAATTATGGTAATCTATCTTTGAAATTAGTCATAAGATCATTTTTCTAAGACATTTAGATTTTTCTGGTAACATGAGAAATTTTAAAAATGTAGTTATCCACTTCAACTAGGCTGTATAAAGAGTACTTTTTATCTCTGATATAACAAGAAGTACCATTAAACATCCTCCCTAAGGCCTCCCAACTTTAGAGCATAGTAACTGAAAGCTCTTTTACTTGGTGAATGAGTTAATTATTGAGTAGTTGGTTGGAATGTTTGCTACTAGCTACTTAGGCTTATTTACTTCTTAGTGCTTGGTGGCCAATGACTGTAATTAGAATAAGTAAAACTTGTTTAGGTAATTACAGAACCTGGTCCTTGGGAACCTGTTTAGTTTATATTTTAGGATTAGCATGTACATTAGTCTGTATGTCAGAGGATTATCTTAATAGATTTTGAGCAGGTAAAATGGTCTCATGGCAAATTCCAGGTCACAAGTGCATGAAATACCTGGAAGACATCAGTATCTAATGTAATCTGTTCTGTTCTTGATAGATTAAATCTTCAGAGATAAGCATATTTTAAAAGCAAAACAAAGAATAGCACCCTCTCTTGCTGACATTCTTTTTAGTATACTTAATGGATAATAATCTGTCTACATTTTATGAACCAGATGTAAAGACTAATCTCTTAAATTTTCCATTCATTACTTAACTTGTCACTTCTCTAAATATAAAGCTGGTGTTTGTTTTTGTTTTTTTAGGAAAATGCCGTATTTTACCTTGGTCATTTTTTCTTTTTCCTCTTTTTGGTTATTACTGATCATTTTTTTCTTGAAATTTTATTCTCACTTTTTATGATACAGCCTCTTGCCTCCTTTTTCACCGATCCTTTTTAAATGTTGGTATAGTCTGACCTTTTATCCTATTTCATCTTGTTTACTAGAGTTTCTTAATTTCATCTACCTTCTAAATATTTTGAGAAGCCTCTGCAAAATATATTTGAAAACACTTAATGGATATATACTGTTCTTTAGGTCTGTAGGTGAAGTTAGTCATCTATTTTGAAACAGCTCTTTACATGACTCTAGTAAGTATTCCAGCTGAGAATTATCATTTGACATGTCTCATCTCTGTCTTAGCTGAAATTAATACTTATATCTTAATAATAGGTACTGTTTGAGTATTGTTGTGTTTTTTTAATGTCTGACACTATGCTAATAAACTAATTTTAAAAAATAAACTAGTTTTATTAGCTTTTTTTTTTTTTTAAGAGGAAGGAAGCAGGCAGGAATGAAGACAAATAGGCAAGCAGATAAGAAGAGAGAAAGAAAAAGCATTTGTTTATTTTTCATTCGTTCATTCAGTTGTTCATGTTGGTTATGTTCCTCTTCCCCATCCCTCAGCCCCAACAATGGGTGGAGAATCTAGCTCCTTGTGCGCTTCGTGAACTGTGAAACAGCAGCAGACTTTATTGCCTGAGTCACCAGGCCTTACCTTATTAGCTTATTTTATTCACACTTTTGTAATAAAGTACCTTGATCTAGGTCACGTACTTGTTGTTGATTTAGGGTTTTAATTTGAATAAAACAGATTTCAAGCCCCAGGGAAAATGAGAGTAGGGGGACAAGAAACAATACAGAAAAACTCCACAGTATAGTCTCTACCTTCTCTCTAGCTTTCTTTTTACCTAAACTCCAACTTGGCTAGACATCCTGAAACAACTTAAAGGTCCTATTAAATAAAAAAACTCCTTTGCTTTCATTCTGTACTGTTGCTACAGGATGGTGAAGTGGCCTCATACCTGCAAAGATTCCAGTTAGCTGAAATACTGCTTAATCTTTGGAAGCCTCATTGAAATTTGACCTCTTTTCCAGGGTGATGTTCTTTTTCAGTTCTATGAAATACTGTTGCTCTTGGGTGTCTCATTCTTGGTCTTGATCAAATTCTGCCTTGTATTATAGTTATTTGCTTATTTTACCTTAATATTTTTGAGAGCAAGGAGTATACCTTGTCTTTGCATTTTCCGTTCATTTATTCACTACAACAGGCATTCATTCCGTTTATATTTTGCTGAGTAATTTTGTTTCCCTAAGCTAGGATGTATAATTATGGATTTTTGTTTTGCTATTCTTAAGTGTTTCCTAAATAATACAGAGATACATTTCATTTAGGTTTACACAAAATAGGTGTTTAAGATAGAGTTTAGTTATAGCTCTCTGTTATTTTACATTAGTCACACTACTGCTTTTTCCTTTACTAAATCCAATGAACCAGAATCAATTATAGTTAAAAGTCACCTTGAGAGTATTAGCACAAAGTTGCTATATACTACCTAATGATTATAAGATAGTTAACATTTTAGTGTGGAAGTTCATATTATTCCAAATATAAGTAGGAATTAACAACTTAATGTCTAAACTTAGACATATACTCACTATCGTCAACTTTGTTTTATTTTGAGATTGCCACTCTTTAGAATAATTCTGTTGCCAATCATATCCTTCTACTTTATTCTCATGTCTTACATGTTTATTCCCCCAAGAAGAAAGGTTTATAAAATGTATTTTTATTTTTTGAAAAATATAAATTCTAAACACAGTGAAAAAGTGAAATCCCTCTTTCTTCCTCCTTCAGTCCTGTTCCTTTCTCTAGAGGTAATTATTATCATGACCATGTTAATTTTCTCTAGGAATACATTGCTATGCAAGTATATCAGATATACTATTTTTAAAGAACATAGATTACAGATTTCTAAAGCTGAAAAGAGCTCTTGGAAACCTGAGTCTAATTTGATAAGAAAATGAGGACAAATAAATTAAAAGAAAGTCTTTATAGTACACTTTCTGTTACTTTCTTGTTGCTTACTGTATTAGTTGAATATTTAAGGTTGATAAAGTGGCTGAATTTCACAGATTTCTCCTCCCCTCTGTTTCTTTTAGGTGAATCTGGCCTGGGAAAGTCAACATTAATCAACTCATTATTCCTCACAGATTTGTATTCTCCAGAGTATCCAGGTCCTTCCCATAGAATAAAAAAGACTGTACAGGTATGTATATCAGTATTGTTTACTGATGATAAGCTGAAGTGATTTTAACACACACTAAATACATGCTGTAACTATTAGACTTTGCCTACAAATTGGTTTCAAATTTGACTTTAACCAATGTAAAGTGGTTAACATGACTGTTAATAAAGTTTTAAAAGGCAAATGTAAGTAGTTAAAGGAATTGTCTTCATTAGACCTTCTAAATTTGCCCTGAGGACCCTCCTTGAGATGATACTGTGATGTAATAATATCCCAGTCATTAAATTGTCCAAATATGGTACCCACTCATCAAATGTGGTGAGTTGTTTATGCAATTATAAAATATGCCCTAGATTTCAAAGGCTTAATATAAAAAAAAGAATATATACTGTCTCATTATATCACTTACATTTTTCAATGATAATATTTTGGTTGTATTAGGTTACATAATATATATGAATTTCAACTTATTTTTAAAGTAGCTATTGAAAAACTTAAAATTAGCAAATAATATCCCTACTGTTATGCTGTCTAATATGATAACTGCTCACCAAGCTTAAATGTTTGAATGAATTAAAAATAAATGAAATAAAAAATTTACTTTCTTAGTTGCACCAGTCAAATTTTAGATACTCATTGGCCATATGTGGCAAGTTACTACCATTTGAAGCAGCACTGTTAAACAGAACAGAAAAAAACATGATTTGCAGAAAATCTGTTATTTAAATAGTGTTCCGTGTTAGTGTTATTAATAACACGTGATAGCTGAATTTCATTTTAAGGCTCTCAAGCTATTTGTGATCTAATTTAGCACTTCTGGATCTTTAATGATTATCCAGATCATCTGGAAATTTTGTTAAATTTACTTTTGTTTAGTAGTTTTGAGATTCTGCATTTCTAGTAAAATTGCAGGTAGGTGACGTGGATGCTACTGGCCTATGTACTGCATTTCGTATTACAAAGTGCTAGACTCTACACTCCAGACCTGCACTGTTCAAATAGTGCAGTTACCATTAGCCATATGAAGCCTTTGAGCTCTTAAAATACAGGTAGTCCAAATTGAGAGTATTGCAAGTATAAAACTTATCCCAGATTTTAAAGATCTAGTATATAAAAAATGTAAAGTATCTCACAATTGTTTCATGGATTACATTTTACAGTTATATGTTGGTTATATTGTGTTAAATACTATATGTTAATTTCAGCTGTTATTTTTAAAGTGGCTAGTAAAATTTTTTTCATTTATATGTGACGCATATTGTATTTCTATTGACAGCACTTCTCTAAACTGTTAATTAAAAGAAACGTTGATGCATTGATGCAGTAATATACAACAAGGAAAGGAGGGGAATAAATTTTGCTTGAATAGGCTTAATTGAGACAGTGATGCTAGAGGTGAATTTGAAGTATTGGGATTGAGTATCCCAGTACAGAAGCCTCCTAATTAGACTCCTTGATTTAATTCTTGGCCACCACCTCAGTCTTTTTTACAAAACAGTGAGTGTCTTGGTTTGCAGTGTGAATCAGATCATATTGTACCTCTGTTCAAAACTCTTCAGTAGCTTCTCATCTTATAATATGTAGAAGACTATATAGAATTTGCCTTCAACCTATTTTCTACATAATGGCTTATTCTGCTCTAACCAAACCAATCACCTTTCTCTTCTTTCAGCAGACCAATCTCTCTTCTACCTCAGAGCCCATCCACTTCTATTCCCCTGTCTTCAGTGTTCTTTCCTAAGATACTCTCTTGAGTTTTCATTCCTTATTTTCATAAGTTCTCTGCTTTAAAGATGCTTTTTCAAGGAGACCTTCTCTTCCCATCCTATTAATTCCTTCTGCTCTCTATTTCTGAATCCAAATGTATGAGCTCTATGAGAGTAGGGATTTAATTTATTCACAGTGTAAACTTTGCTCCTAAAATCACATTTATTATGTTAGCATTCAGTATTTGTTAATTATTGAACACATCGTTTTTTAAATTTCTAAGAATTAATGTTTAGTTGGAATATTTGTAAATTTGAGGATATTTGGATTTTTGTTGATTTTTCTTCTTGGTCTGTAAACTTCTGTAATCACTATTAAAAATTAAGCGGAAGCATGTACTAGTAGAGCAGCGGTTAGGTCAGTCATCTCCAAAGGAGCAAGCCACAAGCCACATTCCCCTGGGTTCTAGTCCCAGATCTGGGTGGAAGAGCAACCAGGGTGAGCAATTAGAAATAAAAAGATGCTGTCTCTTTTGCCTTTATGCCTGCATGCCTTCATTCCTGCCTACACTTTTCCTTTAAAAAATAAATTAAGTGGAATGATTTTAAATGTTTTAAATTTGTGGATATTTTTTGAAATTGTATTGATTATTTTCATTTTGTTTTGAGCAGCACTTAAAATTATTTTTTTAATTGATGTGGGTAGCTTGTATAATAAAAGGGTGCAAATTAAAGCAGAGAATTTAATAAATTTGCATATATGTCCATATATCCAGGTAAACACCACCCAGATTTAGATAAAGTATATATCCAGCACCCCAGTAGGCTTCCTTGTATCTTCTCTCACTCAATATTTTAACTGTCTTCAAAGATAAATGCCTTCTGACATCTATCTCTATAGATTAATTTTTCCTGTTCTTAAACTTCATTTAGATATACTCTTTTGTGTCTTTTTTAATTAAAAATTGTACTGACATGATTTTGTCATTGTATGAATGTCATAGAACTTAGTTACACAGACCTCGATGGTATAGCCTACTATACAGCTATCTTATATGGGAATATATTCCCTGTTGGGAATACTGTTGTATAGGTTGTCTTCATTAACTAAAATGTGTTTAAGCAACTTATGACTGAATATCACATTATATCAATTTTATTGTAAATAAATGTTTGGATTTTCGGTTTTGACTAATAGGAATATTCTTGTACACATATTTTATGTACATAGACATATATGTTGTATATCATGCACATACATATGTGTACATGGGTGCATACTCACAAAGATATTTTATTGTTCTAGTTTGTTATTTTATTTCTTGTGAGGTTGGGCCTGTCTTTTATACTCATTAATGGTTCTGTTGATCATAGTCCAATTTTGATAGTTTTGACCAGTTAGACCAGACATTTCTTTGTCTTATATCAGATGTAGAGGCTACAGTGATGATGGACACAGTTAAAGTTCTCAAAGATTCCACAATCAAATGAAGAATGTAGCAGACTGCCAAGATTTATAAAGAAAGATCCTGCTATAGAGATGATTTTGACAAAATAAGTTTTAGTGATGTGATAGGAAAGGAGGACAATATGGCACTCGGTCAGAAAGTGAATGATAAGTGAGACCATGAAGATGGGATGTCTGTGAAGGAAAGGATGAAAAGGAATACTTAAATATTTGAATATAGGGACTGAGAGAGTGGTTTGTTTCTTATTTCTAAAAAGACCTTATAATGTTTATATGCTATGAGGATGTTACTTCCTAAGAGATGAGAGTTTGAGGATATAAAGGAAATCGTCTAAATAGTTGTCAAGATGACTCTAAAATGGGAAGTGATCTGATCTCAAGCATAGATCAAGAAAGTAGCCTTAGGAAGAAAAGGATCTGTTCCACTAAGAAGGTAAGACTCAGTGTCATTTTAGACAAATTGGAGATGTGCCCATCTTTCTGTAGAGTTAAGGTACTTTATTGAATAGTGGCAGAGAGAATGGGGGAGAGCTTAGAAGAGCATGAGATTAAAGCATAAGAAAAGATTATCATGGATAGAAGATCTAAATAGATACTTCTCCAAAGAAGACAACAGGCACATGAAAAGATGTTCTAACTCTTTTGTTATTAGAGAAATACAAACAAAACAGCGAGATCTCACCTTACAAGTGTTGATGAGGATGCAGAGAAATGGGAACACTTATACAACTCTTGGAGTGCAATATGGTATAACCTTCTGAAAAGCAGTATGGAGATTTCTTAAAAAGTTAACAGTAGAAATTCCATATGAACTATTTATCCCACAACTGGGTATTTACCCTAAAAACACAACACTAATTCAGTGAGATACATGCATCCCATACAGTGTTATTTACAACAACCAAAAGCTGGAAATAGCCTAAATGCCTTTCTGCAAATGACTGGGTAAAGATGTGGTGTGTATATATACTTAATGGACTAGTTCTGAGTTATCAAAAAATGAAACTCCTATTTACAACAACATGGATAGACCTAGAGGGAGTTAATGCTTAGTGAGATAAGCCGGAAACAGAAAGATACATATCATTTCACTCATGTGGTATATAGAGAAACCAAGCAAACAAGTCAACAATATCAAACAAAAATAGACTTTTAGTCAATAAAATAAAATTAGTGGTTACAAGATGGGGTGGGGATGGGGATGCTGGTGGGCAGTGAACTGATTGGGTTGAGGGGATCAGTTTTATGATGAAGTTGGAACTGGAATGGTGGTAGTGAACTTAATGTATACAGATGTTGATTTACAAGATTCATATCTTAAATGTTATAATGCAGTAGTCCAAGAAAATTAATTTAAGAAGAAAAGATTATTAGAGATCAGGGAAATTCCTGTTAAAGTTGAAGTTCATCAATGTTATGGAACAGGAAGAACCTGAGCTGGAATAAAAAGAAAGAAGGGTTTGGGAGGGGGTGGGTATTATTAGAAAATGAAAGAGGCAGGGACTTAAGATCTCAGTGTAAGGAAAAGGGAATGAGGTGTATAGTTCAGAGAATAGAAGGCAGAGTTCAAATTTGGATCAACTTTCTTCTCAAACTGGTTCTAGGTTTTTATGAGAAGGAAGTACTTCTTAGATTTAAGTAGTCTGTTATTGGTACTGCCTTCTTTTAGTTTCTTGTGTATCATAATGAAGCATTTAAGATGCTTTTTGTCATTAAGTCATTAAATAATCAAAAATAGTTTTTATATTTGAGCCAAATGGAATATCACAGACTGTTCAAGTGTAATGCCACCTCCTAAGCAAGTATAGGTGGATCTAAGTTTTTAATGGAAATTGTAACACACTTGTCAAAATTTAATGTCACTCATGATTTATCTTAAATAGCTCTTAAACATTGGTTAGAAAAGTTTAGTGTGGTAAACACACCTTCAGAAATGAAAGAAAAGTTGAAACTGTCTAATAGATATTGATAGTTTCATTTATATTTTCTCAAATTGAAAAGCTGAACAATATTAGGAAAAAAGTACCTTGGATTTCTGGAATCTAGGAATCTAAAAGAGGCTTTGATAAATTAATTATACATAAACAATATAGTGGCTTTAGTTTTATTTTTCAGAGAGAAACAGTTGAAAATGCCATTGATTCATCTCTTCAGTATTAAGTTATGTTTTTAATCTTAGAGAATTCTGAGTGCTGCCATAAAATATGCTGATGTATGACCTTCTTTAGTAAAGTGCATGGGAAAATGACCATTTGTAATAGATTTGTTTAAGAAGAGTTTGAAATTCCTGAACTTGAAGTAATTTGTTTTCCATGGATCCCAAGAGGATACTTATAAAACCAGATGATAGGATAGAATTGGATATTGTGAATGGCACTAGTTTACAGTTACGTTTTCTGGATCTCTTCCATATGTTGCTGTCTTCTTTGTTGCTTGCTTATTTGACCATGTATGGATACACAGAATATGTTAGTGCAGAAAGAAATTTTATAAATAGACTCTTTAAAATACAGATCATTATTTTCCTTAAGTAATGAAGTCAATAAGTAATGATTTTTTAACAAATAAAATTTAAGCTGTTATTGTATGTGATTAATATTTAACTCATTACAGAGGGTAGAAATGAACTTTATTTAGTAGTAAGAGAACTAGAAATGCCTTGTAGTAAAATTGGGAAATGATTCATATAGAGCAAGTATATTTTTGCATCAGTTTCTAATACAGTAGTGTGTCATTTAAAAGGTAATGGGTGGTATAATGCTTCAGTGACAACATAAACCAGCGACCTGTTTTTATGAAGGTGCTGTAGGTGCTGTTTTGCTGTGCATAATGCACACCCACATGTTTGGCCCAAGCTTTTGGGAAAAAAAACTTTAGTTTTTAATTCATATTTTTATTTGTTTAGATTTTATTTTTTTGTATTGTAAAGGAATTTTACTATTTTTAACATTATGGTATAAGAAATTTTATTTAACAAATAATCACAAAACACAACAACAGGTACAAGGTACAAGAAGCTTTCTTCCTCCAAAGTTTGATGACACTCTCTGTGGAAAGAGGTCCCAAGTGTCTCTTGGCAACTCTGTTACCGTACTTTTTTTAAACTGTTAGCCTAAAGCTTTCTATGTCTGTATTTTTGTAAAAATACTAGCTAGATTGCTAGCTCCCTCCTAAAATGTACAGAGAGAAATGTCATGCTGTTCTCTCTGTGGTAATAAAGTAGGCATTATCTGTATCTCAAGCAAAGTCACTTACTCTGTGGACAACAATACATTGCTCTTCATTTCATTTCATTGAATCATTGACCATAATTACTTCTGTTGCAAATTCACCCCAAGTTCAACAAAATCATCATCTAATTAGAGGGTATTATATTGCATATGGATATCTTTGTTGACTTCTAGAGCTAACACTTTTAACTCAAATATAAATAAAAGAATTAAAAATTTATATAGACACAAAATTAGTACTACCCATGTATTATGCTCATCTTTGTTTTTCCCTCACAAATTTGTACAAAAAATGCGCATTTTACACAGCTACACATGGTAAATTGAAGGTATATTGTCATGTTAGATTTGACCAGCTTGCCCTTTCTCCCCTCCCTTTTTAGATTTTTTGGAATATGATTGCCATTTGATTAGAGAGCCACCAGATAAATAAAATTCTAGCTTCTTACGCCTTTTTTATATATCACTTAATTTTTTTTTTTAAGTTTTGATCATGTAACACTGATGAGTCTGATTATTGCCTCAGTTATTTTGCCTTCCTCATATTAGAGTTACCTGGTAACCGGCATGCTCTAGTATCTAAGCTATGTAGTGAAAACAGTACCCTTCAAAGCAGTGTGCCACCATCATTGATACTGAAGATGATAAGAAAATATTAGAAGCCTTATTTATTGATGTTTACTTTTTAATGTACAGAGAAATTAATACTTACAAAAATGTAATGTTAAGTTTGTTGCTTGTTCATGTTGGATAGATAAATACACTTAAATTTAGAATATTCAGAAATTTTCACTGATAGGATCAAAGTAGTTTGAAGACCATTGGCCTCTTTGCCTAGTTTAGAAGCTCCTTATGCATGCCAAATCTCAGAATGTTTTCAGTTTTAGCAAGTTTCTTTCTTGATAAAATTCTTTTAGCAAAATATTATTGGTTGCTTTATAGACCTGCAGTATCTAGTTTGATAGACTAGCCATATGTGGTTATTTAAATTTTACTTAGTTCATATTAAATAAAAGTAAACATTGAGCTTCTCAGTGTTGGTAGTCATATTTCAAGGCTAAATAGGACATTTCATGGACAAGCTGCTACCATATTAGACTGTGCAGATAGAGAACATTTCTATCATGTCAAAGTTGTATTGGACAGTGTTGCTATAGACTTTCTTACTTAGAAGTTTTAGTCTCGCAACTGAGTCTCTTTATACATCTTCTAGCAGCTCTAAGAAAATGCCAAAGGAAAATTGAAAGACATCATTTTCGTAATCTCTAAAGGTGCACCAAGTTTTTACCCAGAAATTAGACACTTTTCCTTTCTACACTCTGTTAATCAATATAAATAGTTGAAGTTGCTTTTCACCTGCCCATAATTACATTTTACTTTAAGTGTAGTAATACTTAAATTGTACCATCTTATGGCCCATAACACTCTTGTCTCTTATTTTAGTCTACTAGCATATCTACCTGGAGCCTCCAGTCTTTGGATAAATATGCATAGAATTGAAGTCTATCTCATTATAGGGAAAGTATTCTCCTTTTCTGTTTGAATCAGTGTTTGCATTATCTAACAATAGCATTTACCCCAGATGAATGATTTTTATGTTCTAATACAGAGTTTGGGATTATAGGAAGAACTGTTCTTACTGTTTTAAGTTCATTACCATTTCTCAAATAGAGCATTTTCACAAATTCTACAGAGAACTGGGGAGTGTAATCAGTTAGTAGGATTTCACCCCACCAGAATACATTTTTCCCCCCCAATACCTGAACCTTCACTGATTCCTTTGACCTAAAGGTGCAGTATCACATTTGAGAAGAAAATTGAATTTAAGAAGAAACTCAATCTAACCATAACATAAACACAAGTGTAAATAATTACAGCCATGTTGAGAAAGATTTGAGAATGGTGTAAGTTCACTTGAGTAATTGGTTTAGATCAAAGTAGATGAGATAGTCTAGGAAAACATTTACTATAAGTAGGTTAAATGTACTTGTCTCATTAATTACATTTGATCACTGATTACTGAATCATTCAAGTACATTATTTATTTGTATTATTAGGTGTGTATTTAGGTTACATAAGTATTATTTGGCCCTAGTGATTATTATACAACTGTTTTATCATTCCTATTTTCCTTCTTTATACCAACTCTGAGCCATAAGCCTACTCTTTGCATATGTGCTTTTCTTTCAAGTAACTATATTTGTAATGTCTACAATGGTTGATTCTAAAGAAAATGGGGTGTGGGGTAAGGTCAGTAATTTTAGTTTGCATAAAACTTCCCTGTTAGTTTTGATTAGCACTCATTGCCCTACCTCTTGCCCCTTATGGCATACTACATTGTAATGTATGGTATTAATATCTGTATCAATGACTCTTACAGGTGGAACAATCCAAAGTTTTAATCAAAGAAGGTGGTGTTCAGTTGCTTCTTACAATAGTTGATACCCCAGGATTTGGAGATGCGGTGGACAATAGTAATTGGTAAGAGGATTTGTCATTATTGTTTTCTATTACATCTGGGATATGGGGGTATCCATATCTGCTTAGTATTTTAAAACTTCTTATCTGAGCAAAGGTCTCTGAACTTTAAGTAGTATGACTTTGGTTCATATATCAACTTTGCCACCTTTATGACAATGTTGCTTACCTGATTTAAACTGATATCCTTTTCCATAAAATAAAGGTAGTGCCTATCATAGAATTATTTTAAAGATAAATTCGAAAACAACACAAATACAAGAATTCTCTGTACTATAAAACTTCATTCTATAATTTTATCCATTTGTAGACACTATTTTCTCTCACATTCTAATTTAAACCTAATTTTAGACCTTCAGTATTTCCTTAAGTCACAAGTAAAGGTAAGATTTATACCATTGTAGTCTGAAATAGTATCTTAGTATCTAAAATCAGTATTTTAGAGGTTTCCTTCGAGTTCCACATTGATTTTTAAGTAATTTTTAGTTAACTTTTAAGATACCTGAATAAGTTCATCATGAGATTTTTATGTCATTTCAATAATTTCAATATAATTTTTCATATTGTAAAGTGTCCTAGCATTGATATACTTATCAGTGTAAATGATATAATGTAGTTGTGCTTGAAGTCTAAACAATTTTCTTTAATTTGGGGAAAGTTAGAAATAAAGAATCAAGATTTATTCAGTATAATTCACATCTGATTTTGAATTGGTATATTTAGAATAATTTGAGATGTCTTCCACTGATTAGATTGACTTTTCTATTTTAAAATATTGCTTATTGCCCTTTAACAGAATCATCAGTTGTATTTTATATGTAGGATTGTCACTTATTTTATTTATTTGCATTCTATAGCTGGCAGCCTGTTATCGACTACATTGATAGTAAATTTGAGGACTACCTAAATGCAGAATCTCGAGTGAACAGACGTCAGATGCCTGATAACAGGGTGCAGTGTTGTTTATACTTCATTGCTCCTTCAGGACATGGGTTAGTACCTTAATACTTCTGATAACTTTATTGTTATTGGTTATACAACTGGGTGTATATTTTAGTAATCTTCATTTCTATGAAAAACTTTTTACTATAGCAGTTGTAAAGATTCAAATTTCATATTAAAATGGCTTATAAAAATCTTTGACTTAATAGCCTGTGGTTTTACTTCTTAATTTCTTATGTACAAGGCCTTTTGCCTGCTTAATGGAAAGGAACACTGTTTTTATCATGAGTCGATGTCTCTTTGTGGCTGATTTCACATTCCTTTCACCAAATAAGGAGAAACAGCCATAACATATATTCTTAGAAACTCCAGATGTTACTTATTATAAACCTGCTAAAGGTTACAAAAATACTTAAATACCAAAGTTCTCATTTGCCATTTGTTTCTTCACCAAATCTGTTTGCCTTCTGTTTCACCTTAGCTATAATAGTCACATTAAAGTATCATAGCATCAGTACTAACCTTCTACTTATTAGCAGTTTAAGATCTTAGTATCTAGACATCTTACTGTTTATTAGTATAGCCAGCCTGTACTCCCTTTTTTTTTACATCCTCTGTTATTTTGAGTAGATATATGTGTTGTTGTCAACTGCAGATGCTTATAATGGTTATTCTTCAATGTTTTTTCTTTGAGTAAATGACAGCATAACTCAGCCACTTGATAATTTTAACTTCACCATCTCTTCACTGAAAGGAAATGTACTATTTATTACATAGTATCAGATTAAGTAACAGTAAGTAATTTAACAGCTGAATTACAATAGTGTAACCAATTCCTTCATCAAATATCTTTCTTTTTTACTTTCTGCTTCTCCACCTTTTTCCTGGATAGGCTGATATCCATTATCACAGTGTTGATTGAGCAGAAAGCCTTAATTATGTAGCTTACCATTTATTTTATTATAGTAACTTTTAATATGCACATTAAATTAAACTCATATGTGTAGGTTTACCATATATGCAGTTTCCCCATTCGTCAGATATATTTCAAAACACCCTGCTCTCCAACAAATCACCAAGTATTTTTTTACCATTCTCTGGTACCAGTCTCCGACCCCCCGCTCCTGGTCCCATTCCCTGTTGATAAACATAGTTTTATGCAAGTGTTCAGGGGTTGGTTTGGTTTCATCTGTTCCTTTGTTTTGTCTATTCACATTCCACCTATGAGTGAGGTCATCTGGTATCTTTCTTCTTTTGACTGACTTCACTTAGCATAATCCCCTCTAGATCCCTCCACATTGATTCAAATGACAGGATTTCATCTCTTCTGAGGGCTATGTAGTATTCCATTGTCTGTATGTACCACATCTTCATCCATTCATCTAAAGTTGGGCACTTAGGTAGTTTCCAGTTCTTAGCTATTGTGAATAGGGCTGTAGTTAACATGGGGGTGCATAAATCTCTATGAATGAGAGTTTTTGTATCTTTTGGGTAAATACCCAGAAGTAGAATGATAGGATCATATGGGATTTCCTTCTTAAACATTTGAGGAATCTCCATACTGTTTTCTAAAGGGGTTTCACCAATTTGCACTTGCACAGACAGGATAAAAGTGTTCCCTTTTTTCCACATCCTCATCAGCATTTGTTATTTCCAGACTTTTGGATCATAGCCAGTCTCTCTGGTAGTATCTCATTGTTTCGATTTCCATTTCCCTGATAGCCAGCAAGTGGGAATATCTTTTCATGTGCCTATCGACCATCAGTATATCCTCTTCCTATTTTATGATTGGCTTGCCTAGTTTTCTGTCACTGAATTTTATGATGTTATTTGTTTATTTTAGATATTAAGCCCTTGTCAGAAATATGAAATACCTTCTCCCAGTTATTAGGTTGTTTTTTGGTTTTGGTGATATTTTCGCTCTGAAGGTTTTTAGTTTGATGTAGTCCTAGTTGGTTTTTTTTTTTCCTTGATACTCGAGTTGAGTCCCCAAAGGTCTCCTTAAGGCTGATGTCATGGAATGACTGTCCTGTGTTGTCTTCCAAGAATTTTATGGTTTCTAGTCTTACGTGCAAGTCTCTAGTCCATTTTGAGTTAACTTTTGTGAATGGTGTTAGAGAATGGTCTAGCTTCATTGTTTTGCATGTGGCTGTCCAGTTTTCCCAACACCATTTGTTAAAGAGTCTTTCCTTTTTCCACTGAATACTTTTGGCTCTTTTGTCATAGGTTAACTGACAATGTGAGTGGACTCTGGGGATTCAGTTCAATTCCCCTGGTCTGTGCCTCTCTTATTATTCCAGTATTATACTGTTCTGATCACTATTAAACTTTGTAGTATAACTCGATGTCTGGGAGTACAATCCTCCAGATTCATTCTTTTATCTCGTAATTGCTTTGGCTATTTGGAATCTTTTGTTGTTCCTTACAAAATTTAAAATTTTATGTTCTATTTCCTGGAAATAAGTCCTTGGAACTTTTAATGGGAATTATATTAAATCTGCATATTGCTTTAGGCAAGATACCCATTTTAATGATGTTGATTTTTCCCAACCATGAACAGGGACTATCTTTCTAACTCTTTGTATCTTGCTCTATTTCTTTGAAGAAGGACTTAGTTTTTACTATACAAGTCTTTTACCTCCTTTGTTTAAGTATATTCCAAGATATTTGATTCTTTGTACTTATATTTTAAATGATGTTTTTTTCTTGATTTCAATTTTCCTATGTGTTGTCTGGTATCAGAATGTAATGGATTTTTTCACATTGATTTTGTAGCCTGCCACTTCACTGTATTCATTGATCAGTTCTGGTAGTGTTTTGACAGTTTTTAGGGATTCCTGTATGTATGTGTATATATGTATGTATATGAATACATACATGTATGTATAAAATCATGTCATCTACAAATAATGACAGTTTTCCTTTCTCTTTTTCAATCCTTTTATTTCTTTTTCTTGCCTAATTGTTCTGGCTAAGACCTCCAGTATGATGTTAAATAGCAGTGGTGAGAGTGGACAGCCTTTCCTTGTTCTTGTCCTTAGAGGAAATGTTTTCAATTTTTCACCATTGACTATGACGTTGACTGTGGGTTTACTGTGGGTTTATCATATATGGTC
Source organism: Solenodon paradoxus (assembly GCA_004363575.1). Taxonomy (NCBI): domain Eukaryota; kingdom Metazoa; phylum Chordata; class Mammalia; order Eulipotyphla; family Solenodontidae; genus Solenodon; species Solenodon paradoxus. Next base: position 289,566 of record RJWH01001662.1, read on the forward strand.
TTCATTAGGTACTTTCTATCCCCATTTTATGTTGAGTTTTTATCATAAAAGGGTGTTGGATCTTGTCAAAAGCTTTCTCTATCTGTTAATAAGATCATGTTGTTTTTCTCCTTCCTCTTTTTATATAGTGTATTACACTAATAGATTTACATATATTGAACCATCATTTCAATAAATCCCACTTGGTCATGTTGGATGATCTTTCTGATGCATTGCTGGATTCAGTTTGCTAATATTTTGTTGAGAATTTTTGCATCTATTTTCATTAGACATATTGATCTCTAATTTTCTTTCTGGTGACATCTGTCAATTTTTGCTATCGCTGTCTTATTAGCCTCATAGAAAGTGTTTGGAAGTATTCCCTGTTCTTCAATATTTTGGAAGAGTTTGAGAAAAATAGATAATAATTCTTCTTTAAAGGTTTGATAAAACTCATTAGAAAAGTCATCTGGTCCTGGGCTTTTATTTTTAGGGAGGCTTTTGAGTACCTCTTCAATTTCTTTGCTTGTGATTGTTCTGTTCAGGTTATCTAATTCTTCTAGATTCAGTCTTGGTAGACTGTTTTTCTAGAAATCTGTCCATATTCTCAAGAGACTTTACTTTCTTGGCATACAGCTGTTATAGTAGTGTCTTAAGGTGTTTATATTTCTGCAGTATATGTTTTAACTTCTTGCCTTTCTTTTCTGATTCTGTTTATGAGATCTCTCTCTCTCTCTCTCTCTCTCTCTCTCTCTCTCTCTCTCTCTCTCTCTTGCTCTTTTTTTTTGCATGTCTAGCTAGATGGTTTGCAAATTGTATTTTTTTTTCCAAGGAACCAACTTTTGGGTTCATTGATTTTTTTTTTTTTTTTGGTTTATCTTTTGGTTTTCTATTTCATTTATTTCTGCTGGATTTTTATTATTTCCTTTCTTTTACTGATCTTTTGGCTTTAATTGTTTCTTCTTTCTCTAGTTGTTTCAAATGTAGGGTTAGATTGTTTGAGAATTTTCTTGTTTCTTGAAGTAGGCCCAGATTGCAATGAATTTCCTTCTTAGTGCTACTTTCACTGCATGCCATAGATTCTTCTAGCTCGTCTTCATTCTCATTCAATTCTAAGTATTTAAGTTCCACTTTAATTTTCTCTTTTACCCAAGAGTCATTCAGAAGTATATTGTTTAGTCTCTGTGATCTTCCATCTTTCTTTTTATGCTTGATTTCTAGTTTTAATCCACTACTGTCAGAGATGATTATATTTCAATCTTTGTAAATTTGCTGAGACTTGTTTTGTGTCCCAACATATGATCTATCCTTGAGAATATTCTGTGTACATGAGAAAAAAGTGAGAAGAAAGTGAAATCCGTAGCTGTTATGTGAAGTGTTTGGTATATGACTGTTAGACCTCTGTGTTCCAGATGGTCATTTAAAGCAGCTGTTTCCATGTTAATTTTCTACCTGGTTGATCTGTTCATTGTTGTAAGTGGAATGTTGAAATCTCCCACTGTTACTGTCTAACTGTTGATATCTCTTGTCAGTTCTAATACTTGCTTAATATATTTTGATGCTCCTTCATTTGGTGCATATATGTTGATAAGCATGCATATATATATATATATGTATCCTTTGCTGGATTGACCCGATAATCATTATGTAGTGTTCATCTCTGTCTTTTGTTATTCTTTTTAGTTGGAAGTCATTTTATCCAATATGTAAGTATTGCTGTTCCTGCTTTTTTGTGGTTTCCATTTGACCATAGGATTGTCTCCCAACCACTGACTTTGAGTCTTTGTAATACAGTAGCTGGTTGGGTTACTCTTTTTAATCCATTTGACCTTATGTGTTATTTGATTAGTGATTCATCCATTGACATTTAGGATGATTATTGATATGTAGCTGTTTATTGTCCTTTTGTAATTTGTCATCTCTATGTTGTTTAAGATAGTGCCTTTGTTCTTCTCTTTTTCTTCTTAGGTGGGTTGTGTGTAGTTATATTTAGAATGGTTTCCCTTTTTGTTTTCATCTTTGTTTATTCCCTGGAGATGTATATTGAAGTTACCATAAAGTTAGTATTAAGAATTCTATTTTTATTTCCTATTTTTATTTGAAAGCAAATTAATCTTCTATTTATTTGAGCCATCTACCTTTTTGTTCTCTTCTCCCCACTTTTTATATTTACTGTCTTACTGTTTTTCAATGAGGTTTCTTTACCCTTTATATAGTATCCTTTAGTATTTTGGGGAGAGCTGGTTTTGCGGTGATAAATTCCTTTAACTTTTGCTTATTGGAAAAGCTTTTTATCATTCCTTTAGTTCTGAATGAATCTCACAATGTGTAGTATCCTAGGTTGAAAATGTTTTCTTTCAGCTCTTTGAATATGTCTTGCCATTCTCCCCTGGCCTGTAGAATTTTGGTTGATAAATCCACTGACAATCTTATGGGGACCCCTTTGTCTGTGACTTGTTTTTTCCTCTGCTGCTTTTTAGATTTTTTTCTTTATCTTTAATTTTTGACATGACACATGTCTGTGTAGGTCTGTTTGGGTTTCTTTTATTAGGGACTCTTTTGAGTTTCCTGGGTCTGGAGGCTTGTTTCGTTCTTCAGGTTAGGGAAGTTTTCACCTATCATTCCTTTGAATACAGTTTCTGCCCCCTGTAATGTCAGTGTTGTTTCTTTTGATCTTATCCCATAGATTTCTAATTCCTTCTTCACCTTTTTGCATTCCTTCTTCACCTTTTTGCTTTCTTTTTTCTCTTTTCTGATTTGCTCTAACTCACTGATTCTGTTGGTGGTTCACACATCCTACTCTTGATTCCCTCTGTTGTGTTCTTTAATTCAACTATTGTATTCTTCATTTCTTTGCTATCTTGTTTTATTTCTTCTTTTTTGTTAGTCTCTTTTTCTTCCTCTTTTTTCTTGTTTTCCTTGTGTCTATTTATTGCTGTTGCCCTAAATCCATCCTCTGGTAGTTTCCATTACATCTGTTATATTCAAAATTTCCCCCGGGTTTTTGATTGGATCCATAATTTTGCATGTATTTCTCTGTGTTTTCGCTCTGTTTGGCATTCTGTTTATTTTCTGTGGATTAGGTTCCCTGTAGTGATTGCCTTGTGTTAGGGTATCAACTTGCACTGAATAAGCCTGAACTTGACTTAGACACTGGGATTTCTTGAGTTTTGTGGCGTTACCACTGGTTGGATTTGTTTTTTTTTTTTTGTGTACTCTGTTGCTGCCGGAAAGTTCAGCCTATGAGGTTGACGTTTGCATGAGAACTGCAGAACTTTTTCCCAGTTTCACAGCTCTGAACTGTAATGACCACGTTGCTCTTGGCCCACAATCAGGAATCAGGCTTCAGTTTCTTACACCACAACGTGATGCTAATGGGAGGCACTGACAGTTTTTCCCTCTGGAAGACTCTCTTCTTCTTTATGCCTGAGAGCCGGATTTTCAATGGGCAGGTCCTGAAAATCTGGGGCAATATTGTGGAAGCGGGTAGAGAGTGGGGAATTTCTCTAGCTGCCTTCTGCCCAGTGGAATTTTCTTGTTGAACCTCCTTTTCAAACCCCGCAGGGCACTGGTTCTCCTTCTGCCCTGTACCACAACCCTGTCTCCCACCTCCATTTCCTGTAATTTACCGTTTTTATACTCTGAGATTGTAGTGATGAATGCTTCTTCTTTTGAAATGCTCTACAATGTTCTCTGAAGTTTACATAGTTCAAGCATAAAATTGACCTTTCTACTTAAAAAGGCTCAAAAAAAGTGATCTGAAAAATACAGCAGACTGTATAACTTTTTGTAAGTACTTGTGAACCTTCTTCTTATATTTGCATATTTTTATTGTTCTAATATAACTTAGAGCTTGTTCCTGGAAACCAACAGAGTAAAATTTTGATCTGCTGTTAAGTTTAGAAATTTATCAGTTTATGTCCAGTTTTAATAATTTAGAATTTTGGACTTAGTCCAAGAGTTAGTAATTCTCATGAAATCACATTCCTTCTATCCTTCTGGGAGAAAATATATTTCTTAAAATTGCATGGGAAATAAGTTGTTTATTTTTAATTTTGTTATGATTCAAATGTTATGTAGTAGTTTGAGCCATTTCTTGTTTATCAAGAGATGGGAGTTCAAAATTTTAATTCTTCTACATTAAAACATACTTTTGAATGTTTTTTCCTTAATAACTACTTTCCGAAATGAAACAAAGTTTTGCTCATTGGCATGTGGTACTGTGGATTATGCGAATGAATATGACATTTCATTTTATCTACAATGTTCCAAGTCCCCCTTTTAGTATAGACTAATTTTTTTTTAGGCAGATAAATTGGGGATTCTGTCTTACTGGGTAGTCCAGTAGGCTACTTTTTTTTAGAAGAATCCTGTTTTTAGTCTAATTGTAAATTGGTATCACAGTATATCTTCAGTGCCCCCACCCCACCGAGTATCATTACTAACCACAGGGGTAATTTATGATTTCAGTTTCTTTGTTGAGTAGTTTGTAGGTGCTATTAATGTAAAAAAATGATTTTGAGGAAGAAACATTTTATTTAGTTGTTCATCCTGGTTGCTTCCACCAACTGAGGACATGAACCCAGGACCTTTGGATGTATGTGGATATCCCCAGATGCTACTCTACCAGAGCACATTGAAACTTGAATTTTGATACGAGACTTTTACCTTTCTGAATAATAAACGCCATTTACATAAAATTAGTTTTACTCAGTTTAAGGGCAATTTTTCCCTTTAAATATATGTATATATGTTATAAATGTTTATTTACACTGTAGTTATTTAATTTATTTTACTGTATATTTTGAGGTTAGTTTTTTTCCCCTTCCAATGTGGGTTTATCTTCTAGAAATTCTATAAAAGACTTATCATTGTTTAATAAAAGCATCATTTAAAAATTAAACTTTTGGAAAAGAACATTAAGAAAAACTAAGTCAACAGAGAAAAATTTCAACAAGAATATAACTTATGTGTGAACTAAATTTTCAGCTGTTGACATTTTGCAAGCTTCTGAAATTTGTATTCTAATTTAAAAGGGTGTTAGGGTTATACATTTTTTTTTTTAAGTTGAGATAGTGTAATAATCAACAACTGTTTTACTTTTAAGTGTAAAATCTTGCTACTTGGATTTTGATTTTAGTACTTTATATAAGATTTGAGATTTATTGAAATTTTAGAATAACCGCGCTCTTTCATATCACTAATAAATTGATGATAATTTAACTTTCTTACTAAGTATAAATCTTGGATCATTTTTTTCAAAGATGGATATTTTCTTTCAGTTAGCACTAGTATGATAAGGGCACTTTATAGATAATGCAGTGTTATTCCAGTCAGGTCTTTTCTCTGTTGTCTCCTGTTCTCTGAATACCAATGTCAAATTCCAAAGATATGGTAAATTTATGCAGTGGTTTTCTTAATTCTTTCTATCTGCCTCCTCCCTCTCCTTATCCCTATCTTTCTGCCAATCACCTTTACTACCACAAAGAGATATAGTAGTATTTGTTAGTAAAAAGAAATGCCTCACTAGTCTCTGGGTCCCCGTTGCTTTAACACACACACACACACACACACACACACACACACACACACGGAACTTTATGTAAAATTTTGTGTGTACACGCACATATAATTGAAGTGTTACACACACAAACACACACACAATCATTTTGTGCTCTAAGGAGAACGCTAACAAGGGCTTTCTCTTTATCTTAAATATTAGTCTTGGTTTTATAGATACTAATTAAATACTAATTTGGAATATTTCCATGTAAAATATATCCAGTAGTCTCATTTATTTATGTGGGATACTTATCTTTAGTCTACAACATATTCTAGATGTGAGGTATTTGTTTTCATTTTGTTATTCAGGGGTATAAGGAAAGTTGCACAAGCTTACTTAAGTTTAGGTGTCTTCTCAAGTATTAAGCATTTTGCAAGATGTTGGTGAATATAGATAAATGAGACAATATTCTTGCACCTTGAGGATCTTTTGGTAAGAGGATGGAGAAAACAAATACACAAGTAAGCAGTTAATCATAGCAAATAAAGTGTTATAATTCCTTAGAGAGATGCCTAGTTAGTTTTAGGTTGCAGAAGGATTGCTGGAGGAAATGAGAATTAAAAACCTAGTTCTAAAGGACAAATAAGAATTAAAACCGGCCAACTAGAAATGGTAGGAATACAACATGAGGTAGGCATAGGCAGTTTGTGACCAGATGTCAAAGTATAGTCCTTTCAAGGAATTGTAGAAATTCAAAACAAATGTCACATTGGAAGTAGGAGTGGAAAAGATGCTAAGGGGTACTAAGAGATGAAGGCAGCTGAAGGGGCTATGTTTTCAGAGACATTGTAGGTCAGCTTGTCTCCAGAATCTGGCTTTTAGTAAGGTTTTCAGTTAGAAAATGGTTCAATCAGATTTGTGTTTTAGAATGACTATTTGGATTGCATTGTGGATAGCTTGGAAGATAACCAGATAGACTCTTAATTATCTATACCAAAGATTTTAATGGCCTGAATCAAAAGTAATAGAAATAAATGTATAAACATTTATCCATCAAATCTTGATAACTCTTTGGAAGTGAGAATCAGAGGAGGGAGGAATCCTGGATTTCAGTCTTGATTAATTGAATAGACTGTAGTTATAGTCATAATAGGTAAATTAAAAAAATAATGGTGAGGTGAGTTAGTCCACTGGGCATTAGTCCATATCCCAAGGTCCCGGTTCAAGACCCCAGGAACTGAGGAAATGGCCAAAATAAATAGTTAAATAAAATGAATTCAGAAATGCTTCTTCCTTCTCTCTTCCTTCCTACTCACCTTTATTCCTGTTTTGTACCTTTCCTTTAAAAAAAATGTAATGGTCAATATGGTGGTACTTATGAATTTGCTGCTAAACATCTTGGCAGCGTGGAAGTATTTGGTAACTTGTTGAAAGTATGGTAACAAAGAGGAGATAGCAGCTAAATTGTAATGTATAAAGAGGATGATAAGGATTCTCTTGAATCTATTCTCTGAGGAATATAGTTGATAGCAAGAACTGAATATTGGGTTCAAAGAGGGCTATCATTTTTTATTTAAAAACCAGACCAAAAAAATCCCCCAACTTTCAGTAATAAAAATACAGATTATTCTATGTCATTATTATTATTATTATGATGGTTTTTTTCAGTTGTTCCATAGGTCCAGAACTCTGATCAATGTGTTCAAGGACAATCATCAAAGTCTACTTTGTCTTTCCAGTGGTTTTGAAGTTCTATTCTGCCTAACTGTTGGCAAATTCAGTCTTCACAAAATGTTTGTGTTAAGTATAAAGTAGTTCCAATGTATTTAATTTAACCCTGGGGATGTGAAGAATCTACTCTCCAAACTGAATCAATTCAGTCTTACTAAATATTGTATATTTCAGACTTAAACCATTGGATATTGAGTTTATGAAGCGTTTACATGAAAAAGTGAATATCATCCCACTTATTGCCAAAGCAGACACACTCACACCAGAGGAGTGCCAACAGTTTAAAAAACAGGTGAGCAGAATGAGCTTGTGTTTCTCATACCATTCATGTAATTTGCAGCTTTTTGTATAATGTATTAAGATATGTTTTTCTTGCTGCTTTGTTTCATTGTCATTTGTATTGTATTAAAAATAGCTCTAGAAAATAATCCTTTGCCTTTTCTCTTCATTGACCTTATTCATTATCATAGTGTATCCTTAGTCCATTTAAATGAGGCTATTTTAGATGTCTCTGTAAACCTCTGCCACCACCCCGATCCACACCCATTATAATTATTTTCTTAGGCGGAATTCCCAGGTAAGAGGATTACCTTTTGAAAAGATGTGATTATTTTATGGTTCTCCCCCAACCCCCTGTTGTGTCCTGTTTTTCCAGTAAACCAATCAAATTTCTTCTATAGAAGCAATGTTTCAACCCCTTGACATTTTTTGTCATTTTCATTTCATTTAGAATAAAGTACTAAATCATTTCTTCGATTTTGAATTTAATTTTCCATTAAGACTGACTACTAACTGAAACAAGGTTTTCTTTTTTCCTCTTCGTTGCATTTGGTTTGTTTAATATTTATGAAATGTAGGGTCAGTTTCTGGCACTTCTGTTGTAACAGGAGCCTCCTTTTTATTTTAAGCCCATGTTATATCTTTTAAACCACAGCTACTGTTGTACAATATCTAAAAATTTATCTTAGATTAATTATCCCTTACTGTCTTGTATCCCTTTGTAATACGATACTGTTTTCCAATATAAATTTTATTATACTGGAAAAGTCCTCTCCCCAAGTTCTGGTGCTTGCACTACACAGTCAGCTCAGAGACCACAGACTTGTGTGTACCATTCTCCCACTCCTGAGGGGCAGAAAGTGCGTTCCATAAGACTAAACACGCATTCCCACGTATGTTGTGTGCTCCTCAGCTGGCCCAGATACCACAGGCAGAAGACCACAGGCATGTGTGCACCTCTCGCCCCACTTGTTGAGAAAGTGAGCTCTCCATGAGCCTCATCGGGCACATAGCATAACCTTCCTAGAAACCATAGGCACATACATAGTCCTTTCCCGACCTGAGAGGCAGAAAGTATGCGCCCCCCCCGCCCCCCCCCCCGGCCCCACATACACAAAGTAGGAAGAAACCTAAAGAAAAGGAAAACCACAGCACTGAATTCAAGATAGAAAAAAAGCTATGCCATAATCAAAGTTGCCAAAACATGAATGGCCCCTAAAGAGGAAGAGGCTAAGAGCTCACTAGAAGAGAACTCCATGGATGCAGACTGGGATAACTTAAAGAGTTCAAAAAAATAGTTACAACAAAACTGAATCAGATGCAGGAGGCATACATGACTACCCAAAGGAAATTGGAAGACCTCAGATTATAGGGAACCCTTCACCAAAGAGATTGAGGACATAAAGAAAGTCCTAGCAGAAATGCTATAAATGTCAGAAGGAAAAAGAAATACAGCACTGTTTCACTCATATGTGGAATATAATGAAACAAAGCCCAGCAAAAGCTCTCAGGTCAAAATGATGACTGCCAGGATGGTGAGAGGTGGGAGGGATGGAAAGAGGGGAAAAGCTGGTGGTAAAAGGACACAAACTCCAGTGGAAGGTGTCTTGTGAAATATAGATTGAAATACAGTGTCAGTATCACAAATAAATGTAGCATTGTGAACAAAAGATAATATCAATATTTTTTTAAACTTTATAAAAATTTCTCATAGGATTCTCTGTAGAAATATTAGGAAATATACTGAGCAACAAAGAGAAAAATTACATTATCAGAAAATAGAGAAAAATGCTAAAAATGAAAGACATAGTCAAAGAATTGAAGGGAAGCATGGAAAGCTTCATAAACAGACTCAGTCGTGCATTGGAATGAATATCAAAAACTGAAAACAACAAAAATGATCCTCATGGAAGAGGAAAACAGATTGAAGAAAAATGAAGAAACCTTACAAGAAATATCAGACACTATGCGAAGAACAAATGTACGATGTCCTGGAATGAGAGTAGAGGGAGAAAGGAGCAGAAAACATATTTAAAGAAGTAGTAGAGAATTTCTCACATCTATTACGCAGAGTAACCACAGAGTTTCTAGAAGCAGAGAGACCAATGAAATTTATTAATGTAAACAGACCTATACACAGACACATCATAGGAAAATTCGCAAAAGTCAGTGACAAAGAAAAACTACTCAAAGTTGCTAGAGAAAAGAAAAGCACCTTACAAAGTCACACCCATCGGTATCATCACACTTCTCAACAGAAATCATACAGATCAGGAGAGAGTGAAATGACATTGTAAAAATACTAAAAGACAAAAAACAACCAGCCAAGGATACTCAATCCTGAAAAATTATCATTTAAATATGACAGAGAAATAAAAGTCTTTCGTGACAAAATTAAGTTACTGTATTTTTCTGTCACCAAGTGTGTCATTCAAGAAGTCTTGAAAGGTATCCTACAAAAAGAGAAAATAAAAAGATCCACCAAGCCTCGACAGTAGTGATAAACAGGAAAGCAAAAGCAGGAACAAAGATAAGACCAAGAGGAGTGAACGAAAGAACACTTAACAGGGAAAAGAAAAACAGGTGTCCTAAACAACAGAAACCAGACTCAAATGACAGTAATAAAGCCCTGCATATTTCGTTCATCATCCTGAATGTGAATGGACTGAACTCACCAATCAAAAGACATGGAGTGACTGGATGGATCAAAAAACAGGACCCATCAATATGCTTACAGGAAATGCCTATCAGATCCAAAGATGAACATGGGTTGAAAGTCAAGGGCTATGGAAAAATATATCAAAGCAACAATGATGAAATCAGGGACTGCAATACTAATATCAGACAAGACAAACTTCCTCCTAAAAATAGTGTCATGAAGCAAGGATGGATACTACATTATAATCAAGGGGGTAATCCATCAAGAATAAATATCAACATATATGGATCCAATGCAGGATCATCTAAATATATCAAACATACTGACAGAGCTAAAAGCAGACATTGACAGTAATACACTAGCAGGGGATTTTAACACTCCACTTACATCAACAGATCATCCAGACAGAAAAGCAACAAAGAAACAGGGCCCTAATTGAAACAACAGAACAGATGGAGGTAACAGATGTTCTATCCCAACAAGAAACATGGAGCGTTCTCAAGGATAGACCACATCTTGGGACACAAAACAAGTCTCAGCAAATTTAGCAAAATACAAATTACAGAAAGCATCTTCTCTGACCACAAGGGGGAAGAACTATTAATGGACCAAACAAAACTAGAAGAACCACAAATATGTGGAGATTGAACAGTATGCCTGAAAACAAATCTGGACCATGGATGAAACCTGGAAGCAAATGAAAATTTGGAGACGAGCTACCAGAACATATGGATATAACAAAAACAATAGAGAGAGGAAACTTTATAGCCATAAAAGTGCACATCAAAAGCCAAGAGAGCCCAAAGTAAATATCTAACCAATACCTGAGAACTAGAAAGGGAAGAACACTCAAAACCAAATGTCAGCAGAATAATAAAAATCAGAGGAGCAATAAATGAAATTGAAAACAAACTGACCATCCAAATGATCAATGAATCTAAAAGCTGGTTCTTTGAAAAAATAATTAAAATTTATAAACCCCTAGCAAGACTTAGAAAAAGAAAACCCTGATAGCAAAAATCTGAAATGAAAGAGGTAAATCACAGCTGACATTACAAATACAGAGGGTCATGAGAGACTGCTGTGAACATTTAGATGCCAACAGATTTGTCAATCATGAAGAAATGAATGGGTTTCTAGAATCCTACAGCCTTCCAAAACTCAAGCAAGAAGAAATAGGCAACTTAAAACAGACCATTCTCAAGAGCAAAAATGGAAATAATTTAAAAAAGCAAGAGCCCAGGACCAAATGGCTTCACTGAGTAATTCTACCAAACATTCAAAGAAGAGCTAATCTCCATCCTCCTTAAACTTTTCCACACAGTTGAAGATGAGGGAAAACTTCCAAATATATTCTATGAGGCCAATAATACCCTGATTCCAAAATTAGGCAAAGCACCAAAAAATAAAACTACAGACCAGTATCATTGAAGACTATATGTAAAATACAGTAAAGTCCTCGACAAAGTCCTGGCAAATAGAATTCAACAGCACATCAAAAAATTTATTTATCATGATTAAGTGGGGTTTATTCCGGGAATGCAAGCTTGGTTCAACATACACAAATCGATCCATATGATACACCATATCAACAAAGTGAAAATCAGAAACCATGTCATCATCTCAATAGATACAGAAAAATCATTTGACAAGATTCAACAATCATTAATGGTAAAAACCCTCACCAAAATAGGAATGGAAGGCACATACCTCAACATAATAAAAGCTATCTGTGACAAACTCACAGTCAGCATCATAATCAGTGGTGATAACTGAGTGTCTTTTCCCTAAGATGTGGGAAAAGATATGGTTCCCCATTATCATCATTGCTATTCAGTATAGTTCTGGAAGTCTTGGCCAGAGCAATAAGGCAAAAAAGGACATTAAAGGAATTCAAATTGGAAAAGAAGAAGTGAAACTATCATTATTTACAGATGACATGATACTATTACCTAGAAAACCCTAAAAGCTCCACCAATAAGATACCATCTAACACCAGCAAGAATGGCCTACATCAAAAAGACTGAAAATAGGTGTTGGAGTGGGTATGAAGGGAACCCTCCTACACTCTTGGCAGAAATGTAAATTGGTGAACCTCTTTGGAAAACATTACAGAGATTCCTCAAACAAATAATGATGTATTTACCATTTGATCTAGCAATCCCAATCCTAGGCATATAGCCAGAGAACATAAAATCTTTAATAAAGAAAAACATCTACAACCCCTATGTTCATAGCATCACAGTTCACCATAGCTAAGACATGGAAACAACCCTAAATGCCTGTCAGCAGATGACTGGACAGAAAAAAAAAATTGGAACCTATACTCAATGGAATTCTATGCCTCTATTAAAAAAAATGAAATTATGCCCTTTGCTACAATGATCAATTTATTATAAATGAGTATAAATTATTATAAATGGAACTGGGGGGATCGTGTTGAGTGGAGTAAGTCAGGAAGAAAAGGAAAAATACAAGATGGTTTCACTCACATTTGGAATATAATGAAACAAATGAACATACAAATTCCAACAAAAATAGCAGGACTCAGGACTGGTTATGAGGGGGAACGTGGATGAAGGGTAAAGGTAAGGGACACTGGAACTGGTGATAGGTGTGTTATGAAATGCAGACTGAGATGCAATTTCAGTATCCTAAATGAATATTCTCTTTGTGAGCTAAAGATAATAAATGATACTGTTTAAAAAATTTTTAAATAAAGTGATTGTTGACTAAAACAGCATCACTTTTAGATCAGATATAGGGGAGGGATGTTTATATAGGGTAATACACCTGAATATATTCTTAAAAACGAATGAGCAGGGTGTGCCGTCCCAGATTCGAGACCTGAGGCTGAGGGGAGCAACCAATGTGAACAACTAAATGACAATAAAGGGTGCTTCCTCCTCTCTCTCCCTGCCTGCCTACCTACCTACGCCTTCATTCCTGCCTGCACCTTTCCTTTTAAAAAAACAAACAAATAGGCAAAATGGAATGTGTGAAAATATTAAATGAGTAATCTTGCTATAGAAAAATACTTATTTATAATAAATTGATCTTATAAATAACTGAATAAACTAGACCAAAGGGGGGAATATTAAACCCATTTGAACAAGTACTCTAAGAACAGAAGAATAAATATAAGACTAAATGGAACATTAATCACATGTAATGCCTGTAGCAGCCATCTATTAAAAGTAATTAGGCTGAGAAAAAGTACAATCAACTAATTAAAGTATTTTTAGATTACCTTGAAAATTAATTACAAAGTGAATGAAATTTACTTTGAAATTGTATTAAATATGAATAAAAATGGAAAATATTTTAGTGTGTCATTTTTACTGTATTTTATATTCCTGAGTGTTCATGTACATACATATATTTTACATTTGTTTATACTCATCTTTATTTTATAATGTGCTGTTTCTAGTTCAGATACTAATCAGTATACATTTCTCCCTTTCTCTTTTGAATTGTATGTGTCTTTATTTGGAATTGTACTAAGAAGTTAGAAATTAAAAAGGTGAATAAGTGATCTCTACTCCAAATTGGTCACCCTGTGGTGTTGTACAATTTTATTTTCTGTATGCATAGTAAAATGGTTCTTAACCAGGGGTATCTTATCAGGATTAGCTAGAGAACTTTTTTGAAATAAATTATTGGCCTGTATCCCTATCAATTGGTTTTATAGGTTAAGATGAGGTTTTGTCATTTGTTGTTTTGTAGATGTTCACTCAAGTTATTTATTATTCATCATCTGATTAAGAACCTCTGCTCTTAGAGCTAGTTAGGATTTATTTTTCTCTTCTAGTCTTTACTTGTTACTTCATTATTTATTCTCATGATTTTTTTTTTCTTTTGATACCCCAGTTGTAAACGATGTGTAGTCCTGTTTTTCCCCAGTGTTAAGTTTTACTACCTAGTACAGTAACCATGCAACACATTTTGTTTAGGGTCCCTTTACTGCTACTGGGACCCTTGCAGTGAGCTTAGCAATGAAATACCAGTACAGTCAGGGAGCTGGTTCTTAGGTAAATTAGACATTGGTTTGCTATAGGATAGGTAGTTGAAGGTTATTTGGATATCTTCATTCTGTTTAGAATTTAGAGTGATTTTAAATAGGGTAATTTGAAGTTGGTCATTCCGATGTTATTAATAAATGATCTTTCTTTTTATGGCTTTCTCCTTTGTTTCTCAATTTACAGGGTGTATTATTCTCCCTGTGTGCTTGCCTTATCTTACATCTGTTGCTCTTTGGTTTGTGCACATGTACATGCAAGAATATTTTCTGATTAGTGTGCATTTTCCCCTGGAATCAATGCTATACTTAGTTTGCTAAAAATTTTAGGTGAATTTTATCTGAAAAAAAAAAACGTTGATGAGAGAGTTATGTCGAGAGAATCGTAGTCATTGTAAATAAATCAACTAGAGAAATCCCTCTGGATTTTTACATCATTTTTAAAACTCTTTGGTATTACAGTTATATGACTTTAATACTTCTGAAGTAATTGGCTTTGAGGAATAGTATTCATATCTCAAATTTATAATATAAAATATAAGACTAGCCTAGTACTTTGATTTTTGGATTGTTTTGCATCACTGAAAAACAGTAAAGGACCTAGAGCTGAGAACTTGTGGGAATTTAAGAAGAAAAAAATAAAAATAAAAATAATGTACTAATTACGTGTGGTGTTCTTTTGTTAATTTCCTCTTTCATTTCAGATAATGAAAGAAATCCAGGAACATAAAATTAAAATATATGAGTTTCCAGAAACAGATGATGAAGAAGAAAATAAGCTTGTTAAAAAAATAAAGGTAGGTTAATTTTACATATATACTAAATGTTCTGGCCTTAAAAACCCTATAATATTGACTGGAAAACCTAAAAATATCCATGTTTTTAGCTACTTATAAAATGAATAAGATTATTCACTGTTGAATTAAACTTGCAATAATAACTGTTGATTTGGCTATTATATGTAGTGAGGCATTGTATGGAATAGAAATGAATAACATAATCCCTGTCTTCATGATTTTGAATTAACTGGTGTCATGTTATGATTTTCCCTCTTAAAAAACGAGTAATGAGAAGGGAGAAGATTTGTTTCTTAAGCAGTTGTTATGCTTAGTCTTTGTTTTTGAAGAGCCAGATTAAAAATTTGTGGTGTTTTTTTGTCCTTCTATAAAGGCAACCAAAAATCTATGCCAACATAATTTTCTGTATGATTTGTTGTGGTCTTACAAATATGCTAAAGTTTGTAAGAGTAATACATTGAATGATATATTAATTAATGATTTAAGTAGGTAAATAATTATTTCAGAATAATGAAATACTCAAACTTAATCCAGTGAAGGATTTCTGAGGTTTTATAAAATAGCCATAAATTTTATATATTCTTGTATGTTTCTGGGAGCTACAAGAATTTTGAAAGACTGTACTCAGAGTGTGCCTGCATGAATACAGATCCAATCCCCATACATCGGGAGTTTCGGAGGTAGAGTTTAGCAAGTATAATATTGCTGTCTTTCAATGCTATTAGGGTTGGGTTTGTGATTAGGTAGGTGGGCTAGTATACCAAAAGCCTCATTTTTTTCCCGTTAGCTACATATGTGTGTATGTACAGCTCCTTAAAACTTACTGATAGATTAGAAAAATAGATGTGCAAAATTAGATCTGCACACTCTTTGTTAAATATATGATAACACACCATACCTACCACTAAATTTCTAATAGTCCTCCACCACAGTCTGTTGAATCCCCTCACTACCCTTTACTTCCATTCCTGACTCTCCTTTCTCTCTGGTAGTTTCAGTTCTGATGTCATTGTCAAGGGTTAGTTTTGTCTTTTCATTTACTTGGCTTATTCTCCACATGTGAGTGAGATCATCTTATATTTGTCTTTCTTCTTCCTCTCTATTTGTATCTGTTATTGCATATAACAGGCTTTCATCTTTCTTTACTGTGTATATATACCACATTTTCATCCATTCATCTGTTGATGGGCACTTAGGTTGTTTCCCTTTCTTGGTTTGTAAATAATGCTACCAGAAATATGAGTGCATGTATCTTCAAATTCATGTTTTTTTTTTTTGTTTGTTTTTTTGGCAAATAGTCAGGAAGTGGTATATTGGAATACTTTGTATTCTCCAATATATTTTTCACCCTTTAAATTTTTTCTAATATGCGACAGCTTCTTTTTGGAATGATTTTTTTTAACAAATAATTTTATCATCATATGCTTTAGTATTCTTAAATTTGGGGGAGGGGGCAGGATATGCTTTTGTTTATTATTTACATTTGTTATAATACCATGAAATGGCAATTTACTAAATAGCAATTGAAT
This sequence comes from Solenodon paradoxus, assembly GCA_004363575.1. Lineage (NCBI taxonomy): Eukaryota > Metazoa > Chordata > Mammalia > Eulipotyphla > Solenodontidae > Solenodon > Solenodon paradoxus. The sequence goes on from RJWH01001662.1 coordinate 306,061, forward strand.
GGACGATAAAAGTGAATGCAGAAATGATCAAGGTTATTTTTGTTATCATCTGTTGTTTAATGTAACTTTTTTATTTTTGGATTTATGAGGACTACAGAGATGTATTTGACAAGATTATTTTGTTTTATAGGACCGTTTACCTCTGGCTGTGGTAGGTAGTAATACTATCATTGAAGTGAATGGCAAAAGGGTCAGGGGAAGGCAGTATCCTTGGGGTGTTGCTGAAGGTAAGGTTTTCTTCAGTGAATGACTTTCTCATAAATGTGATAAAAATACTGTATTTTTATTAAGTAGCATTTTGTTAGGCACACTACATTGATACTTTTTAGATTTCAAAGATCTAAATTTAGTTTCATTTTGTCTTATTTCCTCATTAAGTACACTCTAGTTTCTAAAATATTTGGTTCTAAGTCAAGTAAGTGTTAAATCCTAATGTCATAGTTACTTAGAAGTCGTTTCTCAATACACCACCCTCCCACTTCTGCCCCGTCATTAGATCTATTCCTGTTTTCTTGTTAGAAAACATACTTATAATATAGGGTCCTTTATCTGGAGGACCAAAGATTACTGCCCTGGTATCTAATAAAACTGAAATTGAACACATTGAATTGGGAGAAAAGGACTCAGATTTTTTTCTTAGTCTCATTTGGGACCCATAAGAATGATTGTGAATTACTTTCATAAGCCCAGTTTTAACATTCACAATTTCTTTTTCTTAGAACAAAAGTCACCTTTTTTTGGCATCACATCTTTAGAGTAAAAATAATTATTAAGAGATCCTGTACTAATTGCATAAGGAGTTTTAAGCACTATTAAAATCTTAATTACTGCATTAAGCCTCAGCAGGTATCCTACTAATAGATGTGTTTTCTCAAGTTTGTGTTTATTTACTGATTTAACCTATTATTTAATATTGTGTGTTATAGTAAGTTGAAACTAAGATTGAGTTATGATTGTTTTATTTGTTGGTATTGCTTTGAAAAAATCTGTAATCTTTTAGAATATTATTTCTGTTACTGTCCTGATGTTACTTTCCCCAACAGTGACATATTCATTTTCAGCTCTCATCTTCAAGTAACTTTTAGTTGCTGAGCTGAGATTTTAGAACTTGTACAGCTTTTTAGAAGTTGAAGAAATTGCTTTATTATCACTAGTTTTATGCCTTCGCCAATACATCCCTATTAGTGATGTATTTTAAATAAAGAACTTTTAAGTTCTTGACTTACCTTTTCATTTTGGCTACCTTAAGAAGGTTTTTTATAAGTGATTACTACACCCTCAAAACTAAACTTTTAAATATTATTAAGTAATAAATATATTATCTAACAATATAGAAAAATGCATGCTCTCATCTTTCAAAATTGTTTGCTTCCAGAGAGCTTGTATGTTAGATTTACAGGTTGTTATCACTTAGGATTAGTACAATAAAGTAATATTACATGTCCTTAAAGTAAGTAGTATGTTACAGTATTAAACCTCAGTGAAAAATTGATCTAAGTTCTTCTGCGTACTCTCTCATGGAAATTCTCTTCCTAATTTCCTATGGAATTCCCTTTGAAAAGACTTCATTTAGCAGAAATAATGTATGTGCTTTTATTTTTTTTCTTACAGTTGAAAATGGTGAACATTGTGATTTTACCATTCTAAGAAATATGTTGATAAGGTAAGTGAGCAATAATGAAAATAGTATACATTTTTTTCTTTCCTTAACTAAAGTTGGAGTTAGATTTATTTTTTGGCTTTTATAAATTTAGCTAATTTAAGTTGATATCTTCATTCTGTCACTGAAGTAAGCACTTCATGGGGACAAATTGTTTTTGAAGGTTCTTGAAGACATTAACAAAAATACAAAATAAGCTTTGTGGTTAAGGATATATTTAAAAATGAGTCTTTTTATTATTGTGTTGAGATTTATGCCAAAAGAGATGTAGAAAGGGAAAGTCTTGAACAAGCTCTTTAATATGAAAAGTTTGGGAAAACTGCGAAAGAGGAGGCTAGGTTTTTAAGTCGAAATCTAGACTTTGAATGTTGTTACATGACCTGGTGGCTGATAAATGGGGCGTTTTGTATCGGAACACAGTGAACAAAATGAATCTTCCTCCCATTTGAGAATACATTACTCCTAGATTATACCTTACACACCTGATGAAAGAGAAGCAAATCCTTTGAGAGCAGTAAGTACATTGAGGCTATCCTGATTGGAAGACTAGGACTTGAATTGAAACACCAAAGCAGAGACAGAATCATGAAGAAAAAATTTAATAGCACTGAAGACATTAATGAACAAGAAACAGAGAGGAGATCATGATGAGCTTCTGTGTTTTCATGTTGTAACAGATGTTGCCATCTCATACCTTTTCCCTACTATATTTCTCTCTCTTTTCACTTGGTTCTCTAGGCCCCACACTCCGTAGTCTCTTCAACCTTGTAATTCTTCATGGCCACCTGAAAGTTGATATCTATCTATTTTTATTCTATTATCCACTTTCCCAGTGCAAAGGAATCTTTCAAGCTATGTGGAAGTAATAACATACATACTGATGATAAATGGAAATTATGGAAAAACAGCAGTGCCATTCTCACAGTTGGCGGGTGGGATTTAAATGAAATCAAACTGCTGCTTCAAGAAACAGACTGGAGAGGAAAATGAATTTTATAAATAAAAAAAAATGCAATGTAATTGTTTTTTCTCAAAGGAACTCATGACCAGATGTTTTTGATAGTGGGATTGCCATGCTCACACAGTGGAAGAAGAGCAAATTAATATGAAAGGCTGGTCATCTCGATTTTGAGAATATAGTACTTTAGGTTCTGTTACAAACCGTTCCTTTTCTCTTCAGTTCAGATGTGACTTAAAAAAAACTAATATTATCTCTTACAGGAGTATGTAAGGAATGTTTCATAAATATTAATTGCTTTGTATTCTGATTTTACTGTTTTCCTTAATTTTTTTTTCCCCGCAAAGGAAAGATGCAGGCAGAAATGAAGGAGATCAGGCAGGTAGAAAAAGAGAGGAAGAAGACACATTCCATCTATTTTTATTTAGCTGTTCATTCTGGTTGCTTTCTCTAGTCCCAGGTCTTAAAGGAAGAACCTTGAGATATATGTGGAATATGCCACCAGTAGACTAATCCACTAAGCCACCAAAACGCACCTTAATTTTAAAGCTCATATGTTGTTTGTCCATTGCTTGACACAATGGTATTCTATAACATTTTGTTGTGTCTGTTTTAAATATGCAATCAGTATTTGCCTACATATCTAAAATACTATAGAAAGGAAGGCCTAATTATTGAGCCAGGTGCTAGACCTCTCAACATTTGAAGATGTACAATCTGGTAACTAGTGATAAGACTCATAATATAAAAGTATTGCAGAGCAAATTAACCATTCCAACAAGGAAACTTTGGTACAGTAAGGCAGCAAGACATTTATACATGTATGAAAATCTTTTTTAAAATTGTAAAGTTATATAATGTATAAACAGATAAGTGCAATGATTCAGATGCTTAGATGTATTAAAGGATTTCAGAATAATTGCTGTATTATGGAAGTGGATCAGATAGGAAAAGATTTATGGAAATGGCTTTCTTAACATAGAGTCAAACAAATGTAATCTTTGAATGATGTGTATTTGTGAGCTTGGGAATGATCCTCTTCAACATTTTTATAAGTGATAGGATGAAGATGACTTTAGCTCCTTGACTTAGGTGATTTACTTATTAAAAATGTTTTTAAGTTTGCTGTAACACGTTTGTTTTTCTTTTCTAAAGCAAGTGTTCACTTATGCTAGATGGTTTTACTTTTGCTTATTACAATTTTTCATTTATGATTTTTATATTTTAAATGTGAAAGCATATTGCAGTTTGCAAATGGAAAGTTTAACCATACTTTATTGCTTTTCTTTTTAAATTTGGAGTAGCTATGAGAAATATGTATTTTTCATGTGTCTTTATTGACACAGACACCTAGTGGACATTTAATAAAGACTTGAAGGAATATCCGTATTCCAGATGTTTCTAAATTCCAAGTGATTGAAATCTTGCAAGTTAATGTTAGGAGCAGTGATTGCTTCTAAGAAAGATCCATGTTTGATGTGTCATTTTATTAATTAAGAGAACTGGCTGTTGCAGGCAAACCAAGGCAGACTATGAAAGGAGGGAAATTCAGTATAGATATTTTCAGTATATGGCAATGGACAGTGCTGAAATCAAATAGAGAAGGAAAACAAAAGGAGAGAAAAGTGGGTATGATATCAGCAATAGGAAATGAAAAAGATGAATAAATTGCTGAAACTAGGGAAAGCTAATCCATATTAATAATTTTCTAAGAGTGGAAGAATGGGTTGAATCTTAAAAAGATAATGTAAAGCACATTTAATTAAGGGAAATTAAAACTTATGTATTGAAAAAAAATAGAGCCTAGGTAAATCATAAAGGGAAAATCTTTCATTATCTAAAGTATTATCAGATGGCATTAGCAAGTGTCTTAACAGTACGTCCACTTTATTTTTATCTTACATGTCTTGAATTTCAACTGCCAAGTTCTTATCCTCCTGTCCTTCACTGATTTTTTAATGAGGGTAGTAATGAGGCAGTATATAATATTGGAAAATACAAAAATATTATTTCAATAGGCACACTTTTTATTCTTAGAGAAACTAGTAACTGATTTTTTTTCCAAAAGTCACCAGTGTTTATAATATCTCAACTTAAATATTTCATTATCTGTGCTGTCTATATCAAGAGTATAAAGGTGATGGCATGTTTCTTTTAAAGGAGAGCTTGCATTATAGTTGAAGATGTTGTATGGTGTCACCTATAAAATATACTAGTACCAAAAAATGAATTACAGCCAAGGAAGAATTTGTCATGGGTTAGAATATAACTTAACTTTATCTCTGGGAAGAAAACTCTCAGAACCGCAAAACTCTTTTAAGTTTGGAGAGTCAGTGAAAAAAATCAGCATGAGTTATCCATTCCCAACCAATGTATATTCTAGGAATAAGGAGCTGCCTTCCTTAACTGAAAGAAAATAATAGCAGAGCTTTAGGTGTAATGGTAGTGTCCATAGAGAGGATAAATTCATTAAGGGGTAAAGTATAAAGAGAAATGAGACTCATAGAAAATCCAGACCTTGTGAATAGGAGAAGTAAACTATTAGAAAACTGCATGGAAATGTCAGATAGTAGATGAATCAAAGTAATTGAAATCATTCTTTTCACAAGGGGGAAAATAGTAATGTTTTCTGGATATCAGGAAGAATAAAAGGAATATACCCTTATGTTTTTCTCCCAAAGGGAGTTTTAGAAAAATGATGGAGATAAAAGATAGAAAATGGCAAGTGCAGGAATGGCTGAGATGAGAAAAGGGAGGATCAAAAAAATTAGAGTACTGCCACAGAGACATTTATTCATACAGTTACTCCAGGTGTTGTTAGTATCTTGAATCTTTAAAGAATGGTATAGTTATCTCATGTATTGCTTAGTTTATCTCATTTATATGATAGAAATGCTGTGAACAAAAATTCATTAAACCAAAATACACATTCATTGGACAGTTTGAATAAACAAATGTATTCTTAATTAAAATTTCACAGCTTGATTCTAACTTCATAGGTGATCTCAAGTGTCCTTATGTATTACCTTGGTTAAAACCCAAATATTAGTAATATTGTTAAAAGAAAACTCATTTCTTTTAGGTTGTGTGAGCTTCTGTAGAAGCTAAACTGCTTTCTCTTTTGTAGTAAAATAAAATGTCATCCTTTATCTGCTTTGAACAGATTTATGGCTCTTAAATTCTCGTTTGGGACCTAAATTTCCATTGATGTCAAGTTAGCACATTGTATCTGGTTCTACCTTGAATGTAAATGAAGATTGGTGAATGCCATAATCTTGCTCATTTTAAATCTCAATATTTTGCTTTATTAAAGTTTTGAATTTGCACTAAAGTTTTTTTTAATAGAAACAAACTCTTGATACATTATTTCACAGAACACACATGCAAGACTTGAAAGATGTCACTAATAACGTACACTATGAGAACTATCGAAGCAGAAAACTGGCAGCTGTGACTTACAATGGAGTTGATAATAACAAAAATAAAGGGCAGCTTACTAAGTAAGTATACATCATTTCCTCCACAAAGGGTATTATTTTTATAGTAAATGATCATAATTGTTTCATATACCTTAGGTATGCTTAAACACATACACATTTAGTATATTATTTCAGAACATTCATTAGTACACTTCCTCAGGAGATCTGAGGCCCCTTTATTAAAAGCGTCTTCCTTGAAAGTTGAAAAATACACTAGTAAGAAGGGCCCCATCAACTTTTAATGAAATAACAGTATTTGTAGTTAAATGTTCATTATCTCAGTGACTTTACATTTTGAATGTAGGTGTTTGTTCTGAATTAATGTTTGGTTTAGTTTTATTTTCAAGTATTATTGACTGGTATCATTATATAGCTTATCAATTCAGTTACTAAAATATGTGTGAATTATCATTAGTTATATAATTATGGTGTCAGTAGTCATATTAGAAGTGAGTTTAGTACTTGGAGTGTTTGTAGAACTAACAATATTCTGTTAAAAATCAAAATTTAACTGAGTAAATAGTAAGATCTAGCTGTCTTTATTCAATGATTCATGAATTGGGCAACAGATCCCTTCTAGCAGGTAAAAAGGAGCTCTGAAGAGCTTTATAAAATAAAAGACTTTTATAAGCAGGAGACAGGACAAGGAAGTTACACTAGTAGAGAACAGATTACTTAAGCAAGGTCACTCTCTTTCAGGAGATAGCAGGGGTTTATCAAATAGATGGCCTCACCAGGGCTGACTAGGTAATTCCAGATTGACTGGTTTAAAATTTCCATCACTGGGAGAGGTTAACACTGTAATTAGATTAGGATTAGTTACTAAATCAGTTTGATGACAAGGGGCTTAGTACAAGTGATTCCATTTAGGACCTGTTTGTTTTTCTTAGCAAACCATATATTGATTCCTTTTTTAATATTAAATTTTAATTTAAAGTAAAAAATTAAATAATTTTCTTGTAATTGTTCATTTTATTTCTATTTTCCTTCTATAGTTTATATTGTATATCATTGGTATGCATGAAGTTTAGATAAACATTCTACTCATCTTTATTATTTGATCTGTTTTCATAATTATAGGCAAGTTTAGATTTGAAATATTGTGGAAGTTCTAGATTATAAATATTTCTAAGTTTTAAAGTAACCAAGTTATATAAGTACATAATAATGACAAATTATATTGAATTTATAAAATGTCAAATCTCTTCTGTGTCTTTTCAAATGGTATCATAATAATTAAGTTATTTTGAAACTTTTAACAAACAGCAGAGAATTTAGTAATGCCATCCAAAAATCTCATATCCATCACTATTTTAGAGTTTTGTAGCAAACTTTTGTTTTAGATGCTTAATTATTACCCACAATGTTTATAACAGGAGCCCTCTTGCGCAAATGGAAGAAGAAAGAAGGGAGCATGTAGCTAAGATGAAGAAGATGGAGATGGAAATGGAGCAGGTATTTGAGATGAAGGTCAAAGAAAAAGTTCAAAAACTGAAGGACTCTGAAGCTGAGGTAATCAGCCCAATATTTCCACTTCATGTAGATAATATATCCCTTTTAAAAATAATAAGTATTTTCATAGAACTGATTATATAACTTTCTGTACTTCTTTTCAAATGTAATATAAAATGAAATAAAAGCAAGTATTGTTTTAAAAATATGTCAATATATGTGTCTGGGCACAAGAATACTTGATAGGGAGATAGAATACTTATAATGAATTATTATTTATAATGATCAAGTGATGAAAGATGAAATTATAAGCTATTATTTAAAAAATAAAGAGTAGTTTGAGGTGACTATAAGAGTAGAAACTAGTGTTAGGGTAATAATGTATCAGGTTTATTTGCATACAAATATAAGTGGCCCTTAATTGAACTAAGGACATGTCAGGATAGATTACAAAGAAGAGAAAATAAGAAAATATGATACTCTTTTTTGTAACATAGTGTCTGAATAATTCCCAGTGTTACAGCATTGAGTAGAAGAGTGACAAAACATTCCAAGAAATATATGTATCTGCTGTCTTGAAGTCCCTCTAGAAGCTGAGGCATACATTTAGTTTCTATTAAAAAGACAATGACCATTTCCTTCAGTGAGTGACAAGAAATAAAAGAACACAAAACACTAACACAGAATAAGTATTCTGTAGAATACGTATTTGGTTTGATAAATATATGAGAATAGAAATGATAGGTAAGCCTAAAGTAAATCAATGAGTTCAGATTGAAATTTTCTCAGCATTCGTCATTGCTATGCTAAAGATTATTTTTTAAATATATTTGTTAACAGTAATATGAAATAGTTTTAATGACCTTTAGTGATAAAATTCAGTGAGATTCTTGTGTTCTTATGTGACTCCACTAATAAAATGTGTATCTAAGTAATAAGAGATTTCCTATCCTATTGCAACTTTACAGTTGCTGTCATTGCTTTTGTGATTACTATATAAAATACTATTCTTTTACTAAATATTAAACAAAAGTATTCTGTTAAGTAGACAGAATGCATGGAGTGAAAAAGAAACTTTATAAAACAAAAGACATTCACTGTTGTTATATGTGTCATTAGGCTTAATTCATTGGGAATATTATTTATCAGTGTGTATTGTCTCCATTTTAACCTTTACCCCTGCACTAATGAATATATAATGTATAAAATCCATATCAGAGGGGGAGTAAAGACAGGAGTAATCAAAAGCCTGATTATCTCCACATTTGATTGATTTTCTCCACTTTGAAAATCTAAAAATAGTCTATATTACTTTTGGTATAGACATATTTTTAGGACCTGCTCTTAAGAGTAAATAATTATGAAACTCTAGCCAAAGAACAATGCAAGAGTTTTCATATTTGCTAGGAATAGTGAAAACAGAATTGTGAGAAACTTTGCTACTGTTTGAAGGATGCAGTCTTTCTAGCATTGGAAGGACTTGTAAAGAGATCTGGCCCAAGTTTCCTCTAATACTGTAAGCCATGTAAATATATAAATGAAGACACTTACTTAAAGTTAATATAATAATTTCTCAAATTCATTTGTGCTAGAAATAGAAATATATCTTAGGGGCATAGTTGCTCATATCCAGCAAAACATATATCAGCAACACTACAAAGCATCTATCATGTATTATCATTTATTCCAAACCACATCCTGTGAAGTAGATATTATTATCCATCACCCTTTATTTATTGTTTTGTTTTGTTTTTAATATGGAATGAAGGATCTTGGTCATTATTACATAGTTGAAGCCATTATTTGAACCCACTTACCTCTTTGGTTTTAATCTCTAGACAAGTCTGCAATCATATATCCACAATTTCATGTTCTAAGAAGTTCTGAAAATTTTACTGCAAAATCAAATATGAGCTAGTAGTTTTTTTAATTCCACTTGATGTGAACATTTATATACTTTAGTGCAAAAACAAAATAGTAGTGTTTAATTAGATACTAGCCCATCAGTTGTTTTATAAATATAGTGTATACACCTTTCTAAGCAGTGTTAAATTACTAATCTGCAAAACACATCTAATCCCAAGAGTTTTCTGAGAGTGAGGGATTGTGACCTGTACTTTTTACGTGTGTGTAGTAAACACAAAAGATATTTGTATGTAACAGAAATATATAGGTAAAGAGTGATGAACACCCATGAACGTAATTGCCCATCCTAAAATTGTAAGACACCATCAGCTTATATGAGGCTGTTAGGTACCTCTTCCCTGTTGTAGCTCTCTCTTCCAGAAGTAACTTCTGAATTGTCTATGATTCTCTTGTATTTTTTAAACAACTAGAAATATTTTCCTATCTTTCTATTTTCTGATAATTTTAGTAACTTTTTTGCATTAGTGTTATCTCAAATTTGATTTGCCTTTTCTTAAATTTATTTGACAATTTCTCCATAAATAGGCTAGTACCTAAATGAAATTATTTAAATGATTCATTACATAAGCTCTGTGTTTCTGCATTTCCTTTACATGCGTGTTTCCTACCTGAGCCAGCATCTTTTACAATTTATTAACAATGTAGGAAGAACCACCTGCTTTGTAAATTTCTAGATTGAATACCCAGAGATTCAAATTCAGTATGTCAAGGATTAAATGTTTTATAACAAGTACCTCAAGTGATTTGTGTGAATACTAACCTTTGAGAACCTCTGCTTTATAAGAATCAGAGGATCATATTGTGTTCTTAGAACACCTAGATCTTTATCTACTTACTTTTTTCTCACTTGTCTCAGTTATCTGAAATTGGAATTAGGAAAACAGGTTCAAATCTTGTTTGTCACTTTCTGGCTGATCATTTAATACAAGTGACAACTGCAGCTGTTTGCTCTCTGTAGAGTGAAGCAGTAGTATCTTCCCTGCTTAGCTTCTTAGATACTTGTGAGTAAGGAAAAATGAGATAAGATAGAATATGACCATGATAAAGTACTACACAACTGTAAGCTTATTGAACGTTTTGTCCTATTTCCCAAGATTATTCTTTTGGGAAATAATTCTCAAAGGCCTTTTGGGAGGTAATTCCTACAGGAGAAGGAATCCTACATGGTGCTTTCCAGGTGGTACTCTGAACTCACAGCAAAAGAACTCATTGCTCATACTTTTAACATTGGGATGCCTGGGTGAAATGTACTTTTGTCTTAAAACAGTTTTATTTTATATATTGTGTTGTGATTTAGCTCCAACGACGCCATGAGCAAATGAAAAAGAATTTGGAAGCACAGCACAAAGAATTAGAAGAAAAACGTCGTCAGTTTGAAGATGAGAAAGCAAACTGGGAAGCTCAACAGCGTATATTAGAACAACAGAACTCTTCAAGGTAACTGGTATCTGATTCTCAAGAAATGTGTGTGTTTAGAAATGACTAATTTAAATAATTATTTTCCTATTTTAAAAGCATTAAAATAGCATTTTAAAAGACATCACCCATCATCTGTCCCAAACACAGTTATTTTCATTGATGAACATGTTTCTATAGAGCCATTATATTTCTAACAGAATTTTTTCACTAGAAACATTTCTCATGATTTAGCAATCTTTATAATTATAATTTAGCAGCATCGTGACATTTCTCTGCAGTGAATTCCCTCATAATCAGTTTCTTCCTCTTCTATTGTTGGACATAATGAATGTGTTTAATTTGGGGTGAGCATAGAGAACAATACTACAAAGATCTTTTATGTTTAGTGATATGTTTTATTTGCTGAATTATTTCATTAGAGTAAAATGCTTTAGATAAAATTTTTTATATTTAATTCCCAATATAGCTAATCAGTTATTTGCTCTTAATTTTTATGAAACTCAGTAATATTTCCACCTTAGTTTTCTTTTTTCCTTATCAGTCCCATTTAAAACTGAAAAGTTGCATACATGTAAGGATTCTCAATTTACCCTCACTGCTAAATACTTTAGAGATTAGACATTTGTTTTATAACGCTTATCCTTCCATTAATTTTTTCCCCAAAGAAAAGGAAAAATATATTTGTAACAGTAAACACATTTTAGAATGCAAATGGCAATAGAAAAAAAAGGATACTCTGTTTGATACCAGTTGATTTCAGTTTGCACAATTTCATTTGTGAAGAATTATTCTCATAGAATCAAAAAGTGGGTTTTTGTAATATTTTTGCTGCTTATTCTAGAATTTTGTTTCATGTCTGAATATCAAAGAAAATACTAGATACACTAGCCTTGTCCTTACTGTTCACTTCAAAATCTTACAGTTTTCAGAATGAAACAGTGGTGTTTGCAGATCTAACAGCTGTAGTCAGACTAAGCTATTACTGTCATTAGATTATCTGTAATGTTTATAATAAATCATTAAATTTTATGTTTTCCTTTAATCATTTAGAACCTTGGAAAAGAACAAGAAGAAAGGGAAGATCTTTTAAACCCTCCATTGAGAGCACCAGTTACGTATTAGTTGCCAGTATGCCAGCTTGGACATCAGTGTTTGTTGGATCTATTTGACCAATTTACACCAGTTTTATCCATAATAATGGATTTAACAGCATGACAAAATTTTTTTTGTTGTTCTTGATGGAAATTAAGATGCCTTGAATTGTCCTAGGGTGTTGTGTGCTTAGACACTAACAGTTCTAAGTACCTTTCCCACATTTTCTGTTTTTTGTTTTTGTTTTTCTTTTTTTTTTAGTTAAACAGTTGTCTTCATTTTAATGCAAGAAAACATTTTACTGTTGTACAATCATGTTCTGGTGGTTTGATTGTTTACAGGATATTCCAAAATAAAAAGGACTCCAGAAGGTTTTCGTTGAGGATTAATTGCCATAATATGATGCAAAGTATGCTTCTCTATGATAATTGTAATACCAAGGTTCCAGTCAATGCAGCGTATACAATAATGTAATTTAGTCTAACACAGTTGACCCTATTTTTTGACACTTCCATTGTTTAAAAATACACATGGAAAAAAAACCCTATATGCTTACAATGCACCTAGAGCTTTTTTATAACAAACCCTTTTGTTCGTTTGTTTGTTTTGGATTCTTTAAATATATATTATTTTCATTTAGTGCCCTCTTTAGCCAGAATCATTACTGCTTCATTTTTGTAATAACATTTAATTTAGGCATTTTTCATATATTGGCCCTGCTAAAATAGAATATAGCATCTTTCATATGGTAGGAACCAACAAGGAAACTTTCCTTTAATCCCCTTTTTACACTTTATGGTAAGTAGCAGGGGGAAAATGCATTTATAGATCATTTCTAGGCAAAATTGTGGAGCTGACGACCAACCTGTTTCGACCTACATGCAGTCTCTTTATTGTACTAGAAATGGGAATCATGACCTCTTGAAAAGAAAAAAAAAGTCACCATTCTGCATTTAGCTATATTCATATATTGCATTTCTGTATTTTTTTGTTTGTATTGTAAAAAATTCACATAATAAACAATGTTGTGATGTAATAAAGGCTGGGGTCTTTAATGTTCTACAGTTGACATACAAGACTAGAACGCGTTTGAGAAGAATCTTTGCAACTGAATTTGCCTCCTCCATGATGGAATTCCTTCCTTTTCTCTTGTATGTTTCTTTTAGAATTGCTTATGTGCTTATTTTCTTACTTTTTTTCTTTTTCTTTTTTTAAAGGAAAAGTGCAGGCAGGAAGAGAGAGAAGGAATAAGTAATTCATGAATTTATTTAGTTTTTAGTTTTGGCTGTTCTCCCAGGCCCCAAGATGTGAACCTGGTATGTTCATGTACTGTGCCCAATCACTACTACTCCATGGTGTAGCCTGATGTTCTAATTAAGAGACACAGTATCTCTACACAGTATTTTCTCTCCTTAAAGTTGTTTCTCTGAGACAAATACCAACTCATTCATGTTAGGTAAACTTTCAAGTCCCTAGAAACTGAAAATGTGTAACTAGAAAAAGGGTGTGGTGAGGTTTCTTTTTACTGAGATCAGATGATAACAGATTTTAACATAATACTTTATGGTATTTTAAGTATAATTAATGTAACCCAGTCCATAATCTTAAAAGTTTTACCATGTCTATTACTTTTTTTTAAGTAATAATCTAAGCAAGACCAAATACAGGTAGCTGATCATTCTAATTAGTTATTTTCATTTACCTCAGAGGCTGAAGAATTTTTAGTAAGTCAGTATGCTTGAAAGATGCTTACTGCTTTTCAAAAGGTATATAGCACTAAAATTTAAAACATATGAGGAAGATTGTTCACATTACAGAATCTTGACTTTACATGTAAGTTTACCCCAGGGTACTCTTTTTCAAAGCAGTGCAATTTCATGGAGCATTAAAGATAAGATTTTAGGAATATTATAGTAAACATTTGTCCTCATTTGATAAACATCATTAGTTAGGAACTTCTTGAGGAAAATTATGTTAATCCTAAAATGCCTTCTGCTATTGAGGAGCATAACATGGTGCTGATGTTTTTTAAATAAAATATAGGCTGCTATTCCAAGACCAGAATCAGATGGTCAGAACTAACTTTAAGCAAATATGCAGGGGAGTTTTGTTTGGGTTCTTGTGTTGAGAGATTGAGTTAGCACCTCTAACCATAAAAAGTTTCAATTTAGGGAATAGAACAACCTCTAATGAATTTAGAGAATGCCTAAATGGTGAAGTACTTACTACTGCTTCTTAGAAACAAGTTCTCGTAGTTAACATTGTAAGTCATCTTTATTCTATCACCCTAGTGAAAAATTTGCAAGTCTTTATATCATGCCCAAGGTTTTACCTGAATCTTTTGATTTTTGACTCCAGATTTTTCAAGCATGTTGAGGTCTATGTTGTATGACCAGTGAAATTCTGAGAACTGATATATGAGCTTTCACAATATATGCAACATTCAGGAAGATATTAGGAAAGGCCAGCTTGTAAAAAGCACAACAGTGCCTACTCTCCATTGTCACAGGTATTATGTAATTAACTCCTTAGCCACTACCTTTCTAAATTATTTGGCTACCACATGATAGCATATTACTGCCACCTAGTGGAATGAGATCTGAGGATTGGGGAACTGCACATCATGGGAACCTATACATAAGAATTTTAAAGTGTAAAAAGTTACTTCAATAAAAATAAATTTTAAAAATACAGTATTAATAAACATTAAAGGAAAATATGATTATATCTAAGTTTTGAAACTACAAGGTCCCTTTCTAGTACTTTGCATGCTTACCCTTTCAGGAGTACATCTCCAAGAATTTGGCTGTAAAATACCAACAAATGAATGGAGCACATACTTCCAATTAGTGTTTCTGGCAATAGACTATTAAAGAAGAAAAATATTCATTAAGCAGCCCTTCTATTCCAATCTCAATTGTTTTTTAAAAATGTATTACTTTAATGAAGTTACAAGTTTTGTTTCATTATTGGAGAAATTATAGCAATTTGAGGAAAATTTCCACTAAGTTGACCACATTAAACTTCAGATAGCATACTTTTATGGCTATGCTTTCAAGTTTAAAAATCAAGTCATCTCAATTCTTTGCCACCATTCCTGTAATTCCATTTTAGCATATACACCCATGTTAAATGTCAAAACGCAAAAGTCATCAAAAACAAAAAACAGGAGGCGCACCAAGTTGGAGCAGCGGTTAAGTCAATTTCCTCCAAAGGACACAGGCCACATACCCCTGGGTTCTAGTCCCGAGTTGGGGGTGGGGGAAAAACCAGTGTGAATAACTAAAATGGAAATAAAAATGCTTCTTCCTCCTCTATCTTCCTGTTTGTCTGCCTACTCACCTTCATTCCTGCCTGCACCTTTAAAAAATAACTGGGGAAGTCAACAATGAATTGGATATATGGTTCATTTCTGTGTAACTCAAGTTGTAATCTTGAAAGTTTATGAGACACAGACTCAGACTCGTTGGCTTAATGTCATACTACCACCTGCACTTTCTGACTTCTTATATATTTTTCATGCTTTTATTCTCTTTGACAACCTGACCTAGGAATGACAATCAGGGTACAGTAGGTAAGAAGAAAAAAAAAGGAGGCCTTATAATGCAGCAAAAGCAACATGTTTGCTGACTTACCTAGTCAGTCCTAGATCACTGTCTCAACCTAATCCTTCTCCCTTATTAAAATATTTTGAGCATGTATCCATAATTATAATTGCATAATAAATTATATACATGGAGACTACTCTGTTAATATGAACATTATGAAAGAAAATTTGAAAATTAAAAGTTTAGCACTCGTCCCAAGCGTGGTGAGTTACTAGCAGTCTACCATGAAGTCCATTGATGTAGGTAATATGTAATTAATACTCAATTTTTGTTGTATCCCCAAGAAAGTCCTAGTGAAGACTGCTGAGGTAACCAACTTGATATTGAAAGGAAAAATTGTCTACCACTCCAGTAAGTTGAAATCTAGTAAAAAGCTTGCAAATATAAACAAAAGCTTGTGAAATTTATCCAGGATATTTTCTTTGCTCCTTTTACAATAACTCTCCATATATTGAACACTCACGTTCTAGACAGAAAGCTCAGCAGTTTATGTGCATTATCTTTATTTAATCCTTGTGTGCTTAGGCTATCCAACCACCTGGTGTGTGCTACCACACTTCTCAAGTGTAATGTCAGGTCAGCTGTCACCGGGCAGCATGGAAGAGAAGACAACTGGCCACACTAATCATCAAGGTTCAAATCTCAGCTCTGTCTAAACTGGGCATTTTACTTTTCCTTTCTGAATTTTTTTTTTCTTCAGCTATAAAATAGGGCCCATATCTCTCTTGCTGCTTTGGGATGATGATTAAATTCTGACCACATGTGAAGGTCGCTGGACCTTGGAAGATTAGCCCTGAATACTGATAGAAGTAGTGATGTAAGAGCCATGACAGACCACGAATATTGTTTTCCCAGTGTTTGATGCTGGTTCATGCTCAATAAGCGTAAGTGGTGCTTTGATAGGTCTCTAGATCTACACCTTTTTGCATGGATGGCTTTCTGCATTTACTAAATAAAGTATGTTTCAATAATAGGGCACATTGTGGAAATACGGTCATTTTGATGAAGGGAAGGATTTTGTATGGTTCAAAATGTCATTTTTTTGTAAGTAATGCCTAGATGACTTATCAGAGTATCATTTCTAATGACAATGTTGCAGATTTTTTTTTCAAGCAAATTTGCTTCTCATGACTTGATAGTAATCCACAGAATGTTCAAAGTTTAGTGTCAGCTGTTTTCAGCAGAAAATTAGAGCTGACAGTTTCCTGTGCTATTAGGAAGGTTTTCAAAGCTTCACAGGAAAAATAAAGACTATTCTTGGCCTGAACATTTGCCCCATGGGGTGCTGGGCCCAGCCAAGCTGCCTTATAAAGGAGGGTCAAGTGAAAGGGAGCTTGTTCTGTGCCAGACTCTCAAAGGCAGAGCTTGAGACTCCATCCGCCACACAGAACCACTGTCTCAGATGCAGTGTTTGTGAACCTGCTGAAATCTAATGCCACTTAGGCTTTCTGAAATCTTCTGGAATAGGGAGGGAGTTGTTGACATGTCTAAGAGCAAAGATCTGTGAAGAGGTGGATAAGAGGGGGACTCTAACAGCAAGGGAAATGGCAGGGCACTGCCAACAAATACATATTTTCTTGTTTTCCTCCTTCAAAGTGGGAGCTTCCTAGTTTTCTAACTTCCTGGTGTGCTGCTGCAAAGAGCAGCAATTTCACTCTGGTTGTTACTGGGAAACAGGAGACCACAGAATCTCCACTTTTGGCGCTGGCTTGCACCCAAGGATGAAGTACTGAACTAACAGCCTAGCAGGGGTTTACAACTCCTTTCTTCATTTAATTCCATTCTTTGAATTTCATGCATCTCTTTCATATTTAAATATATGCACTACTGAACTGTGGGCACAGAAAACTTCACTGTCTTGGGTAGCCAGTAATATAAGCAACTTGTCAAATGATGGGTGAAGGATGGATGCCCTGACACAGACCCTGGTATTAAGGTGAGCTTCTGCTATGTTTCAGAAGTCAAGAAATGTATGTTTTGTCTGTTTGCAAATGTAGGGAGCTGTCACATTTTTTCTACAGATAAATCTCATGTAATACATGCGATAGCTTATCACTTTAAGAAACAAGTCAGTGCTGTAGTTTATATTTCAGAAACACAGTTATTTCAATCAACAAAATAAAATACTCCCTAGATCTTTGGGTTGCTGGGGTAGAGGTGCCAGGAACTCAAGTTCACCTTCTATGATCTCTCCAGGTGGAAGTTGGGCTTTCCCTCCAGCTTGTACTGTGAGAACTTATGAAGTTATCTGAACAAATATGAACTTTCTTTTTTCATTTTGACAGGCATTATTTAATACACAGTCCTCTTTGTTTTCATTCACCACATACAGAGATTGTAGCAAGTATCTTATATATATTTCCCATAATTTTATTTTCAAAATTGGTTTTAATACTTTACTTACATTCACAAATCTAGCATCATCATTCCCTTTTAATTTTTTTTTTTGATTGTGGTAACTTGGATTTGCAAAGTAATATAAGTTTAGATGTGCAAATTCACTCTTCATCAAATATATACCATGCCCACCACCAAATTTCTAATAGTCCTCCACCACTGTTCATTGGATCCCAACCACCCCTTGCTCCCACCCCGCCACCCTCTTCCCCTCTAGTAACCTTTGTTCTTTTGTCAATGTCTAAATATTAGTTTTTGTTTTACCTCTTTTTGTTTCTTTATATTCTATATTTGAGTGAGATCATCCAGTATTTATCTTGCACCTTCTGACTTCACTTAATTCCCCCTAATTGCATCCATGTGATCACAGATGGCAGAATTTTGTTTTTAGGACAGCATTCCATTGAGTATATATACCTCATCTTCCTTATCCACTCACCCATAGCTGGCACTTAAGCTGTTTCCATTTCTTGGCTATTATAAATAATCCTACGGTAAACATGGGGGCGGGGGTGCATATATCTCTTCAAATTAGTGTTTTAGTGTTTTTCTGGTAAATACACAGAAGTGGGATAATGAGATCATATTATTTATTCCATTTGCATTTTTTTGAGGAATCTCCATACTGTTTTCTGTAGTGTATGCACCAATTTACACTTTCATCCACAGTGCACAAGGGTTCTCTTTTCTCTGCATCCTCACCAACATTTGTTTCCAGTCTTTTGGATAATAGCCATTATCACAACTGTAGTGAGGTGATAACTTTATTGTTGCTTTGATTTGCATTTCCCTAATGACAAGAGAGGAGGAACATGTGCCTGTTGGCTATTTTTTTGTTATGTTTTTTTTTTCGGAGAAATAGCCACATCTCCTGTCCATTATTTGAATTGTTCATTGTTGAGTTTTATGAGTTCTTTATATATTTTGGATATTAAACCCTTGTCAGATGTATGATATGCAAATGTCTTATCTCATTCAGTAGAATATCTTTTCGTTTTGATTATAGTTTTTTTCACTGTGTAGAAGCTTTTTAGTTTAACGTAATCCCATTTATTTTTTGCTTCCTTTGCCACAGGAGTCAAGTCCCCAAAGACCTCAGTCCAATGTCATGGAATCTATTGTTTATGTTTTTTCCTATGTATTTTATGGTTTCCAGACTTACATCCAAGTCTCTAGTCCATTTTGAGTTAATTCCAAGTATGAAATTTTAACAGTATTCAATCTGAGGAAAATGCCAGCTTATCAAGGAAGAGAACCCATTTGAAAAGCAGAGGGAGGGAGCAAAGTCAGAGAACAGAGTAGCAGCAAGCTTGTGTGGGCACCTGCTGTGTGCTTCACATGGATTTCACAGACTTCAGGTAAAGCTCAGAATTCTGTGATATGGCTATTTGAACACCATCCCCCTATTTTTTTTAAAGACTGAAATTTCACTGTACAGATTATTTAACATTTCTATTGCCCATTGCTGGATGCAAAATAAGCAGTGCCCCCTAACTTTAGCAGCAATAGCATTTAAAATGGTAACATGTGCGTGATTTCTATATGTCAGGAATTAGTTGGTTGGCTCTGGGATCAGATTAAAGATGTTGAGTCGCGGCCACAGTCAAGGGCCAGGAAGCCCCCAGATGGTTCAAGTAGATATCAAGAGCCCTCGGTCCCTTGGTACATGGGTGTCTCCACGGGGCTCTTTGAGTGACTTTGTGAATGGTGGCTGCTTTTCTCCCAGATCAAGATCCAAGAGAGCAAGATGCAAGCCACAATGACTTATGACTGTCTTGCAAGTCACACAGTGTCATCGCTGTGATGTTACTGTTGATGCTGCTCACCCCTGTGCAGTGTGTAAGACAACTGCACAAGAGCGAGCACCGAAAGACTGTCACATGATATTGATTTCTTATCTAGTTAACGGAGAGTTTAACTTTTTCTTTTTTTTTCCTTTTATCTCTATTTAGTTGTTCACATTGGTTGTTTCTCCAGACCCAGGACTGAAGCCCAGTGGTATGTGGCCTACATCCTTTGGAGGCAATTGTCCTAACTACTACTCCACCGGGCACACTATTGTTACAAATAATAGTACAGTGAACATTTTTAAATACTTCTTTCCCAGATATACAAGAGATTCTCTAGGCTTGTCTTATCTGTATCTTGTCTGTGACTTAGGTTCATAAGGCTAAGGTTTTCAGAGAAGCAGCATAGAGAATGTTTTATTCCCTGCCCCACTCCCACTCAGACCAGACCATCACGTCAGTTAACTTCAGGCTAACTTCTTTCCAGTCTGTTAGCCAGAGAAAAAAGTGGTATCTCTTCCCCTACCACAGAGTCAGAAAAATCTCAGGGAACTACTGCAGCAGGGCCTGTTTGGTGGGTTTGGCATAGATATGGCCACTGAGAGAAACAATCAGAGTCAGACAGTACTCCTGCTCCCTCGGCCCCTTCCCCCGGGCAGGGTTGTGGGTAAAGGAGGTGCCAGTTCTGTACCCAGCTGGGCTTTACTCTTGAATTAACTCACCCACCTACTCCCAACATGCCAGTTCTGGGCACAAGAAGGTGGGCCATCCTGAGACTGCCTTTGTCACCTCTTGTAGACCTCTTCCCCACACCCTGGGAGACCTTGACCCTTTGCCATCGTGACATCGTAACATTGCACTTGTCTCCCTCTTGCTGCCTGCCCAGATGTAGGTTTACATTGGTCCGCACCCCATGGGTCATGAATGCCCTCAGCCCATATCCCACTACCCCAGGGCTGCCTTTGTCTGATGCTCCCAACAGATTGTTCAATACTCACCCCACTGATAGATTTTTAATGAACTTTTTTATATCTTTCAGTTTTGGCATAATTTCAAACTTAGAAAAGGTTGCCTAAAAAGTACTTTTTCTGAACCATTGTTTCAGTCATTTGCAGCCCTTTGCCCCTGATATTACATAGGTATATATTTACTAGAAACTGGAAATTGTCATAGAGTAATAGTACAATAATAAAAATTTGATGAAATTGAGCTTTTAATAAAATGTAAAAACACAGATCATCTTTGCTATCTTATCTTCAAGTATATATGTATTAATATTTATGCACATTGAATTTTGCATTATAGCCCAAAGCCCTCAGTTCAGATTGTTGTGCTTACATTTTACAAATAATTATAAAGAGGATCACCTCAGTGTTGAGGGTCCCTGGACAATACACCCTGTGGGTGGATTGGATGGAAACTGGCAGGGTTGGCACCGTCTAGTGTCCAGCCTTCCAGTCCACTTCTCTTTCTGTCACGTGGGGCATTCCTTCCCATTCGTTCCGTCAGAACTCTGAGCACTGCGTCCAAAGCATGTGCGAGAGCCAGACAATATGGGGGCATGTGCCCACTCTTCCGTGACTCACACACATGCTGCATGCTCCCTTCCAACACCTCTGAGAGAAGCAGGAGCAAACTGCTTGAGGGGACACTCAGGCATCACGGTCACAGAAAATTGGGAGGGGTCAGCATTTGATCCAGGTTGAAGGCCAGGTAAGGGACAAGATTCTAAGGCTCTCCTTTCCCATAATCTAGGCAGTGCTGGACCTGTCCTGTCTTAGGTGTCCTCTGCCACGTCCCAGGATGTCTGCCTGGGCCCCATTAGAGCAGACCTTAGCGTCCAGGGTCCAGGTTGGGTGAGGTGGAGTGGGGGGTGGGTGTTGAGGGAAGCAGCCTTTTTGAGGATTAAAGTTGCCAAGGTGGTGGCCCCAGCCAGGCCAGTAGATGCTGGTGAAGGCCGGCTCCCAGCGCCCCCCCGGAGTCCCATAACCTCACAGGAGTAGGAGCCCTGTGCAAGTCTGCACCCTTCCAGCTCCTTCCCTCTCTGGGCCCTCTGTCTCTTGGAGTTAAGCCGGGTTTGGTTCTTTTAGTACAGTCCTGCCTTACTCACACAGGGGCCACCATTTCAACCTCAGTAATGGGCAGTAGCTGTTGGGGCAGAGGTGGAAGGATCCCCTGTAAGGAAGGGACACCTCATGGGGGAGGGGGCTTGCGTAGGGCAGGCCACCCACTGGGTTCCAGTCCACTCAACAGTGGAATTTAATTTTGTTTCAGAAATACTTTAGGACTTTTCATTATTTTTATTCAGGGAAGAGTTTTGTTTTGTTTTATTGAAGTAGCATTACATGTTTCAGACATGCATCATTTTAAATCTCTGTCTGTATATACTATATTAAGTTCACCACTAAAAGTCAATTCTGTCCTTCATAGAGAAGAGTTTTAAGAATGATACAAAAGTAACTTAGGCACTTTTGAAACAGAACATTATACAACCAAAGAAAACACTAGCAATTTGGCAGATTCTCAAAAATTTAAACACAGATTGCCATAGGATCCAACAATTCTACTTGTGAGCACGAACTCCAAGGAAGTCAAAGTACACTCTTCAAAAAAATATTTGTACACCCATATTCATAGCACCGTTATTCACAATTGCCAAATGGTGAAGCAACCCAAGTATCTATAGAGAAATGAATGGAAGAACAAAATATGGTAGCTCCATATAATGGAATACTATTCAGTCTTAAAAAATTCTGACACGATAAGTGAAAAAAGTCAAAGTACAAATGCATGATTTCGTGTATATGAAATATCTAGGATAGCAAATACATAGAGGCAGAAAGGAGGTTTCTAGGGCCTGGGGTGAGAGGGAAATGGGGAGTTGTTTCTGTGTGGATGTTGAATATTGGTAGTGATGCCTGCATAACTTTGTGAATGTAATTCATGATTCTGAACTGTACACTTAAAATGGTTAAAATGGCAAGTTTTATACATATTTTCCCATAATTTTTCAGAATAATAAAAAGGGGAAAAATAGGAAAAAGAAAACATTGCGTTTACTCCTCTACCTACCATTCTGCCTCCCTGAGATCAGGGACAGTGGAAGTAACTGGAGTCTGGAATTGTGCAAACTGAAGGGCAGGGTGTGAGCTGACTGGACACGCTGGTAAATCACTGCTGGCAGCGTCCTGTAAGCAGCCAGCAGCCACAGCTTGGAGCAGGGACTCCCGGTTCAAGTGTTTCAGGAGGTGGCCTTTCACAGCATCACTCCTCCGTTATTCTTCTCCCTTTGCTTTCTTGCCAGACTGGACTCTGACTGGCCTGGTCTGGGCTGGGCTCTAGAATGTTGGCTCCGCTTCCCTGAGAGAGAGACAGTGACTGTTCTAGAACCCCACTCCTGTCTTTCAAAGGTCCAGTCAGCACAAGGGAGGGAAACTGGTCACTCCAGTAGGCCCTCTCACGTCATTGGATCTGGACCTCATCTTCAGAGACCTTCCCTTCCCAGCAACCCCGCCCCTGCCCGCCTCTCAGAAAGTTCAAATTCCCCACCTGCCATCTTGTCCCAACCACCTGTTCTTGCCGCAGAAGCACCAGGCCCTCTGGGTCACCACCTCTGCCTCCCTCTCTCCCTCCCAACCCTGTCCGCTTTGAACCACAGGCACATCAAACTTCCGCTTTTGTCACCAAAACGTGGGGCGCAGGGCACTTGAAGTTTGATACTGTTTAAAGATACCAAATGCTTGTTCTGGAAACCAGGATTTGCTCCACTTGTTTACCGTGTTAGATTGCTTTAGTTTCAATGGGGTGGGGGGTGCTCATCTACAGCCCAGCGCATCCTCATCTGACCCCGCCCCGCCTGTAAGAAGTGGGTGAGGCTTCTCCCCTCCCGACTCTCACAGGTCTCTGGGGAGCCGACCTCGGCGAGCAGGCAAGGAAGGACCTCAGGCGGCTCCAGGGGAGTTAGTTCTCTGCGCCACGGGGTGTGCGACAGCCACGGAGCACCCCACGGAGGAAACGCTCCGCAGGGACCGGACTGGATCGCCTGGAGTGGGACTGGGGTCCCGGTAACGGGCAGTAGAGACAAGCCTAACGGTGCCCATTTGGGATAGTGACCAACCACTATAAGACATCAGCTAGGGAAAGGGAGACCCCAGCATCTCTTCGGGGTGTCAGCCTGGCCTGGTGGAAGTGGAACGCTGGCATTAGGAGTCCCCAATGACTTTTACCCTGTCCTCGGTGGCCCGGGACCTGTCTGGAAAAAGGGTTTGAGACACACTGATGTGCACTTCTTGGAGTTGAGAGAGCACACAGTGGGCCCTTCCAGGGGATTTTAGCCACATTAAAAGCCTGATAACGGCACGCCCTGGTGATCTAGTGGGTAAATCCACGGCTGCGCCGTCCACATACGTCCTAAGGTCCCGTGTTCAAAACCTGGGCTGGGGGAAACAACCAAGACGAGCAACTAAGTTAAATAAATAAATGCTTCCTCCTCCTCCTCTCTCTACTTGCCTCCTACCTGCCTTCATTCCTGCCAGCACCTTTCCTTAAAAAAAAAAAAAAAAAAAGTCTGCTGACCTTGCCTGGCAAGCTCGTAGAAATGCGCGTGTGGTACAGCCATTACCCTGCCCACTTCTCAGATGGAGGGGGCGGGCGGGGCGGGATACAGCGCCCAATGGGCACCAGGGGGCAGCACAGCCCCAGCATCAGGCTCCTTCCCAAAGCAAGCTTTCTGATTTTAGCATCAGTGGATTTTGGGGGTTTTGCATTTAAAAAATGAAAAAGATGTTTTGAAGTCCTTACAGTAACAGGTGGAAAAACGTGGTCTGGAGGAAAGCAAAGCAGAAGATAAGGTTCCACCCTCTTGCTTTCTGATGAGGAAAAACATCTCATTCTCATCTCTTTGCCTCAATGTCTCCAGTTGTCAGCCTGGACAATCTCTTCCTCACCTACAGCTGAAGAAACTCGTGCTAAAAGGGCTAGAAAACGCTTTCCTCGTCTTAAAGGCAGTTGCCCCCAGTCACTGGATGCTGGTGTTTCTATGGTGAAGACATGTGCCGCCTATCTTGAGTCTATAGGATTGAACTCAGAGTCCATCCTGTGGAATTAATTTTCTGTTGATGGAAATGTGACAGTTAAGTGATGCTTGCTGTTTCTGCAAATCAACACAGCCAAAGCTGGGGATAGGCAGGCAGAACAGCAAACTAGTCTGGTCTCAAAAGAAGTAAGAACACTGAGCGTAATTCCAGTCTAATGGGAGACCCTGCAGCATCTGGTGGGGAAGCGGCAGAGGGAGCTTGTGTGTGTCCTGTCTGCGGTGTCCACTATTGAGCTCCAGCTCCAGGACATTCCTTTTGCTAGCAGGCATGATATCTGAAGAGAAACAAGCCCCTGAAAATGAGAGAAGGAAGAAGAAATAGGAGACAGATTCCTTGTGGCTGAACTTCTTGTCAACCTCTTCTGAAAGAGTATGGCCTGCTCATCCCTGGGAAAGCATTGAGACCAGTGCAGCACAGGATGAATTTCTGGAACTTTGACAGAGCCAGGTTTGGGACTCACCTTCTAGGAAGGGGCAGGCAGAATGTGCTAGAATATTCCAGCAAGGCCAAGCTTGCTTACTGAGTTGTCCTGAGCACTGACTACAGGAAGGCTTTGTACGTAGAATGCAGTTCTATAAAAGACATCTAGTTATAAAAATCTATTTCAGCCTCCCTCTGGGGCTCAGGAGGCTAAGGCATGGGGTGGGGGGCATATTATTTATTTAAATCTCAAACATATACAGCAGATAGGTGACTTCTTTTTCTTTCAGTTCATATTTCTCCTTTGGAAATGGAGGTTTATTAGCTCTAATGCACAGCACTGATGTGAAGATGAATGAGATTGCTTCTGTCGGTGGCCTAGGAGGGCATCTAGTATGTAGCGCATGCTCAGTAAATACCAGAGTAGCGGGGTGCCAGTGAACAAGTGAGAGATGTTGCTGCTTTAGTTATGTGGAGGTTTTGTTTGTTTAATTCTGTTCATCCTTGTGAAATGGGAACAGGTCGGGCTTATAGTTTGTTAGGAAAATAATGAAAGGTATTTTTTCCCCTTTCAGGAAGAGAACTAGATCTTATTATTCTTAAAATATTGACCTATATTAGGACAAGACAGCCTTTGTGGTTTTTAGGTTTGGTGCCCTGTCATGGCACAAAAAGGCACAATGTGCTGTGCTGTGGACACTTGAAAAGGGGATAGTGAGTGGCCTGCACCTGCGTCTGCCTCCCAGGGACTGAGAAGAACAAACCTGAGTCAAAGGACAGCATGGCCTCGGGAAGGCGGATGGCTGCCAGGCACGTGGGGCCAGTGGAAAGGATGTGCATAGCCCTGAGGTTACCCTCCTTAGATCTATGAAGAGGGTCTCTGGACCCTCACTTAAAAATTAAAGAATATCAGAAAGCAGCAAGTATTTGGACACATGGAAAAGCCCAGGACTCCATTTCCACCCAGAGAAAGGGCATGGGGAAGCACCAGTGCAGACCAGGTCCTGCAATTTCCTTAGGTGACCAGTGTCTCAGCTCTCCTTACAGTTCAGTGAAGGTCTGAGCTGGTTTTTTTTTATCTCAGTCACAAGCAACAGGTGATCCCAGGGAGAGGCTTTCATAAATGCCATGGAACAATGCCTCACGCTCTAAGAAAAGAGCTTCAGGGGTTTGTGTGAATGAGTGGAAGCTGCTCCTGGGACTCTTCCCCATGCGCCTCCTCAGCTCCGAGCTCCCCCAGCCAGTCGGGCCTGGCTGAGCCCAGGGCACTGAGACTGAGTTGGGACCCAGCCTGAGGAGGTGAAATCAAAGGCCTGGCCTGAGGGCTTCCTGAATATTCACTCCACTCTGGGCCACCTAACAGTCTCCCCAGGGATATGACTGAATGTTGCCAAGTCTCAGCAAACAATAGACCAAATATATTTGGACAGAAATGAAGGGAAGGAGACCCCGCAGGGCCGGGCCTGTCTTGTCCAACACAGCAGATTCACCCCCCAGGAGTGTTT